>JANAVB010001799.1:10492087-10634587 GCA_029216955.1 Iris pallida
GAAAGTATCAAGTAAAGTAATTTAATGCAGGAAAATAATTCTAAGCAGGATATGAAATGATCAGAGAATGTACTCGCCTCGTATCTGAATGTCTGAAGTAAATGTACTGTCCGAGATGAGATACCTGACTCCTAGTTAGAGCAACACAGGTCAAGATGTATACAGGGAATGATAAATGTAATCTACAATACATATGTTGTCTAGGTCAAACTAGGCTAAAGTCGACACTTGGTCAACTCTAGTCAACCACACTAGTCAAACTAGGTCAAGTCCTAGCCCAAAAGTATAACAAGTCTTACTAGGCCTAACCAAGCCTACTTAGCAATCACACACCAATCACAATGCTATACAAACTATCAAACTTATTTATATATTTATTTACCACATTATTCATGCTTATATTGTATTACCTAATTGCATATCATTCCTGCCTACCTCGCATACATATTCATTTATCACCTTGTACATATATATATGTATTACTACATGTAATATATATATATATATATAGATATATATATATATTATATATATAGAATACTTACATACATATACCAATACATAAGTTACATGTTATAGATATATATATATATATATATATATATATTATAATATATATATTATATATATATATATATATATATTACCATATATCAAAATACATATATAGAGATATAGAGGGTGATGTGGGTGAGGCTAAACATGTGTGTGTGTGTGTGTTCAGTATTTGTGGTCTTGTGAGAGGGTGTGTGTAGCATATATGGGTGTACAGGTAATCAGTAGGTAGTGTCAAGGTGTGTGAGGGTGAGTGAACTCATGTGTGTAGAGAGTGTCATAGGAATCAGATTAAAGTACAGAGGGAAGTGTGTATTTAATATGTAGTGTGTGTCCCTGTTTACATCTTCTCAGGAAACCCTATCTTAAAACTCAAAAATGTGGAAAGGTGACAGGATCAATACAATGTGTAACTGATAGGAATATCAAGTAATGTGTGGTTTATATGGGCTGTTAGAGGACTGTTTTAGGACAGGGTTGGGGAGCTAAATAGGCTGTGTTAAGGTGGTTTGAAGGGGCAATAATGGACTGATTAGTGGTACAAATGGACAGGCATGGGACAGCCATGTAGATGCTGAATTCAGGACTGTATTGGACAGTTTTGTTGGCTGCCATGTAGGCTATTTTGGACATGAAGTAGACTGATATATGGGGCAGCCATTTGGACTATTATGAGCTGAAATGTAGTGCACATGGGACTGATTTGTAGGCTTTGTAGTGGACTGGATTGGGACTGGTTATAGGACAGCTAGTGACATGTTTTAGGGGTTTCAAGGGACAGCCAACATTGGGTTATATGAACTGAAATGTGGTGTTTAGATGCCTAAACTTATAGAGTGTTTAGGGAGCTGCAAAAGACAGGTAATAGGCTGGTTTTAGATGGCTTAATGGCTGTCATATGGGTTTGGTTGGAGAGACTGAAATGTGCTGCAAAGGGGATTTTCCTATGGCTGGGATGGCATGTGTTGGACTGGTTTTTGGACTGCTATGAAGGACTGATTTCAGGCTGTGTTTGGGGGCTATCAAGTGGCTGTTAACAAGGGGTGAATTGGGGACTGAATAGGACAGTTATAGGGCTGTTTTCAGGGGACTGGTTTGAGCTGGTTAGGGACTAAAATGGGATGGAAATGGGGACTGATTTGTATGGCTGATAGATGGGCAGTTAAGGACAGGGTTAGGGACAGGTATAGGTTGAACAAAGGCTATCATTGAATCTTAGAATTAGTTTAAAGGAAGGGAAATCAAGACAGTGTCATATAAACCAATCTATCATTCAACATTGAAGACAAAACCAATACAAAGTATGGAAATTAACATTAAACATTTGGTTTAAGAAGATGAATGAAAATTCAATTCTCAGTTTGATATATATCAATCAATACACTTTTGAAATCAGTTTGAAGAATGGAAATGGAAATCAAATCACAACTGAGGGTAAGTATCAGTCAATACATAGCATTGCATCACATTTAAGTTATACTCCAAATCACATTTCAGGTTTAGCTTATAAACCAAATCAAATTCAGTTTTGTGTATATAAGGGTGAGTGAGGGGAGGCCTGAACTCAGTTTTTGGTATTTAAGTAAAACTCAGTGTTTTGCAAATGCCAAGTCCATTTCAGTTCAAAATCAGGTTATGGATCCATTCAATCTCAGGAAATCAACATTCAATTGAAAACTCAGTTAATTATAGGAATCAAATGAATTGGAACCAATCATTTTAGTAAACATGACAGGAATTTTAGTTTTTCGAAATACAAACCCAAATTCAATTTAAAACCCACTCTCAGTTCACTGTTTTGTTCATGCGTGAGTATTAGTGTCAATCTCAGTTTTAACTCCCATTTCAGTCACATAAAAATACTTAAAATCAGTGAATTCAGTTAAGAACATGTAGGAAAGAAATCCTCAGGTTTCTATTCATTTCAAATCAGTTTAAAACATGGATTAAATCTTAGGAATACAATAACAAAAATCTAATAAAACATATGAAGGTTTCAGTCAGTTATTTTCCAGGTTCCTACATCGAACCATTTCGAATCCTAAACTTAGTTTCAAAATCCATTTACGAATAACAAAACCCCTGACATGTATCTACATTTTCACATTATCAATTAAACCTAAATTTTACATTCATTAACATTGAATATCATTTAAATTCTGAAAAAATGAAGAACTGAACATGTATCAGTGAACATTAGGAAAAAAATTTCGAATATCAAAACATGGTGAAAACCAAATACAAAGGTTGGTAGACATTGAGTCATGCATACACGTGTCAAACATGGTGTTTGTGTCCAACAAGTGGATACAAACGTGTCCAACAAGTGGACACAAATGTGTCCAAAACACTAATTTACACAGACTGTGAAAGTACTGCACAGCCAGCCTCGTGCACGTGGTGAGTCGGGCTAGGACACAACACACACATCCACAAGTGTCATGCACATGTCCATCTAGGGTAGGTCTATGTGTTCATGTATACGTGTCTGTCTCGTGTCCACGTGGGTCGTGTCGAGAGTTACACGTGCGTATAAGTGGGGAATTTCCCGCGTGTGCAGTCTGTGTACAAAACCAGTACGTGAGTGATTTCTCCCCGACACGACACAAGATGACATGAGGCTCAAGGGGTGGGATGTCAGTCACTGCCCCATGGCCTGTGTCCAAAATCAAGTGTCCATGACTTCTATAATGGCCACACGGACACGCGGGTAGCAGGGCAGCCAACGACGTACGTACGGGCGTATCCGCGGGTCCAGTACGACCCCGACACGACACGAAACATCTTCAGTCCATTAGAAACGTGTAAGTGACATTAAAACTTAATTTCCTATTCAAACAAAATCAGAAAATAGTAAGGGAAAACCTATTGAGGCATTAGGTAAAACACTAGGTAATCCTATTGATACGTGTCTGATACGGACACGTATCCGACACAAGTTGGGGTCAGCTCCTACCCGAGGCTAGAGGGGACCTAGGGCTATGCATCCATGATGATAAACCAGTAGTTTAAATGGAGAATGAGGGAATTACCAATGGGTGTCTCGAGCTCAAAAACTGTCAAGTGCAGCCCCCTTTTACTGTAGCTCGAGCACTATAGATTCCCCTAAATATGTACTCTACCTCCATGGACAGCAAGAGGGTGGTGGTTAGGTCACAATGCAAGAAGTTTGGTTGAAAAAAGATGAGGAATGGAGAAATGAAGTTGAGCTTACCTTGTTCTTGAAAAGAGGGAGAATGAACAAGGAGGCAATAATTTAGGAGGGATTAAATAGGGGGAAATCCCAAAGATGGCTGCCCTAAAATCTAGGGCTAGGGTTGATCCAAGGGTTCTCTATCAATCCAAGCAAATCAATGGCTAGATAAAACTTAGGTAGCCTATCACTAGTCTCAACTAAACAATATGACTAATGACTAGCCAAATCACAAGTCATGACTAGCCATGATGAACCATGACCAATCCCAAATCTAACTTAGTCTAACCATCACTAACTAGGACTAATCTTGGTTAAGTCAAATCTAGGTTAGGCTAAACACAATACAAGGCAATCAATTAAATGATATTAAAATCACCATCTCATTAATTATATTAAATTCCAAATAAATATATAATAAATTCAATTAATTCAAAAGGCCAAATATCCTCAAGCTAAAAATAATGAAGTACCCTAATCACATAGCTAGGCTCTAGGGTAGACAGTCTCTACGGTTACACTATCAAAACACCAAAATCATAAGTCATGATTTAAAGTACTTTAAAAATGATTACAATCACCAAAAATCATATCATGATTTAAATATCATTACTAAAAGAAACAATTACAAGATTTCAAAATTACCCTCATCTGAAAACTGGGTGTTACAATTGTAACGCCCCAGTTCCGGAATACGGGGACGTACACGGCCAGCTACACCGTATAAGGTACGAATACGCTATACGGTGATGACGGCTGTCCAGTCTGGTTGGGTATCCTAGCATGCAATCAATCTATGGCCTAAATCCGATCTCATATCCACAGGTAAATCACAATGAAACAATATCAAGAGAGAGAATCATATGGAAAGCAGGGAATACTCATATGAAAATCAGGAATCTACAATACAGAATAATAATGTAGACAAGTATACCTTCCCACAGTTCCTAGCATGGTCTGGAACTGAAGCACACCCTCCAAGTTAAGTCTGGAAGATCCACCGGGTCGGTAGCAGAAAATCTGGGGACAATCCAGGGTTGGTCAGGCCAACCGTAGCAAGTACCAGAAAGGAAGGCTCAAGGACGGGCGAAGAAAACCAGCAGGATAAAATATGACAGGAAATAGCATCTAAAAGCAGTAAATAAAGGTAAGGGATCGTACGGTACCAACGCACGATAACAATCCAAACGTATAGAGAAGCTAACACAATCACAATCTTCCTAGCATCCACTAACCCTGCATTGCCAGCTGGAAATCAATATCAGCTGGCTAGCAGGCAACAAGCCAAACAACACAGAAGAACAAGCGGCCACACAATGCCTACGGCTTGCTATTATTAGCTAACTAGGGTTATCACAGGCCTAATTACTAACAAGATGCAGTGAGACTTCAAAGTCCAGCTCCTGCTTGCTACTACCCGAATGGCCCCAGCAAAAGAAAAAGATAGATATAGCAGGCACATGCAGTAAGATACATGTGCCCTAAAGAAGTAGTGCCACACTCGACGGAGGGCTGGAAATGCGCTCATCTCGACGGATAGCAACAAATCCCTAGTATATATATAGATACATAGGGCCAGGGCCAGACAAGCAACAGGTCACTGGGAAGTCCCCATGAACTACATGATTAATCTAGTTATTAGCCTAGTTAGTTTCATTATGGATCCCTAACCGTGGTACTCAGGGATCCATGTCCTAGACATGATGCAAGACAAGACTGGACTGGTGGTTTATACAAGCACAATCAAGAGAAATCAACCACGGTGTCAAGACAAGGTCATACCTAGCAAGTCAGGACTGGCTGTCGCAACAGCCATCAAGAGTAAACATGCCATGTCAAGAGTACTAGTCAGGAGTGCGCCACCACGGGCCACTATCAGGAATCAAGATATACATGTCAGGTTTACTCGTCATGTCCAGAGTGCTAGTCAGGAGTGCACCACCACGGGCCACTACCAGGAATCAAGTCAGGTCCAGGTCATCGTGTAACACCAGGAACAAGGTCAAACCTATCAGTCACAAGAAGTCACATGCCCAAATCGTGACATGGATATCGAGTCGGGTACAAGATCACGATCTCTACTATAATAGCCTGTCAAGTACACATGGGAACCTACACCTCAAATCATCAAGTCGGTCCATCCACCAGATCAATCTAGCAAGAGTCTCCCATCCATGATGGAGTGAATATCACGTCAATAAAGACAACCACCAAGTACCAAGCTCATTCCCCTAACAATGCTAGGCCTCTGACTCACAAGAATCCTCCAAGTCAATGATCACAAGCCACTAGAAAACAAGCCCCTCAACTACCAAGACACAGCAATCAACCAGGTTCCCCAACTACCGAAATACACAAAGGTACCAGGTTTTGGGCGTTGGGAAGTCGAGTAAAAATTCAATAATAATACCCTCGATATTCTCCTCGTTCCACGAAATATTCGAAATCACCAAAATCCAAGAATCCACATAGATCCACC
Source organism: Iris pallida (assembly GCA_029216955.1). Taxonomy (NCBI): domain Eukaryota; kingdom Viridiplantae; phylum Streptophyta; class Magnoliopsida; order Asparagales; family Iridaceae; genus Iris; species Iris pallida. The sequence continues at coordinate 10,498,315 of JANAVB010001799.1, forward strand.
CAGTCAATATCCCAAGATCGTACTCTCCATATTACTCAATCCTCAGTCATATCCACAAGTCACATCTCCCAATACATAGGACAACTGTCAGCTCTATCGGCAGACGAGGACAACCCCTAGGATGAAGGGTCAGGGGACAAGAGTCCGGTAATAAATGCCGCCGGAAGTGGCAAGGATTACATGGACCGCTCTGGAGCAAATCCACAACCCTTAAACCAAACAAGGACCAGGGTTGCAGACCGTCTCCCGAGTGGAACCGCTCTCCTTACGCTATCCGACGGACAAGACATGTCAGGAGCTAGACGACTAATCTAGTATGGAGTCTACCTAGCAGGTAACAGGATCAGGTATACTATACCAAGACATGTACGAGCCCAGTCCAGCAAACCAAAGGAAAGGTTCTGCCCAATCCTTCGAACCAAATTCCCGATCGGGAATTCTGGAAAAATCCGGCAGAATCTCCTCTGTATTCTGGACGGGAGCTCCCAGCAAATTGGGGCTAAAACCACTCGGCGCAACCCGCCGCAGAATCACAGTCGCAGGCTCGCAGGCTGAGAACACTAAGTCTCAGCTACCAGTAGCACTACGATGCGTACTGGAAACAAGTCGATAGCCGAGAACACTAGGTCTCGGCCTCCAGCAGCACTACGATGCGTACTGGAAACCAATCGAACCCGAGACCACTAAGTCCCGGCTTCCAGCAGCGCTACAATGCGTACTGGGCGCCAAGCCAACATGCATAATATAAAACAACCGCCTCGCAGGGCGCACTACTACACATGTCCATAAATCTAACCCACGCACAATCAGTCACAGCCTCAAGTAAGGTCAGCCAAAGCCGCTACCCGACCGCGAGTCGGACACGGGGCACATGGGGACAATCCGTACAAGTGAGTCGTGCTCGTGTCCTCGGAGGTGTGGATGACCCATCCGAGTTGGCCGATACGGTCTATCCCGGTATCGGACCAAGCTAGTCTAGGTTATCATGGCAGTTCTACTACTAGGCTACACTAAACATGGTTATAAAATTTACAAGTACAAATTAATTAAATGAAATAAAAATCCAGGAGAGAGGGCAAGAGCCGTCGATGAGCAAGGGATACTTGCCTAGAGGGCTCGGCTAGGTAAGCAAGTCTTCGGCAGTCGCGATCCAAGGTGGCACGCCAATCGAGGTCCTCAGAACACACAATAAACAATCATTAGTACCAATAATAAAATAATAGAAGAATCACAGGGGATGGAGGAGGCTATACCGTGTGGGTCCCGCAAGCAGTGTAGGGATCTGGCACGAAAACCGAGGTACGCGGATCGATACGGGCACGCAAACCGAGACGCGCACGTATATCGAGACGCGCACGAGAATCGAGGTGGCACGAATATCGAGACGAGCGAAAAACACGTGCACGTAAATCGAGACATGCACGTAGATCGAGAAATCACGAATATCGAAACGGCGCACGAATTACGCGACACGCAAATCAAGGCAAGCACGTAAATCGAGACGACCCAAGTCCAAGGAGCACGTAAATCGATACGGCACACAAATCGATGTGTGCACGCAAATCGATGCGGTACGGAGTCCAATACGGCACGCAAGCCGAGGCGGCACACAAATCGATGCGTGCACGCAAATCGAGGCGGCACAGGTCACGAGGAAGGCACAAAGGCCGAGGCACAAAAACCGAGGCGGTGCACAAATCGAGATGGCACGGTGCCCGAGGCAGCGCGGGGCTCGAGGCGTCCCGCTGCCCAAGGCAGCACGTGGGTCGAGGTGCACGAAAAACGGGACGACACACAAATCGAGGCACACATCCCGAGAAGCACGGGGAACGAGGGATCACGCGAATCGAGATAGCACGCAACCCAAGCAGCGCGGGGCCCATAGCGTCCCGCTGCTCGAGGCGTGCACGGAGCTCGAAGCACGCAACTCAAGGAAAGGCACGGAGCACAAGGGCTCGCTGCCCGAGAAGCACGCAGGCCGAGAGGGCTCGCTGCTCGAGCGGCGCGGGGCCCAAGGGCGTCCCGCCGCTCGAGGCGGTGCTGGCCCGGGCGCGGCAACGGTACGGCGGTGGTGTTGGCCGCCGGGGAAAAGAGGAAAGGAAGGGGGCGGAGGAGAGCGGGGCTCACCGGGGCTCGGCCAGGTGGGGCTGGTCGCCGCCGGCGGAGAAGACAGGGAGGGGGAGATCGGGATCTCTCGCCGGCGAAGGGGAGTCGCGTCGACGGAGGGAGGCAGACGACAACAGCAGCAGGGGGCAAGGAAGAGGAAGGGGCGGAGGAGCTCACCGGAGGGGGTTGCCGGCGGAGAGGGAGGCGGCCGAAGCTGGGGGCTCGGCCAGGCGAAGGTGGCCGGAGTCCATGGCGGTGGCGGCGATGATGGTGCTGGCAGCAGCGAGGGGAGGCGGAGGTGATGGCGACGATGATGGTGGTGGTCGTCGCGGATGCCACGGAGGCGGCGGTGGCCGGCCATGAAGATGGTGGTGGAGGGAAGCAATGGTGGTGGCGGTGCTGGAGGGTGATGGCGGCGGTGGAGATGGGCGGCCGGAGTCGATCGGGAGAGGGGAGACGAGGGTGGTGGCCATGGAGGGGGCAGGGAAGAGCAGGAGAGAAGAGAGAGAGGGGAGATTTCGGGAGAGAGAGAGAGGGAAAGGTGAGGGAGGAGAGAGGGAGTGGGTGAGTGATGTGAGGGGTGATGTGAGGGGGAGTAGATATTTTAGGAGGGTAGTTTAGGAATAAGAAAATAAATAATAATAATAATAATGAGGATAAATTTGCCTCCAAGAAAATAATAAAATTTCAGAAATACCCCAAAAATTAAAATCCTCCAAATAAAATAATACGGTCAAATACGTACTCCAAATAGGAATATTACATCCTACCCACCTTACAAAAATTTCGTCCTCGAAATTTTAAAATTATCAAAATAGGGTTTTCAAAACTAGTACATTTATATCTGCCATGAAAAACTCTACCCACCTTACAGAAATCAAGTAAGATAACAAGAAATGAACAAAATCCTACTGTGAAAACATCAAGAAAACAATGTCTAGCTACACAAGTCAACTCTCAGGGTAAATCCAAAATACCAAGGAATCTCGAAGGTCAAAATCTCACATGCACGAAATAACTCCATAAATCAAAACAAGTACAAAGCACCGAAAACAATACCAAAACCTAAAATCCCCACTACACGGAAATCAACAAAATCAACAAAATCATAAAATAAAGGATACTTGTCTCAAACCGACGACCGTAGTTTCCGAATATCCGAAAAAGTGTGTCATGATCATCCCTGCCACGCCATCCGGAATGGCTGCAAAAGATGCACCAGGGCACTATAATCGAGCGGCTGCAACTTTCGTTACCTCGCCGTCAATGTAAACTAGGGTCATCCAGTCACTCTTGACAAATACCCAAAATAAATCAAATCTACAACTCAAATGTCCAAGTCACTAAAATCAGAAAATATCTAACCAATATAACATAATAATTCTACAAAATAATAACTCATAATCCATGTCAAATCGTAATATGCATCCAAAAACAGCTTCACTAATAATCACAAGATAGTTTTCTAGGAAACTCCAAATCCAGAAATCTATGCCAAAACATATTCTATAGAGAATATATGTATATAATCCAAAATAATATCTGAAGGAAACAATCATGATTGTGGAATTGTCCGGAATCAAGGGAGCTGAAATGATACAAGAAAATCCACTGGATACTCCATAAATGCTGAAACATCCCATCTCTGAGTCCTGGTGAAATCTTCATGCTGCAGCGATCAAGCCAACGCTCGAAGAGGGTGATAAGGATACTAAGTCAACACAAGGTCAACGCACGAAAAGGATAACAGGAAATCAAACAAGACGAAACACCGGTAGAGAGTCCAGAACCCAAGATAAATAATATAGTAACCCAAAGATAAGACCAGACATCGTCTTACCTGATAAAGTGATCGACATGACCAACTACAGGACCATGCCTCTCAAAACAAGGAATAATGGTAGATGACAACGAATAAGACAGGACAATGCAAGATAGGTCCAGGTAGAGATGGGGACCAGTTCACAAGTTCAAAGGAGCGAAGGACAAGTGTAACAAGTGGGAATACCAAGAAATAGTGGAATGAGATCAATAATCACGTGATACCCAACAAAATCTCAAACGAGACCTGCATGGGCCACCACTAAAACCATGTAACGCCCCAGTTCCGGAATACGGGGACGTACACGGCCAGCTACACCGTATAAGGTACGAATACGCTATACGGTGATGACGGCTGTCCAGTCTGGTTGGGTATCCTAGCATGCAATCAATCTATGGCCTAAATCCGATCTCATATCCACAGGTAAATCACAATGAAACAATATCAAGAGAGAGAATCATATGGAAAGCAGGGAATACTCATATGAAAATCAGGAATCTACAATACAGAATAATAATGTAGACAAGTATACCTTCCCACAGTTCCTAGCATGGTCTGGAACTGAAGCACACCCTCCAAGTCAAGTCTGGAAGATCCACCGGGTCGGTAGCAGAAAATCTGGGGACAATCCAGGGTTGGTCAGGCCAACCGTAGCAAGTACCAGAAAGGAAGGCTCAAGGACGGGCGAAGAAAACCAGCAGGATAAAATATGACAGGAAATAGCATCTAAAAGCAGTAAATAAAGGTAAGGGATCGTGCGGTACCAACGCACGATAACAATCCAAACGTATAGAGAAGCTAACACAATCACAATCTCCCTAGCATCCACTAACCCTGCATTGCCAGCTGGAAATCAATATCAGCTGGCTAGCAGGCAACAAGCCAAACAACACAGAAGGACAAGCGGCCACACAATGCCTACGGCTTGCTATTATTAGCTAACTAGGGTTATCACAGGCCTAATTACTAACAAGATGCAGTGAGACTTCAAAGTCCAGCTCCTGCTTGCTACTACCCGAATGGCCCCAGCAAAAGAAAAAGATAGATATAGCAGGCACACTGCAGTAAGATACATGTGCCCTAAAGAAGTAGTGCCACACTCGACGGAGGGCTGGAAATGCGCTCATCTCGACGGATAGCAACAAATCCCTAGTATATATATAGATACATAGGGCCAGGGCCAGACAAGCAACAGGTCACTGGGAAGTCCCCATGAACTACATGATTAATCTAGTTATTAGCCTAGTTAGTTTCATTATGGATCCCTGACCGTGGTACTCAGGGATCCATGTCCTAGACATGATGCAAGACAAGACTGGACTGGTGGTTTATACAAGCACAATCAAGAGAAATCAACCACGGTGTCAAGACAAGGTCATACCTAGCAAGTCAGGACTGGCTGTCGCAACAGCCATCAAGAGTAAACATGCCATGTCAAGAGTACTAGTCAGGAGTGCGCCACCACGGGCCACTATCAGGAATCAAGATATACATGTCAGGTTTACTCGTCATGTCCAGAGTGCTAGTCAGGAGTGCACCACCACGGGCCACTACCAGGAATCAAGTCAGGTCCAGGTCATCGTGTAACACCAGGAACAAGGTCAAACCTATCAGTCACAAGAAGTCACATGCCCAAATCGTGACATGGATATCGAGTCGGGTACAAGATCACGATCTCTACTATAATAGCCTGTCAAGTACACATGGGAACCTACACCTCAAATCATCAAGTCGGTCCATCCACCAGATCAATCTAGCAAGAGTCTCCCATCCATGATGGAGTGAATATCACGTCAATAAAGACAACCACCAAGTACCAAGCTCATTCCCCTAACAATGCTAGGCCCTCTGACTCACAAGAATCCTCCAAGTCAATGATCACAAGCCACTAGAAAACAAGCCCCTCAACTACCAAGACACAGCAATCAACCAGGTTCCCCAACTACCGAAATACACAAAGGTACCAGGTTTTGGGCGTTGGGAAGTCGAGTAAAAATTCATATAATAATACCCTCGATATTCTCCTCGTTCCACGAAATATTCGAAATCACCAAAATCCAAGAATCCACATAGATCCACCCAGTCAATATCCCAAGATCGTACTCTCCATATTACTCAATCCTCAGTCATATCCACAAGTCACATCTCCCAATACATAGGACAACTGTCAGCTCTATCTGGCAGACGAGGACAACCCCTAGGATGAAGGGTCAGGGGACAAGAGTCCGGTAATAAATGCCGCCGGAAGTGGCAAGGATTACATGGACCGCTCTGGAGCAAATCCACAACCCTTAAACCAAACAAGGACCAGGGTTGCAGACCGTCTCCCGAGTGGAACCGCTCTCCTTACGCTATCCGACGGACAAGACATGTCAGGAGCTAGACGACTAATCTAGTATGGAGTCTACCTAGCAGGTAACAGGATCAGGTATACTATACCAAGACATGTACGAGCCCAGTCCAGCAAACCAAAGGAAGGGTTCTGCCCAATCCTTCGAACCAAATTCCCGATCGGGAATTCTGGAAAAATCCGACAGAATCTCCTCTGTATTCTGGACGGGAGCTCCCAGCAAATTGGGGCTAAAACCACTCGGCGCAACCCGCCGCAGAATCACAGTCGCAGGCTCGCAGGCTGAGAACACTAAGTCTCAGCTACCAGTAGCACTACGATGCGTACTGAAAACAAGTCGATAGCCGAGAACACTAGGTCTCGGCCTCCAGCAGCACTACGATGCGTACTGGAAACCAATCGAACCCGAGACCACTAAGTCCCGGCTTCCAGCAGCGCTACAATGCGTACTGGGCGCCAAGCCAACATGCATAATATAAAACAACCGCCTCGCAGGGCGCACTACTACACATGTCCATAAATCTAACCCACGCACAATCAGTCACAGCCTCAAGTAAGGTCAGCCAAAGCCGCTACCCGACCGCGAGTCGGACACGGGGCACATGGGGACAATCCGTACAAGTGAGTCGTGCTCGTGTCCTCGGAGGTGTGGATGACCCATCCGAGTTGGCCGATACGGTCTATCCCGGTATCGGACCAAGCTAGTCTAGGTTATCATGGCAGTTCTACTACTAGGCTACACTAAACATGGTTATAAAATTTACAAGTACAAATTAATTAAATGAAATAAAAATCCAGGAGAGAGGGCAAGAGCCGTCGATGAGCAAGGGATACTTGCCTAGAGGGCTCGGCTAGGTAAGCAAGTCTTCGGCAGTCGCGATCCAAGGTGGCACGCCAATCGAGGTCCTCAGAACACACAATAAACAATCATTAGTACCAATAATAAAATAATAGAAGAAATCACAGGGGATGGAGGAGGCTATACCGTGTGGGTCCCGCAAGCAGTGCAGGGATCTGGCACGAAAACCGAGGTACGCGGATCGATACGGGCACGCAAACCGAGACGCGCACGTATATCGAGACGCGCACGAGAATCGAGGTGGCACGAATATCGAGATGAGCGGAAAACACGTGCACGTAAATCGAGACATGCACGTAGATCGAGAAATCACGAATATCGAAACGGCGCACGAATTACGCGACACGCAAATCAAGGCGAGCACGTAAATCGAGACGACCCAAGTCCAAGGAGCACGTAAATCGATACGGCACACAAATCGATGTGTGCACGCAAATCGATGCGGTACGGAGTCCAATACGGCACGCAAGCCGAGGCGGCACACAAATCGATGCGTGCACGCAAATCGAGGCGGCACAGGTCACGAGGAAGGCAAAAAGGCCGAGGCACAAAAACCGAGGCGGTGCACAAATCGAGATGGCACGGTGCCCGAGGCAGCGCGGGGCTCGAGGCGTCCCGCTGCCCAAGGCAGCACGTGGGTCGAGGTGCACGGAAAACGGGACGACACACAAATCGAGGCACACATCCCGAGAAGCACGGGGAACGAGGGATCACGCGAATCGAGATAGCACGCAACCCAAGCAGCGCGGGGCCCATAGCGTCCCGCTGCTCGAGGCGTGCACGGAGCTCGAAGCACGCAACTCAAGGAAAGGCACGGAGCACAAGGGCTCGCTGCCCGAGAAGCACGCAGGCCGAGAGGGCTCGCTGCTCGAGCGGCGCGGGGCCCAAGGGCGTCCCGCCGCTCGAGGCGGTGCTGGCCCGGGCGCGGCAACGGCACGGCGGTGGTGTTGGCCGCCGGGGAAAAGAGGAAAGGAAGGGGGCGGAGGAGAGCGGGGCTCACCGGGGCTCGGCCAGGTGGGGCTGGTCGCCGCCGGCGGAGAAGACAGGGAGGGGGAGATCGGGATCTCTCGCCGGCGGAGGGGAGTCGCGTCGACGGAGGGAGGCAGACGACAACAGCAGCAGGGGGCAAGGAAGAGGAAGGGGCGGAGGAGCTCACCGGAGGGGGTTGCCGGCGGAGAGGGAGGCGGCCGGAGCTGGGGGCTCGGCCAGGCGAAGGTGGCCGGAGTCCATGGCGGTGGCGGCGATGATGGTGCTGGCAGCAGCGAGGGGAGGCGGAGGTGATGGCGACGATGATGGTGGTGGTCGTCGCGGATGCCACGGAGGCGGCGGTGGCCGGCCATGAAGATGGTGGTGGAGGGAAGCAATGGTGGTGGCGGTGCTGGAGGGTGATGGCGGCGGTGGAGATGGGCGGCCGGAGTCGATCGGGAGAGGGGAGACGAGGTGGTGGCCATGGAGGGGGCAGGGAAGAGCAGGAGAGGAGAGAGAGAGGGAGCTCGGGAAGAGAGTGAGAGGGCTGAAGAATTTTGGGGGAGGGGGCTGGTCCAGGGAAGAGAGAGAGGGGAGATTTCGGGAGAGAGAGAGAGAGAGGGAAAGGTGAGGGAGGAGAGAGGGAGTGGGTGAGTGATGTGAGGGGTGATGTGAGGGGGAGTAGATATTTTAGGAGGGTAGTTTAGGAATAAGAAAATAAATAATAATAATAATAATGAGGATAAATTTGCCTCCAAGAAAATAATAAAAATTTCAGAAATACCCCAAAAATTAAAATCCTCCAAATAAAATAATACGGTCAAATACGTACTCCAAAATAGGAATATTACAACAATCCTACCCACCTTAGAAAAATTTCGTCCTCGAAATTAAGATGATCGCACCCCCTTCTAGGTCAAACATAGTCAAGGGTCAATCACTCGTCAGTTTTCTCAACATCCTAGTACTTGGTCGTCAGCTGGTCAACTTCTTAGAATTTTACCTATGCTAGCTACCTAAGTTTTGGCAACTAGAATTTATCAAAAGAGAAACTATATAATAGGCTAGCTCTTAACTTCCCAATCCTATCAAGTCACCCATAACTAAATACCAACAAGCTAAGCACACCAATCCCAAATACCACATATACATAAGCTCAAGAACAACAACCCATCCCATATATCCTAAGTATATCATCTACAATCTATATGTGTATAGGCCTCTCAGTCTTAGGTGAACTACAACTATACTCAAGGACAGGCTCTGGTCACTGGGTGCCTCACTGGAAGGATAAAGGAAAACAATAAATAATCATCAAGGTTGTATGGCATACTAACATCCTATATGTGTAAACTGGTTGGTATTATAGATAACAGGAGAATCACCTACATTAGGTTACTATTCTAATACCAATGCTAACTACTATCTCTAGGGTACAGACACTCTACAAGTCACCATATCATTATACTTTAAAAGTACTACCTATGAATAAGCTCTACTAAACTAAATATCCCTACTCCTAAGTTATTTACAATAGTAGAAAGGGTATGATGTTTAAAACCTTCTCAAGATACAATCTGTTAATCATATACGTCTGTCCAAAATCATATTGTCCGGAGTCTTCATCGTGCTAGTGAGCAAGGCTACGATAATCACGGAGTCCTTGACTAAGGTACGTATCTCTAGGTTCATGGTATTTAAAACTTTCGCATTGCCGTATGCGACGATAAAAACCTTAAATTTCCATACCCGAGAAATACATCCAAAATCTGACTACGTGTCCTCACTATGCCAACTAACACGACAATCGAAGATTCTAGATCCCATGATTTAGGTGACCTAGCCCATATGATTTTCTCTGAAGAAAAATAATATAACAAAAGAACAACATGACAAAATTAATCAATCAGCAAGGAACAGATGGAATCGTATTTCAAGGTAGTTATAAAAGACAATTTCGGAAATGGAATCGAGAAGAACGGAACTTGCAGCAAGATCTCCAATGGTCTGTGCATCCTTGACTGTCCTGACGATAGCTCGCCCTGCTAGTTTTCCCTGGTCTGTTGCTGATGCTGCATGAACTGCTGCTGCTGAGAGAAATCGAGAATGACGGGAAAAGGTCTCTTTACAGACGAAGGTGCACCTCCAATGTAACAGAAACGCCAACCTGAGTCGGCTCAACAGGAGCTGCGGTCTCGAGGCCCTGATGAACAGGACGAGAGATGGCCAGCCTCTCGATAGTATCCCCCGAACCGGAGCGATGAGATCGTGTCTTCATAACCATCATGAAGACAGATCAAACCAAGAAGCAATTACTGAGAATGATGCAAAAATTCAAAGGAGGACAGTTTATATTTAAGGGAAAACAACAAGCAACAAATTTAGATAAAAGGGATCTGATAAGAAATTTTTTCTAATGTGATTGAGTACCTTCAAATATCTTAATCCTACTGCAGGCTGTAGTGATACTCTAGTTCGAATACCACTACATAAACTTGACCTGCATGGGCCACCAGTAAAAACGTGTCACGACCCGCACCCACTGTGAGGGTACAAGAACGTAATAGCGTCCAGCCTACGCCGTAGTGTCGACGTTAGAACGCTGTCCTAGGTCTCAATACATCTAACAGTATAAGGCTAAACAGTAGCAGATAATAAACTCAATCACAACTAAGGAAGAAGAAGCACGATATGATATATAACTCAAGGGAAATACAGATGATCAAATAGTCTAAGATAACATCTCAACAGATATCCAGAGTACAAGGTCTCAGCTACTGAATATGAAAGAATATACAACCCAGATCTCAAGGACAAAAATAAAGTCTAACTACTAGTCTCAAGACAACATGAGTAAGATAAAGCCTAACTAAGCTAGTCTAGGCAGTAGGATAAAGTCGTCAGCTAGAGCTGTCCTGCAGCAGGTATCCACACAGGCCTACTCCTCGTCCTCTGTAATATTTCAACAGGTCCAGTCAGGACATGAGCGAGCACAATACATCTCAACAGTTCATAGCAGGTTAGAAAATATAATCATACAGTAAAGTAAGATATAGATACTGAAAAAAATACAGTATGTAAACAGAAAGAGAGCTGTAATAGAAATATCTACTATAAATAAAGAACTAACAGTGGTTAGTGAGTCAGAGTACAACATAAACATGTGAATGGCATAGGAGATTCTAGGAATTATACTATAGAGTGATCTGGGAATTACACTACTTGGATATAATTCACATGTCTACTTCTACTCCCCCGTACCCCCAATCAATACACAAGGATCCAACCAGGTTATGTTATGATTCCATGTAATGGCCCACAAGGGGTGATACATGGATGTCCCATAAATAGGGATTCTGGGAAACCCAATAAATGGGATAAGGATTCAAAGAAGACTCTGTGATCATAAGAGTATATGTCACAAGTGATCAAAGAACCAAAGAAGCATAGTGATATGCCATGTAAGTGAAATGCACGGAACATGTAGTACCCGATGCTCCCTGAAGGGATAACATCTCAAGAAGGGATCCATATAGTACTAATCCGTGTGACCAACGTGACAGTATCAAGTAAAGTAATTTAATACAGGAAAATAATTCTAAGCAGGATATGAAATGATCAGAGAATATACTCGCCACGTATCTGAATGTCGGAAGTAAATGTACTGTTCGAGATGAGATGCCTGGCTCCTAGTTAGAGCAACACAGGTCAAGATGTATACAGGGGATGATAAATATAATCTACAATGCATCTGCATGCTGTCTAGGTCAAACTAGGCTAAAGTCGACACTTGGTCAACTCTAGTCAACCACACTAGTCAAACTAGGTCAAGTCCTAGCCCAAACAAGTCTAACAAGTCTTATTAGGCCTAACCAAGCCTACTCTAGCAATCACACACCAATCACAATGCTATACAAACTATCAAACTTATTTATATATTTATTTACCACATTATTCATGCCTATATTGTATTACCTATATTACATATCATTCCTGCCTACCTTGCATACATACATTCATTTATCACCTTATACATATATATATGTATTACTACATGTATATATATATATAGAGATACTTACATACATATACCAATACATAAGTTACATGTTATATATATATATATATATATATATATATATATATATATATATATATATATATATATATATATATATATATTACCATATATCAAAATACATATATAGAGAGATATAGAGGGTGATATGGGTGAGGCTAAACATGTGTGTGTGTGTTCAGTATTTGTGGTCATGTGAGAGTGTGTGTGTAGCATATATGGGTGTACAGGTAATCAGTAGGTAGTGTCAAGGTATGTGAGGGTGAGTGAACTCATCTGTGTAGAGAGTGTCATAGGAATCAGATTAAAGTATAGAGTGAAGTGTGTGTTTAACATGTAGTGTGTGTGTCCCTGTTTACATCTTCTCAGGAAACCCAGTCTTAAAACTCAGAAATATGGAAAGGTGACATGATCAATACAATGTGTAACTGATAGGAATATCAAGTAATGTGTAGTTTATATGGGCTGTTAGAGGACTGTTTTAGGACAGGGTTGGGGAGCTAATATAGGCTGTGTTAAGGTGGTTTGATAGGGGCAACAATAGACTGATTTGTGGTGCAAATAGACAGGCATGGGACAGCCATGTAGATGCTGAATTCAGGACTGTATTGGACAATTTTTGGGCTGCCATGTAGGCTATTTTGGACATGAAGTAGACTGATATATGGGGCAGCCATTTGGACTGTTATGAGCTGAAATATAGTGCACATGGGACTGATTTGTAGGCTTTGCAGTGGACTGGATTGGGACTGGTTGTAGGACAGTTAGTGACATGTTTTAGGGGTTTCAAGGGACAGCCAACATTGGGTTATATGAACTGAAATGTGGTGCTTAGATGACTAAACTTATAGAGTGTTTAGGGAGCTGCAAAGGACAGGTAATAGGCTGGTTTTGGATGGCTTAATGGCTGTCATATGGGTGTGGTTGTAGAGACTGAAATGTGCTGCAAAGGGGGACTGTCATATGGCTGGGATGGCATGTGTTGGACTGGTTTTTGGACTGCTATGAAGGACTGATTTCAGGCTGTGTTTGGGGGCTATCAAGTGGCTGTTAACAGGGGCGAATTGGGGACTGAATAGGACAGTTATAGGGCTGTTTTCAGGGGACTGGTTTGAGCTGGTTAGGGACTAAAATGAGATAGAAATGGGGACTGATTTGTATGGCTGATTGATGGGCAGTTAAGGACAGGGTTAGGGACAGGTATAGGTTGAACAAAGGCTATCATTGAATCTTAGAATTAGTTTAAAGGAAGGGAAATCAAGACAGTGTCATATAAACCAATCTATCATTCAACATTGAAGACAAGACCAATACAAAGTATGGAAATTAACATTAAACATTTGGTTTAAGAAGAGGAATAAAAATTCAATTCTCAGTTTGATATATATCAATCAATACACACTTTCGAAATCAGTTTGAAGAAAGGAAATGGAAATCAAATCACAACTGAGGGTAAGTATCAGTCAATACATAGCATTGCATCACATTTAACTTATACTCCAAAATCATATTTCAGGTTTAGCTTATAAACCAAATCAAATTCAGTTTTGTGTATATAACGGGTGAGTGAGGGGTGGCCTGAACTCAGTTTTTGGTATTTAAGTAAAACTTTGTGTTTTGCAAATGCCAAGTCCATTTTAATTCAAAATCAGGTTATGGATCCATTCAATCTCAGGAAATTAACATTCAATTGAAAACTCAGTTAATTATAGGAATCAAATGAATTGGAACCAATCATTTTAGTAAACATGACAGGAATTCTCAGTTTTTTGAAATACAAACCCAAATTCAATTCAAAACCCACTCTCAGTTCACTGTTTTGTTCATGCGTGTGTATTAGTGTCAATCTCAGTTTTAACTCCCATTTCAGTCACTATACAAATACTCAAAATCATTGAATTCAGTTAAGAACATGTAGGAAAGAAATCCTCAGGTTTCCATTCATTTCAACTCAGTTTAAAACATGGATTAAATCTTAGTTATACAATAACAAAATCTAATAAAACATATGAAGGTTTCAGTCAGTTATTTTTCCAGGTTCCTACATCGAACTATTTCGAATCCTAAACTTAGTTTCAAAATCTATTTACGAATAACAAAACACCTGACATGTATCTACGTTTTCACATTATCAATTAAACCTAAATTTTACATTCATTAACATTGAATATCATTTAAATTCTAAAAAAAATGAAGAACTGAACATGTATCAGTAAACATTAGGAAAAAAAAGCAATTTTGAATATCAAAACATGGTGAAAACCAAATACAAAGGTTGGTAGACAATGAGTCATGCATACACATATCAAACATGGTGTTTGTGTCCAACAAGTGGACACAAACGTGTCTAAAACACTAATTTACACAGATTGTGAAAGCACTGCACAGGCAGCCTCGTGCACGTGTGTGAGTCGGGCTAGGACACGACACACACATCCACAAGTGTCGTGCACATGTCCATAGCTAGGGTAGGTCTATGTGTTTGTGTACATGTGTCTGTCTCGTGTCCACGTGAGTCGTGTCGAGAGTTACATGTGCATATCAGGGAGGAATTTCCCGCGTATACAGTCTGTGTACAAAACCAGTGCGTGAGTGATTTCTTCCCCGACACGACACAAGACGACACGAGACTCAAGGGGTGGGATGTCAGTCACTGCCCCTTGGCCTGTGTCCAAAATCAAGTATCCACGACTCCTATAATGGCCACACGGACACGCGGGTAGCAGGGCAGCCAACCGCGTACGCGCGGGGCGTGTCCACGGGTCCAGTACGACCCCGACACGACACGAAACATGTTTAGTCCATTAGAAACGTGTAAGCGACATTAAAACTTAATTTCTTATTCAAACACAATTGGAAAACGTAAGAGGAAACCTATTGAGGCATTAGGTCGAACACCTAGGTAATTCTATTGATACGTGTCTGATACGGACACGTATCCGACACAAGTTGGGGTCAGCTCCTACCCGAGGCTAGAGGGGACCTTGGGATATGCATCCATGATGATAAACCAGTAGTTTAAATGGAGAATGAGGGAATTACCAATAGGTGTCTCGAGCTCAAAAACTGTCAAGTGCAGCCCCCTTTTTACTGTAGCTCGAGCACTGTAGATTCCCCCAAATCTGTACTCTACCTCCATGGAAAGCAAGAGGGTGGTGGTTAGGTCACAATGCAAGAAGTTTCGTTGAAAAATTTGAAGAATGGAGAAGTTATGGAGAAATGAAGTTGAGCTCACCTTGTTCTTGAAAAGAGGGAGAATGAACAAGGAGGCAATGATTTAGGAGGAATTAAATAGGAGGAAATCCCAAGGATGGCTGCCCTAAAATCTAGGGCTAGGGTTGATCCAAGGGTTCTCTATCAATCCAAGCAAATCAATGGCTAGATGAAACTTAGGTAGCCTATCACTAGTCTCAACTAAACAATATGACTAATGACTAGCCAAATCACAAGTCATGACTAGCCATGATGAAACATGACCAATCCCAAATCTAACTTAATCTAACCATCACTAACTAGGACTAATCTTGGTTAAGTCAAATCTAGGTTAGGCTAAACACAACACAAGGCAATCAATTAAATGATATTAAAATCACACCATCCCATTAATTATATTAAATTCCAAATAAATATATAATAAATTCAATTAATTCAAAAGGCCAAAATATCCTCAAGCTAAAAATAATAAAGTACCCTAATCACATGGCTAGGCTCTAGGGTAGACCGTCTCTACGGTTACACTATCAAAACACCAAAATCATAAGTCATGATTTAAAATAGTTTAAAAATGATTAAAATTACCAAAAATTATATCATGATTTAAATATCATTACTAAAAGAAACAAATTACAAGATTTCAAAATTACCCTCATCTGGAAAACTGGGTGTTACAATCTAGTCCTATGGCCCCAGGTTTCCGAATCGAGGGTGCGAAACCTTTTGACAAGTTGTCCATAACCACGCACACGTGAACTTCTAGACTCAACGTAAATGCATGGCCTAGCTATCACAACTTAGCTTCCTTAGCTTTACTTCTTGTACTTATCATACTTCTTTTGTAGAGCCCAAACCAAGGTTGCCTCGACGACTGACATATAGTCCTATCATGTTCCTCCTTGGCGACTGACCTAGAGTCCCGACATGTTTACAGTATTTTCATACTCTTATTGACTTAACTCATGAATGGCTATTCATAGCCTTCAAACATAACTTGCACCATGAAATCCTGATTTTATTGCATATCTAGGGAGCCCTAGGCCTAACCTAACTGTAGGAATAGGAAACCCTAGAATTTTAGTGAACCTAGGTTAGTGACCTCGAGAAACGTTGTGTCTTGTGTCGTGTGCACGACACGCGTGCACACGTGCACGATGCAGTGTATTGAACAGTGCCTGTGTGCACTGTTTTGTGTCTGGAATCGTTTGGACACATTTGTGTCCTCTTATTAGGACACAAACACATTGCATGACACATGTATACTGTATATTTTAATTACCAACCTTTTAATTTACATTTTGTGTGTTTTTAATATGTATTTATTATTTACCCAAATTTCTGAAACAATGTATTAATTTCCTGAATTTCCAGTTTTGAAATATGAATTTTGACAGTTGAGTCAGACTATCTAAATGCTGTTAATGTTGGTTTTGAGTCCCTAAATTGATTCTCCTATATTGATCTAGTTGTGTGTCGAATTTTGTGTTGTTTGGTGAATAATTGCATTCAAATTGGGTTGGGAATGTAGGGACTGAACTGGGTTCAGTTTTTCCTTTTTTCTGATAATGTGAATTGGTTTCCTTTCCTTCTTTGCTATCCCTATTTCCAGTATTTCCTCCCTCACTCACACACCCTCATCTCCCTTGTATTGCACACTGTTTTACACAGCTACTATCTCACCATTCACTCTAACACTCACTCACTGCTCACTGTTATTCCCCGCTCACACACTTCACTTGACACATCTCTCACACCCTCACCTAAACACTACACACAGTTACACACACATGGTTCCTCAATGACACACACACACATACACTCTCTATCATATCATATCATGTATGTATATTTATATATATAATATGTATTATGTATATAAATTATGCATATGAATGTATATGCAATATGGGTAGCCTAGACATGTGTATTTTGATTTGAGCCTAGGTATATATAATATATATATATATATATATATATATATATATATATATATATATATATATATATATATATATATATATATATATATATGTGAAGTTCCTAATGTATTGTACTATAACCTAGTACGTATGAGTGTAATATTTGTAGACTATGTATATGTATCCATGAATATGGCTACCCTATGTGTATAGACTTGTAGTGACTAGGTTGAGTTATGGTGTGTACTAGCTAGTAATGAGTTATAAGGACTTGGTTTGCTAGCATAGGCTAGTTTAGCCTAGTTTAGACTATTATAGACTTGATTAGCCTAGAATGACTTGTTTGACCTAGTTTAGACTTGTTAGACCTAGTTTGACCATAGTTGACCAAGTTTGACTTCTAGGGTTGACCAGAGTTGACCAAGAGTTGACTTTGGCCTAGATTGACCTAGACTCATGTAGAGTGCATAGTAGAACTTCATTTTACCATTTTAGACTTGTTGTGACTTGTGCTGTTCTGATTAGGAGCCAGACACCACTCCTCGGACAGTACTTTCATATTGGACACTCAGATACCAGGCGAGTACATTCTCTGATCATTTTATATCCTGCTTAGAATTATATCCTGCATTAAATTACTTGTTACTTCACATTGGTCACACGGATTGGTACTATATGGATCCCTTCTTAAGATGTTATCCTTAGGGAGCATCGGGTACTACATGTTCTGTGCGTTTCACTTACATGGCGTATCACTATGCTTCGTTGGTTTATTGATCACTTGTGACATATACTTTTATGATCACAGAGTCTTCTTGAATCCTTATCCCATTTACTGGGTATCCTAGAATCTCCTAGAATCCCCATTTATGGGACATCCATGTATCACCCTTCTGGGCCTTTGCCTGGAATCATAACATAACCTGGTTGGATCCTTGTGTATTGATTGGGGGTACGGGGGAGTATAAATAGACATGTGAATACTATCCAAGTAGTGTAGCATTAGAATCTTTTCATAGTGTAGCATCAGAATCTCCTATGCCATTTACATGTCTATATTGTACTCTGACTCACTAGCCACTGTTAGTCTCTATTTATAGTAGATATTTCTATTACAGTTCTCTCTCTGTTTACATAATACATTTCCTTCAGTACCTGTATCTTACTTTACTGCATGATTATATTTTCTAACCTACTATGAACTGTTGAGATGTACTGTGCTCGCTCCTGTCCTGACTGGACCTGTTGAAAATATTACAGAGGACGAGGAGGAGGCCTGTGTGGATACCTTCTACGGGGCAGCCCTAGACGACACTTGCGAGCTGGACTCTCATGAGGACCCAGCTCTTGCTGAGGACATCACCTCCATTGCCTAGACTAGCTTAGTTAGGCCTTATCTTATTTTATGTTGTCTTGAGACTGTTTAGCTAGACTTTACTTCTATTCAGAGATTTTGAGTTGTATAGGTTCTTTCATATTCAGTAGTTGAGTTTTGTACTCTGAGTATTTGCTGGGATATTATCTTAGACTACTTTATCATCTGTATTTCCTTGAGTTCTATATCATATCGTGCTATCTCTTCCTTAGTTGTGATTGAGTTTATTTACTGCTATGTCACCCCCACTCGAGGAGTATAAACTGTTTAGAGTTATATTGTTAGATGTTGTGACTTAGGACAGCGTTCTACCGCCGACACTGCGGCGTAGGCTGGACGTACCCACGTCTCGTGCCCTTACTCTAGGGTGCGGGTCGTGACACTGGCTAACTTTTTACTGAGCCAACCGTGGCTCGTGCCTTAAACCGACTTACATTCTATGCAACACCATCGCCCAAGTCTTACTTTATATGACGAGCCTTGAGAAAGTGGGACTAAGTGACTTAACAACCGCAGACAACAGAGGACAGTGCTTGCTATGACTTCTATAGCCCAACAAAACTTTTGTCTAACGTGTTCGTGCAATGACTTAACAAGCAAGGGCTACGTCAAGCCTTGCATCGAGGGAACGTGCTGTGCACGCATTCGACTTGAGCAATCAAGTTCTTTGGGTACCTAGACTTAAGCCACAAGCCGTGCAATACGATTTAAACTACGGGACATGTGAATGTTAATATTAATGATAGTTCCAATAATATTGTACATTATAAATAAAAAGAATGGAATTTTAACTTTAACTATTTTTTAAGTTGTGAATTTAAATCTAAGTTTAAATGTTAAATAAAAAACTAATTTAAATTTTAGTATTAATATTAGTTTCAATAATATTGTAAATTTTAAATTAACAGAAATGCTACTGTATTAGAAACCTAGCTGATGTCACGTTGCTCGAGCTCGGTTAGTGTTTGTCTAAACTCGTACGTGAGAACTAGTTATTAGTAATGAAAATCAAAAATTGAATTTTAACTTCAACTATTTTTAAGTTGTGAATTTAAAACTAGTTATTAGTAAAAGGAGCTATTGAAATAAAAACTAGTCTAGCTCGATCCTTTCTCTTTATCCTATCTCCCTCTCTCTCTCTCTCGGGTTCTCTCTCGCAGATTGTGTTCACTAATACCATATCATTAGAAATAATTACACAATAGTAAACGTAGCATTAAATGCTGCTGCATGCTTTATCCTACACAATTCAATAATATATGTACACAGAAGACGAGAAGGTTGTGTTGTTGGAAGTTGTTTCTTTAAAATTATGCATGCTTTTAGGATCACTCAAGCATTTTCATGAGCCAATAGAGGACGGCCACGTGGCGGAGGTACATGGAGGAGGGAGTATTTGGAGGTACATAAAGCATTTTCATGCATGCTTTTAGGATCACTCAAGCGTTTTTTTCTTTTTGTATTATTTCTTGTCCTTCGTTTCTTCTGTTGGTTTCTAACACACTCTATTTTCTTCAATGACGACGTCATATGGAGAAACTGATCGTCGTGCGGAAGAATTAGTTGATGAATAAAGCTTCGCTTCAAGAGCAGTGTCAGATGATTGGATGATGAGCAAAGTTTGGAAGCTGTTAACTTAGGAGACAATAAAGAACAAGAGGAAGAAAACAACGGAGGAATGCATCATGACGATGACGATGACATCAACGCAAACAACAAAATGTTATTTCGTATCACCCTTTCTAATGGATTTAAGAAATATATTATATTTTTATATTGATTTCTCATACTTATTTTGTTTAATTTTGTTCTTAGGGACGATGGTGAATCTCCATTGGATTTTGATGCAGCGACAATGAAAAAATATTGCAGTCTGCCAACATTAACAATGACCCAAGGGATCTCTTAGATGAAGATATTGTTGGCTTACAGTTCAACTCTATTGAAGAAGCAGAGACATTCTATCGGATATATTCAAAAGCAGTTGGTTTTAGTGTTAGAAAGAACGAAGTAAAGAAAAACAAATCTGGGATGGTGATGGTCCATAGTTGGTGTTGTTCAAATACGGGATTCAGACAGAAGAAATACAATGAAGCTCCTAACAGGGTTCGTGAGCTAAGAAGTAAAAGCAGAAGTGGTTGTAAAGCAATTTTTCATATTGGGTACACCAATTCTACAAATCTATGGGTTGTCAAAAAATTTCAAGTACATCACAACCATAACCTGGCGAATGATTTTGAAATAGTTTTTTGAGATCCCATCGTAAGATATCACCCACAGAATTGGAACGAGCTAAGCTTATGAAGTAATCAGGGATAGGGACTGGAGATATATGGAATTTACTTGTCCACCCGAAAGGTGGCTGGGATAAGGTTGGATGGACAAAAAAAGATTTATACAATACTTTAGCTAAAGATAGTAGAGCACTAGACGATGTTGAAGCTACGATAACACTTACATTCCTTCAATCTAAAGAGGGCAATGACCCAGATTTCTTCTACGTCTACAAGGTAGACAAAGATTCCAGATTGATCTATCTCTTTTGGGCTGACGGTGCATGTCGATTCGATTACGAATTATTTAGAGATTCACTAGCATTTGATTCTATATATAAAATAAATAGAAGTCAAATGCCATTGGTAGTTCTAGTGGGTACAAACAATCATGCAATGACTTGTGTGTATGGACTTGCAATGATCCATAATGAGACTGCTGCGACATATTCTTGGGTTTTACAAAAATTCCAAGAGTGTATGAATGGCAAATTAACAGAGACAGTTCTCACGGATGGTTGCAGATCCATGAATAAAGCAATTAAAGGTTTAATGCCAAGCATAGTTCATCGAACATACTCATGGCATATCCTAAACAATTTAGCCAAACATGTACACCGAAATGGTTTTGCAAATGAATCGAGTATTCTGATTAAAAGGTACATCACACACTTGCTACTTTACTTTGAAGTATGTTGTTGTTGTTACAATATTACAACTTTAGTTACTGTCCATGTTTTCTAAACAGGTCATATTCAGTCAAAGAATTTGAAAACCGTTGGCAGCAGATGCTAAGGGATTATAATGTAGACAACAATGAGTGGATCACTGCATTGTACAGAACGAGGGAGCGATGGGCAAATGCATTCCTACATGAAAATTATTTTGGTGGTTCTACTGCAACAAATAGATATGAATCTATGAACGCATTTCTGAAAAGATTTTTGAATGAGAAGCTGCCACTATGGAAGACCTTTCAAAATTATGACCACGATTTGGCGGCCTTATGTTACGGCCAGATAATTAAGCATGTCACTGATAAACTCTCAACACCAGTTGTGAAGCAAACTAGCATGACCGTAATAGAAGATAAATTTGTCGCAATTTACACTAAAACGGTGTTTATAGAGGTAAGAAAAGAAATCACACGTTCTGATACATATACTGTTCTCCACCTTCACATCATAAGAGAGGCAGAAGTTTGCACTATCCAAAAGTATATGTCGCCAAACAGTATCAACCGGAAGGTTATATTTGATCGGGCCGACATATCATAAACTGTGACTGCTTGTGGATGGAGACCAAGGGGATTCCTTGTAGTCATATTTTTTCTGCAATGAAGAGATTGCAATTGGAAGATATTCCAAAGAACTTGATAAAAACTCATTGGCTCAAGAATTGCAAAAAGAGTTCTCTCTCCGGACCTAGCACAGAAAGAAGATTCATCCACCCAGACAGTATTGAGAGCAGAAGGTATGGTGGTATTAATGAACAAGTTAATCTGTTTACGTATTATTGTAAAAAATCAAGCAAAATTCAAGAGAAAGGAACGGAGTTGATGTCGTCTGTGCTGATGGAGTTAAAAAAAATGGTGACCGATATTGCTAAGAAAGAAAAATGGTAGCTGATGCAGTTCACGGAGTACATGAATCTTTTAAAGAGCCAAATCCGGTAGCAACAAAAGAAAAGCCTTCTCAAAGGAAATCAAGCCAGCCTAAAGTAAGTCAGACTATCGCCAAGCCTAGAATTTGTAGAGTTTGTAGAAAATCGGGTCACGATTTTCATAATTGTAAAGTACAAAAGCGAGATAGCGGCAAAAAGCAAACGAAACCAAGTGAACCATCGTTGACTTAATTATTAACATTTTTTTTACAATTCTTCGTCAATTTAACAAGGAAAACGGTAATTCAAAGGCAATTTTAACATGGAGGATGGTAATTCTCGTCAATTTAACAAGGGGAATGGACAATCTCCGTCCTTTTAGCATGGAGAATGGTAATTTTTCGTGTTATTTAAATAAAGAATTGCCATTCTACGTTGTTTTAACACGGAGAATGTCCATTCTCATGCATTTTAATACGGAGAATGGCAATTTCTCGTCAATTTAACAAAAAGAATAGTAATTCTCTATGATTTTAACACGGAGAACAATGTTGACAGGCACACTAGCCAGTGCTCCATTGGGCGCATAAGTACACGGAGAATGGTATTGACTTGGTAGAATTCAAAGGGAAAGATTCATTGGTATTAATACAAATAGATGGGAGAGTTTGTTCTCATCTCACTTAGCTTTTCTTGTGAAGGGGCAGATGTATTGGTATTAATACAAATTAATTGAATTGAATTTAAAGTGACTGCCAATTGGCGCATAAGTACGAGTTGTCCTTGCCTATAAATGGCAGTAGTGTAGGAAGAGTTTGTTCTCGTCTCACTTAGTTTTTCTTGTGGAGATGGTCTCGACCAATCCCCTGCCATGGCAAGACACTTTCCTGTGGGTTGTCGATCTTCTCGTTCGAAGAAGCTTTGGTGGTGAAGTCTTTCAGAAGACTGAGATGTGCCTAGTGGACTGTCCGTATTCGTGCACTTTATCGACTGTATGGCATGATGTTGGTTACTGGGTTCGGGATCACCGTGGCCAGTTTTTGTTATGCTGGAAGAGCCATAGGCTGTCGAAGGTGC
The DNA here is from genome assembly GCA_029216955.1 of Iris pallida. Lineage (NCBI taxonomy): Eukaryota > Viridiplantae > Streptophyta > Magnoliopsida > Asparagales > Iridaceae > Iris > Iris pallida. The sequence goes on from JANAVB010001799.1 coordinate 10,521,955, forward strand.
CTGTTGCATCCAAAGATCGGGGTCGGCGTGCCTCAGTTTTTATTAGAATGGAAGAGCCCCAGGATTTGGGTTGATTGCCAACCCACACTCTGTCGAAGCACCCACACGTTGACGAGGAAATGATTCGTTCTGACGATGTACGGTGATGCGCCTACGCTGAGATGCTGAAGTGATGTGCCTAGCTGAGACACCAGAGGGATGAGCCTAGCAGCGGCACTAGAGAAATGTGCCTAGCTGTAGCTTTTAGGCTTTTTTCTTTGTAGTAGGATTTTCTGTAGTAGTTTTGGACATGTAATAGACTTTTATATTTAAATAAAATTCAAACTTTTTTGTCTCTATTCTTTGCCGTTTCGTTGTGCCAAGTGTTCAGTTGAGTTTCCACGAAGAATAGCCATTCTCCGTCACTTTAACACGGAGAATGGCCATTCTCTGTCACTTTAACACGGAGAATAGCCATTCTCCGTTAATTTGACACGGAGAAAGGCCATTCTCTGTCAATTTTAACACGGATAATAGAAATTCTTCGTCAATTTAACAAGGAGAATGACAATTCTCCGTGATATTGACACGAAGAATGACCAATCTCCTGTATTTAACACGGAGAATGGCCATTCATCGTGATTTTAACACGGAGAATGGTCATACCCCAGAATTTTAAGACGGGGAATGGTCATTCTACGTGATTTTTGAAACGGAGAATGGTCGTTCTCCTGCATTTTAGGACGAGGAATGACCATTCTCCGTGATTTTGACATGGAAAATGGTCATTCTCCGTGATTTTAACAATGTAAATGTAATTCAAAAATAATTTTATTATAAAAGATGGAGTATACGTTACAAATGACGCAGACGCAGAAGAATAAAAGATAAACAGATGATATAGGAAGAAGTTCCTTGTCTAATTACATTATTATTTTACAATGTCATTGCTAGGTTGGTAGTGTTACATATTCGCTTGAAAGCAACTTCTTAACCCATCCCAACCTTATCATTGTAATCTTCTGGTGAGTGTCATCGTCATTTCCTCTCGGTATTTTGAAAGGAGTAGTCATCAAGCTCTTCTTATAATACGCCATGTACAAGAGACAGTTGGGTGCCTGTTGTTGTGGGCATCATGGAGAACAATTCAGCATTGTGCTCTCATACACCATCTTCGTCGGGCATCTCTTCCTCATCATATCAACTTTCCTTCTGACGATAGGCTCTAAGGTCTTATTCATTAATTCTGCATCCACCTTGCCCTTTTCGTACGTGGTTTGCCTCAAGGAGTTGTAGTGTGTCCAGTTGTAGGAGATCAAGTTGAATGTGAGTAGCGTATAGTATTTGATGGATACATTAAAGATTGGGATGAATAGCAACTCTATGTCATCCTCTAAACCCATGACGAAGTCTTCTACATCTGTTTTAAAAGTGTCAAGGGCGCCGACTTTTGCTTCTAGTTCAATGGCACATTCAACGATGTTCTGTTTTCCAAAAATAAAACGCAATATCATGAGTAATGTTTTATGCCATTTTTCATCGGCATACACATGAATATGGATTTTTCTGTTTGGATTCTTACCAATGTGTGGGGCATCAAGAATGCAGACCACTTATGTTGCACGTCCTTTGGCTGGGCGAATATTCTTACATAGCCTTGAATTTCTCTCAGTTTTCTTATTATTAGGTTGAGTATGCCAGCCGTCATGTCTTCATAGTTGAGTATGTCTTGCATGTCTATTATCGACAGCTGGATTTCAACTTCATTTTTACCCTCTTTCGGCACACTCAAGTATACAATATCACTGCACATAAATTTAATTTAGACTAAATTAATAGAGATTCTCAGGACATAATTGTGAAAAAAGTCTAGAAAGAAAAATAAGAAGAAAAAAAAGGGTCATTCGCCGTCCAATTGACACGGAGAATGATCATTCGCCGTCCAACTGACACGGAGAATGACTATTCTCTGGCCAACTGTCACAGAGAATGGACATTCTCCGTTATGAATTGGACGGAGATTGGTCGAGTTAAGAATACATACTTTGAACTCATCTTTCTGGGGAATACGATGTCCATGTAAAGCTTCTTCAACTCTTCATCCGTATCCTTCCAGAGTACGAGGTCATCGCATTCCCTTAGTGTGACACCCTTCCTCTTTAGTTCAGCCATTTTGGCATCTTGTCCGTATTTTAAATCCGCCTGCTTATTTTTTCCTCCGACCCTGGGTTTGGGTTGAGGTTTTGGTTTCGGAGCGGCATCCATCTTCCGCTTTTTATTAGCCTCTCTAACTGTATTCTTCCCCAAGGGAGTAACATCTTCATCGAGTAATGCCGCTGATGGTTTTCTGGACCTCTTTTCCCCCATCCTCCTCTTCTTTTGACTTCTTTTGGAGCAGTAAGTTCAGTAGCTGCTTGAGTCTCCTCATGCTGCAATGCTACAACAATGGCTTCGAGATCAACGATTTTTGCATCCTTTTCAATGGCTTTAATATTCAACGATTCAAATTTATTTTGGAGCTCCCTTTTCTTATTAACGAGCCTTTTATTTGTTTCTCTGAGGTGCTCGGTTATTTGTACTGAAATAAAACAAACAATAATGAAATGTATGATGTCAATCAATATGATGTGAATCTAACACGGAGAATGACCATTCTCTGTGACCTTGACACGGAGAATGGCCATTCTACTGCATTCTAACACGGAGAATGACCATTCTCCTGCATTCTAAAATGGGAAATGACCATTCTTCGTCTTATTAACATAGAGAACGACCATTCTCCTTCTATGTAACACAGAGAAAGGCCATTCTCCATGATATTACCACGGAGAATGGACATTCTCTGTGGTATTGAAACAGAGAATGGCCATTCTCTGTTATTTTAACACGGAGAATAGCCATTCTTCTGTATTCTAACACGGAGAATTATAATTCAGAACTTCGAAAAAGAGAGAATTTTACTTTGTACCTGTAGCTCTTTAACCTTTTCGCTAAGCTTTCCATTCCCAGCAATAATATCAGATTTCTCTCTTCGTAAGGAGTCGAATTCCTATGCCGACATCTCCATCGAGGTGTTCCTTTGAATTTGTTGGGCTCCTTATTCCTCTAGTTCTTTAAGCTTCTTATGGAGATTCTTGTTCTCAGCAAGAATCTCAAATTTATCTCTTCGTAACTCCTCCAATTCATGCACCGAGCCCTCCATCACAACGTTGACTGGACGTTGTTGGGCTTCTTGTGCCTCTAGCTCTCTAAGCTTTTCATTGAGTTTTTCATTCTCAGCAAGAACCTGAGATTTTTTTCCTCAACTCCTCCAATTCCTTTACCGACCCCTCCATCACGGTGTTTATTCCAAGTTGTTGTGGTCTCTCTTGTTCAGCATCCTCATCCCCACTAGTTTGGTGGTGTCCCTCTCCCTCAAATGCATCTTTTTTTCGTATTTCTACATCCTCTTCTAGGTGGCCTTCCTCTTTTCCGACAGCTATAACCAAATCTTTGAATATCTGTTTCGATCTAAATTTAATATGATATTCGCTTTTAAGGAAGATCCAGATTTCGTACCCATTCCTTGTGTAAAATCTTGGGTATTCACGTATTGGTGCAGACTTTCTTTCCACAAGTGTACTATGTTCCGCAAATCAATAGAGGAAGTATATTGTGCAACCTTCCATTTTGGAGTATGCATCGGAGTAATCCCCCTTTAGTTTTACTTGTAGTCCTCTTGATGCTCTCTATGATATTCTCTAAGATTAACCTTGGTCAGGATATACTGTTGATAACTTCTACGCTGTCTATCAAGGCCAAGAATCTGTACGGTATATTTGAACCGCCAAACTTTGTGAAGAATATCGTTTGACACAAGTGGAAGATTATTAGCTTGGTCAAATCATCTGGATTGACAGCGTTATCTCTGCCACGAAGCCGCTGTAACAATTCAAAGAACTTCTCTCTCACTTTCTTATTCGTGACTTCTGAGTGTTTGCCCTTAGAATTAGCTAGCAATCTTGTGAAGTGATCTCTACAAAGGCTCAACGATGCTAGTGGTGTGGGCTGTTATTGTTTTTCCATTATCAATCTTCTGTAATTAGCATCATCTTCACTATCATCCTTCAGCGATAGACCAAAAATGGCTGCCATATCGTCTACACTCGGTGCTATTTTAACAGTAGTGCTCAGTTGAAAGTATCCGATGCCAGATTTGTCTTCGACATAAGTTCCTATCAAATTCTCAAGACCTTCTGAAACCTTGGCCAATTCTTGAGTGCGAACTTTGTTTTTGTAGAATACCTCGACAAAATTAAAGAAATCGGTATTCTTCAAAGAATCAATAACTAGCTCGGGCAAGCGGCCGCCATCTTCTTTGACATCATCCATAAGAGTTTGCATCGTCTTGAAAGAAGAACGAAAAACTCTTGAATCTTTATTCCTGACAGTTTTTTTCCTACCAAAAGACAAAAAATTAGGTTTCTATCAACTATTCTCCGTCAATCTAACACGGAGAATAGCCATTCCCCATGACTTTAACACGGATAATGGTCATTCTCCGTGATATATGCACAGAGAATGGCCATTCTCGTGATATTTGTATGGAGAATGACCATTCTCCTAAATTTTAACACGGAGATGGCCATTCTCCGTGGTTTGAACACGGAGAATGGCAGTTCTCCTTCATTTTATTACGGAAATGGCCATTCTCCTTCAAGTCAACACGGAGAATGGAATTCATACTTCAATTTAACAAGGAGAATGGTCATTCTCGGTGATATTAACATGGAGAGTGACCATTCTCAGTCAATATAACACGGAGAACGGCCATTCTCCTGCATTTTTACACGGAGAATGACTATACCCCTCTGTTGTATTAAGACGAAGAATGACTATTCCCCTCCGTTGTCTTAACAGAATCATGAATAAAACTTATAGTTATACATTCTTTTTGCCCTCCTTCTTGATTACAAGCCTCTGGCTCATGTGCAACCTTCTTTAATCTCCTCACAACATGTCTCTCTTCTTGCATATCTACATCTTCTTCCTCTTCTCTAACTGGGGTTCCATTTGATGTTGATGTTTGCGACATGGTGTGAAGATTACGAATGGAGAGTCACTGACGAGTTTTTGAATTAGGGTTTGAAGATTTTGGAGGATAAAACCTAGTTACGAAAAGGAACAGTGTATAGAAGAAGAGGAAGAATAGAAACTTTTTGGTTTTGAAGAGTAGGTTTTGTGAGTGTTTTAAAAAAAATTGAAGGGCAATAAGGTCATGCCACACCCTTTTATATATTTTTAGCTAATTCTGGGCATGCGATGAAATGTTATTTTGCGGTGGATTTTTTCTTAAAACTTTTGTGGTTTTTGGGCATTTTATAAATTTTCTCTTGTCAATAACTTGAGAATTTTTCTCGACACATGCTTAGACAGAAATCACTTTAGCACAAAGAGAGGGTATACCCATAGGATCAGAGGCATAAATCACTTTAGCACGAAGAGAGGGTATACCCATAGGGTCAGAGGCACATGTTAGGATATTTTGGGATTATATGGCAGCAAGATTATGAAACAAATGAACATTTTGATATCATTTTCATCCCACATTTTAAGAACATTATAACTCAACAAAACAAATGAACATAATACATTAGATACAAGAAGAAGAAAAATTCATCATCTTCCATATTCAATCATTTTAGTTTGGACTCCTTTTTGCTTAATTATATTGTTGCGCAAGTTGGATAGTTCTTTATTGTGCTCTGAAGTTGCAATCCATTCAGCAGCTTTGCGCCTTTCCATTTCTGAATCAAACTGCATATAACAAACATAAGGTCAAAAATATTGCTCTAAAAAGTTTAAGTTTTTGACGACATATTTTCAGACTTATATTGAGAGAACATGAGTCCAGACAACATCCGTCTTTCATGAATACAATTACAAAAATCTCACAATCAAATGTATTGCCTTGTCGGGGAACATAAGGATGACGTTTTATGGCAAAAGTAGAAAAGTTGAACCTAGCATCTCTCAAATTTAAAATCTCTTCTTCGAGAAAGAGATCCAAATTTGAAAGCTACAATTACCAGAATACAATATGTATTAGTATACCGCAGATCTTGTACACAATTCATAAAAATTGATGAATATGAGCTTACTATTTCTTTTATGACTGATTTGTTTCGAATTGGCTCATCTGTAGATGCAAGTGTGTCCCAAATTTCAATAGTCATTGTTTTAACCATAACTCTTGCAAGAGTATAGTGGTCAGACAAAAGAATAGGTATGTATATCTGAATCAGGATTAATTAGGTAAAATAAATTAGTAAATTTTCAGAAAATTAGGATTAATACTTAAACGTAAATAAATTAATACCTCGTTACAAATGCTTAAAGATCCCATATAGTCCTGGAAATATTTGTACTTCTACCATATTTCATGAAGTTGTTTGTCAGATGGAGGTAACCTTGCTCTCTACGTACACATCAATTAATACATTACGAACGACAAACAAACGAGAAAATTGTTAATGCATAATCACTGAAGAATAAAATGCTCACTCACCGTTAACCTTATTGGTAAATACCATACATTAGCTTTATTGAAAGATTTTTTTTTCGTTCCTCCGCGATGAGGAGAGCAGAGACAAGGGTTACAATCTGAGTATCTCATTAAAAATATTAGCGATGGAATCAAAGTAAACATAGATGGCATCTAAGAAGAAATATACTATCTATACATACCCTATCTTTAATTCTCCTTTCTGGAGCTAAGGACTTCATCTCAGCCCGAGACACATAGATATTGTTGCAAGATGATATCATTTTCCTAAGAAAAGAAACAAATAGATTAGGAAAAAACTATTGGAATTAAATGAAAAGTCATATTACTGACTTGTCCGGTCTATCATCCGCAAAAATATAGTCGTAAACACTTGAAGAAATACTAGTACACTGGCTAGGCTTTGAGGTTGAAGTTCTTGTTAAACTTTTCAAAGGTGTGACCGGATCTAAATTTTCTCGTACTCTTTTTGAAGAACTGCTAAAGTCAATTTCTTTTAGAGGATATATATCGAGAATTCGGTCCATTGCTTTATCATGTTTCTTTAGCCGCACGTCCTTCTCACTGGAAGATTCAATGAAAACCTCCTCCACATTATTAATTACTCCAGATGAAGATGCCTTCTTCAAAGCTGAAGATTCTTCCATCTTTTCCAAACGCCGAGATATATTCATTTGTTCAATTTCGATTGAACCAAGCTTAGAATTGATCGAAACAAGTTGACTTGAAATCTTCAACAAATGTTCTTCAAACCCGCGCATCATATGCGAAATGAAGGATTCATTTGAAGCTGTCATCCAATCTTCTACCTCTTCTACATATCCCATACGAGTAGACATCTTTCTCCAGTACTACAAAATAAAATAAGAAAATTATTCTATGTATTTCAGAATAAATAATAGTTGAAACATGAAAACTATTGTATATATATAGCAAGAGAAAAGTACAAAAAGTGAGGAAGATGGAAAGATAAATAAATTTCGAGACTAGCAAAGAATCTACTAGCCGTTTGAACGGTTATCATGAAAGGTTATCATGATTAATAATTTGAGGAACTCTAGAAGAGGTTTAATTCCGCTGGTACCCCTCGTTGTTCGAGGAGGCTCGACGAAGTCCGCCACGAACCGGAACTTCTTCTTCTTTCTTTCTTCATCTCTGTTTCTACTTCCACCACCACCACCATGGCCTATAGCTTTATAACCAAAATATTAAATTGTTAGATGAAACAAAAAAATAAATTACAGAAAGATTTCTAAATCAAAATCAAACATAACACATATTCATAGAAAACATGAGACTAAAGATGAAAATGTTACAAAAGCAACACCACAATTTTATAACAACTAAGCAGACTCTGCTAAGCAATAATTAAAATTTGGGATTGTGTCCTTGGATTTAATTTACACAAAGAAGATATTTGAGAGAACGAGCTTTTATCGGCTTCCTACTCCTCTTCTTCCTCTGAATTTTTTCCTTACTATTATCCACATTGGCTACAGGATCTTCGTCCATGTCGTCGTCAATATCATCATCTAGATCGCCACCAGCTATTGGAGCATCGGTGGTGTCGTAGTTGTACAAAATATTAAATTAGATGGGCGAAAGAGAAAGTAAATATGAGTTAATTAAGGGTGTTTATTGAAAAATTGCATGAAGAATGACTTGCTATAGCAAGTTAACAAGAGGTAAAAAGTCAAAACAACATTAAATGATGTCTCATACGTTATTTAATCTGAATTTAATATGAACCATTGTATCAACATCCAATGGTTCAGATTTGGGATGTATCGATACATCCCAAAAGGGTGGATGTATAGTAGAATTTTCCTCTCTCTCTCTCTCTATATATATATATATATATATATATATAAATTGTTAATGTATGAGTGTCTTGTATACATGTGTGTGTGTGTGGTTGGTATTTTGGGTCACATATGGGGCATTAAATGAATGTTAGCTTCAGACATTAGAGGAGAGGGTACTAGTTAAGTCCTGGACTGAACTGAACTGAATTTGTTAGGGTTCAGTTGGTTGGAAGGAAATAGGAAGGTCAGTGAACTAAAGCAGTAAAGTGAATGGAAGTTCAGTATTCAGTCTTGGACTGAACTGGAACATCAGTGTTCATTGGAATGAACTGATGCATCAGTCAAATGAAGGTTGATACAAGGGACTGTCATACTACAGTAAAAAGGGTGATGTCTCAGTTGGACTGAACTAGGAAAAGGGTTATGAGTATTAGTCAATAGAGACTGAAGTATCAGTCCATGGAGACTGAAGTTCAGTAAATAGAGACTGAACTGGTAGGGGACTCTCCTATCAGTAAATGGTTAAGGCAGGTAGGAAGTGTTGAGCATCCTAGATGCATGTTTGTGTGTGTTATATATGTATATCCCTTAACTGCTATATATATATATATATATATATATATATATATATATATATATATATATATATATAAGATATAAGAGATGGGGGAAATAGATTTTTTTTACTGATATATGTGGGGAGCTGTCAGTTAAGGGAATTGATGGGGGCCTTTTGGGGAGGGGACTGATGTGGCCTCACATGTCATATAGCAGTCCCCTACTGTTAACAGTAGCTAATAGGCTAGGTGAGAGAAATTGGCAGCAACATAGGGTCGGGTAAAGGGCAATGCCGGTTAAGGTAAGAGATATGTCAGATGTATTAGTACAGGGGATGGTTTGAGGAGAGTGCACAAATGTGTGCAGGACAAAGGAGGCTTAGATATGTCAGATAGGGACTGATACAATGGAGTATCTTAGAGTTCAATTGGGGTTGGACTGAAACTGAGTAGTATTAGTCCTTGACTGAAATGGATATCAGTCACTAACTGAGTATAGCCCAGTCTTGGACTGATATGGGGTTGGGGGTGTGCTTACTGATAATGGGAGAAGAGAACCAAATGTTAAACGGGCATCTTGCTTCAGTTCAGGATTGAAGAGAATGGGGTTAGTGTATCAGTTGATATATGTATCTTACTGATACATGTGAGTGAGTTTTTAGTTAAGAAGAGTGGGGTATCAGTAATAGGAAATTCATGTATTAGTAAATAGCAATTGGGGGCCTTTAAACAGTGCACAACCCTTAGCACTGGGTGAAGTCCAATTAGAGAAGAGAAATAGAATGCTAAAAGGACAAGGCAGTATATTAGGGTAGGTCATGTAAAATAGGGGATATTTGATTTCAGTGTTAAATGAACATTGAAGGAAAGAGTGAGGCTGGGTGTATCAGCGAGGAACTTAAGTTTCAGTCAATGGACTGAATAATAGTAAGGATATAGTGAAGGGGAAAATATAGGCAATGTGAAGCTAGGAAATGTGCAGGACAAGAATGAGTTCGAGTATAGGGAGCCTCTCCCTATGAGAAGATCAAGGGAAAGGTTAGGGGATCAGTTAGGAGGCAATGTAAGTTAGGGGAAAGGGTTTTCAGTAAAATATACTAGCTAGGCTATAGGTTAGGTAATTAGGAAATGTTGTTATATATATATATATATATATATATATATATATATATATATATATATATATATATATATATATATATATATATATATATATAAAATATAGTTAGTGTTTTATGACTTTTCTAGTTGCTTATGATACACTATAGCATGGATACCCTAGTATCACACAAAGCTAATTTAACCTAGATACCTAGGATACGGATCCACTAGACTAGAATTGGACACATACAACTTAGAAATGGTTAGTTTGGCTAGTTTAACCTATAGTTGACCTAATTTGACCAATTTGACCTAGAATGGACTTCGTGACCTAGAAATGAACTAGTATGACATATTTTCATTTCCAAACTTGGTATTGATATAATATTCCATATTTAGGTCTTCGAGGTGTCGTATCGGATATCGTTGACATTTTACATTTGACCTCAGACGAGTACATTCTCTGATAATTTCCCGTCTATGTTATTTTCTCTATTTCTTGTATTTAGTGTAGATATCCTTGATTTATTGACACATTGGTAACACGGATTTGGTATTGTTTGGATTTCGTCATGCGATGTTATTTTCGTATATCTGATATACCTTGTGCAAGCCTTGTCATTATTCTTGTGTATTGTATAGACACTGATCCCTGGGAGGATTAGCTACCTTTTCAGAGTATTCCGTGTCATGATGTGTCATGGTTGGATCCACTGTATCAGTCGGGGGCGGAGAGTATTAGTAAGATATGTGGTCAAATACCCTCCTTGTGTATGTATTGTTTCTTGTGAGAGTTAACCATGCTCCCATGTCGTAAGAACAATTGGTATGATTAGCAATACCTATATAAAGAGAACCAGCTTTGACACCAATTGTTGGATCAATTGGGCACCTCTAGAGGGGTTGAGTAGTGTGCGTGCGTGTAGCATAATAATAATCACAACATAAAAATATTTATGGAAATAATCAAACAAATATGAAACAGGCAGTATAAAAGTAAATGCGTAAAGTAAATAAGTTGAGAAGAGACAACGTAAACACCGAGGTTTATACTAGTTTCCCTCTGAGAGGATTAGTCTAATCGTGAGAACTATTTTTGAATATAGATTTACACCGCATGCTTTGCTATGAAGAACACGTCAACTTCAACATTGTCGTGTTTTAATCCGAAGCCCATGATCAAACTTCAACACTTTTCTTGAAGAAAGCTTTTATACTCCAAGCTTGTACAACTAGAATACTCCTAATCGGAAACCACCGAAACTTAAAAGAATAGGAGTTGTCTTGGAAATAGGAAGATTAAAGCTCTTTTAGTAGATAGGAAGCTTTAGAATAGATAGAGAAGATGAAGAATGAAATGAGTTGATAGAAATGTGAAATTCTTCTTTATTTATAGATATTTTTGAGACAGAGTTATGGCAGAACTCGGTTAGGATAAACGTTCGAATTTTGAACGTTGGAGATCCAAAAGACTAGAGAATGCTGCTGACCAGGAGTGATCCTAGGGGACCGAGTTCGATTCGAGTTCGGGCAAAAATCGACCCGAGTTCGGTTACTATGTTTTTAGGGAATCTTTTGGTTCAGGAAGGCTTTTGGATGCTGGTTTGGTTTGAGATCAAAGATAGGTTTATTTTGGTTCAGGTTAAACTTCTAAATGCCAGTGATCCCAACTCACAATATAATATAGACTCAAGAAAGGAAAAATACAGAATAAATTGGAAAAACCAATAGCCATTTGATGACGTCTTTGAGTAGACTTGAAGACACCATTTTTTCTTGACAACAGATGTCCAATGATAAAAAGATCTGGAAATCTGAATACCTTTCAGGGGCTTCGTCTTTGAACCCCTACGGGGGGCGCTGCTCCCTCGACCCCTGTCCGTTGACCGGGCAGCGGAACCCCCGAGTGCGAAGCCCCGGATAGGTCGTTGGGCGGTTCAGAGGAATCTTCTAATTTAATGCCGTCGTTGGCCCGTCATCAATTCTTCATCGCATATGTCCTGGTTTGATAATGCTTTTACATGTTAGACGAACAAAGCAGTATCATAGTATGATTATAATATAACATTTAGTGAGTAGTAGGACAATGCTAAGTTTAAGTAGCAATATTATAGTGAATATATGAATATTAGTGGCATGATTATGTTACTTTAACTGATTAGCCATATTCAAAAACATAATATAATCATTGGGCTAACACACGTATGATTAACTAGGCCATACAATTTTGTGCAAGTTTCTAAGCCGGCTACCTATGCAAGCTAGTACTTACTCACATTGATAGTATAGTTTCCTTGACTTTTGTACATGATATAAACTGTTTAACCTTGTAGCAGCATGAAAAATATAGGGTTCATGCAGATCACAACTGACCGCATTGGTCTGCATAAAGAATAGCCGCATGACAGACTCGGCATGCCCCCTGCAGCCCATCTTCACTCTCTCACAAACCAGACTGATTTGAGCCGTAGAAAGAATAGTTACTTATGCGCCTAAGCTGATCAACCCTTCTGATAAAGCTGACAAACTCTGTCAAAATTGACAAAACTGACAGCTCTGACAGCTCTGACACTCTGACAAAAGGAAGATAAGATGTATTCAGACAAAATATCATGTCACTAGACTGGACATAGTCATGCGGCTAGAAGGACTTCGACTCGTGCCGCATGAACCTTATGCGGCTCAATCCATGCGCTTCATGCGACCAAGGGTGACTGCAACCTGAGCCGCATGAGCTTTACGCGGCCCAGAATACAGAATCTATGCGGCTCAAAAGTCCCCAAGCTACATGCGGAACTAAGGAAGACTGCGACTTAAGCCGCAGGAGTCTTATGTGGCCCAGCATGGCCGAACACTGAAAGACCTATGCGGCACAAAATGATTCAAACAGACTGATCCTATCCTGCGATAGGACATGTGGCAGGCTGACCAAATCTCAACAACCCAGATTTGCTGCAACATAATCTCAACAAATCACCAGCTGGCAGCCAAGAAGCGGGTCTTTGTGTGCTGTTGTAGCCACGTGGCCACGTGGCCATCTATGTGGCTCAAAATATCCTTCATCCCGAAATCACTATAAATAGCAGGGTACTACACCCATGCAAAAGGCTAGCAACCTATTAAGGGCAATTTCTTCAAGAGCAAGGATCGTGTCAGATAGTCCAAGGAGTAAGGCAGAGTTGCTACACTTTCTCGAGCCTCTATTATCACCCTCCAGAATCAAAACTAAACAATTGTACTTAGATTGTTTTCTAGGATTTCTTTCTAGGCTTTCTCTTGTACAAACGAGTTTGCAATCAAGTTCAATTCCTCTGTAAATTTTTTTCTTGATATTTAATGGCAAACACAATGGCGACTCTGCTGGGGACATCTTTCTCCTCTGATGAAAAGTTGGTGACGCAATCCGACGCATTCAAGCTCGACTCCGTGCAGCAAATGGTTCGTTTTGACCAACGAGCATTCGAAGAAATGCTCTATGAAGGGAGCGCCAGCCCATCGCAGAAGTGAGCCAACCCAAAGAGAACCCGCAGGACGTCGAAGCGCAAAACTGTTGCCACCGACCAGGTTCTCGAAGAAGCTCCTTCTGCGGCCCATGACGGTGATCAAGACTCTCCTGTGGCCTTGCTTCCGACCATGGAGAACCCCACTGTCCCCAAATCCAGAAAAGGAAAATACTACGAGGTTGATTTTTTGGGGGCACAAGGAAAATCCATATGGACGAGGAAGAGGCCGCATAAGAGAGATGAATAGTCTGTATATATGACAACCAATTTTGGCCGCAGGCGGATGGCCCATGCGGCAGCCAACTCTGGCCGCAGGCGGATGGCCCATGCGACAGTCAACTCTGGCCGCCGAAAGATGGCCCATGCGACAGCCAACTCTGGCCGCATGCAGTTGGCCCATACGACAGCCAACTCTGGCTGCAGGACGCTGGCCCATGCGGCAGCCAATCCTGGCCACAGATAGGGTGTTTCATGCGGCCCTGTCAGAAGCTCTGTGTTCGACCGTCTCTCATATGGGCCCGACTCCATTCGGCCAATTGAGAATGTAGAATATTCTAATCTGGACTCTTCTTATTATGCACCTTTAGGTGCTAAATCGAAGAAGTCTAGGGCAGTACGGGCCCAACAAGCCCAGTCAGCTGTCCAAGTTGCTGTCCGTCAGCGGGCACCGTTAACTGTTATACGGGCCCCTGATGGAAAGTTGTACAGAACCACCCGCGTCCAGTCCCCCAGGGCTAACGAACATGGTGGGTCTCAAAAGTCTCCTTCCAATGATCGAGAGCAAGTGCTTTAACTAGCCTCAGATTAGGGAGCAAACATGATACCTACGCACCCGTGTGCTCGGGATACCCGAGTCCACAAATTGGATGCAAAGGTAGATCAGTCTGCAATCGACTTGCGAGAGGTGATTACTCATAAACGCAAGAAAAAAGAAGCAACCTTGGCATGTGATGAACCCTTTTTGGGACATCCTTGCACCCAGGTCATCATCAACTGCTGCTGCGACAAGTCGGCAGCACCTGAAGATCGGCAGTCCATTTTTCAACGACTGCGCCAGCCAGCACCTGTCCAACAACAACTTGAGGAATAGGTGCAAATCCTGGAAGACAAGGAATTCTCTTTCGCCTCCTGTAATTCAACTCGAAAGGTTCCTCCCAGCAAGGGAGGAAAGAAGATAGGCTCTTTCAGTTCGACAATCTCAGCTAGCACTGCAAGAAAACTTTCATTTGGAGGGTTGCCACCGACAGCAACATGGGGTGACTACCTAGGCACTCGATCCAGAAAGAAGCTCCCAACACCTGGGGTGCATCCTCGACTTCCCTGGGGGTAGATGAAGCCGGGGGTAGCAGTCCCCTCAATATATGCGACAACCCGATGTTCCAAGAGCATACACAGGTTGTAGCGATCCACTGGAATAATGTAACAGACATGGACGTCCCTAAGGGTGACTGCCTTCGCCAAGATGATGTGGCTTCCTGCATAGGGGGTAGCACCCCTTCCGAGTCTGAGGAGGAAGACATTTCGACATTTTTCGACGATTTCTCGGTACGAGGGTACGACACAGAGAGCACCTATACTACGTTCCTTCCACGTCTACCCACGTACGGACAGTCTTTATGGCCAATGATGATCATGAAGCGCCTACTGACTGACAACGTCTAGAAGTACTTGAAGCCATGCTCCTGTCCTTGGTCAAGTCAGTAGACAAAATCAAAGCTGCCTTGTCGACTCAACCGGCAAGGATGCTTGGACAAACAAGCTTGGGACCCGCAGTCAACGTGGATTCCAATACGACCGCTCCTCCTTTGGGTGACAATCCTCTAGGGGAATCCGCTCCTTCAGCTGCAGATGAAGCCAGGGACGCAAGGAGGGAAGTCCAGGAGCTTCGAGCAATGTTCAATGCCTGAGACTCCTCCCGGGACATCAGAATACGGCAACCGTATCCCGTTGCATGGAGAAATGTTCCTTTTTCGCCACGGTACAAACCGTTTCATATTGATTCGTATGACGGAAAGACCTCTGCTAGTCGGTATATGACTTATTTCGAGGTCACAATCGACCATTTGCCGTATATTGACGCCATCCTCATACGATTGTTTATCGGAGTATTGGAGGGAATCGCGTTCGACTAGTACCTGTCATGACCCGCAACCTGAAGAGGGACACGAGCACGTGGTTACGTCTAGCCTATGCCGCAGTATCGGCGGTAGAATGCTGTATATAGGGTCTGTAAATACTATGACTAAAACAGATAAATGTACCTGTACAGTATATACACTCCGAATGGAAGTGACATAGCAATACAATCTCAATCACATATATCAAACTAAGGTAGATAGCAATGGAAAAGAGATATGATAGATAAAACAGGAAATGAGTCCAAAATCCATAAGTCATGGCTAAACACAAATATCCAGAATCTCAGAAAATATATGTAATAGATACTACAACTGAAATGTACTAGCTGGCTCGCAGGCCAGGCAAACCTAACTAAACTATGCTACTCAGGGTGAGCAAAGTCTAGTGGCTCTACTAACAAGCCACGGTCTAAATCTAATCCATCAGACTCAACCCTATAGTAGGTCGGGCAATCAGCCTTTGAATCATCTGTAAAATTTGTCAACGTATCCTGCCAGGAAAATGAGCAAGTACAAAACACCAACAACAGTTCCATATGAATTGAGAAATACTATAAGAGACAACAATAATGAAATACAAGACAAAGATATAGGCGAATTAGAAACCATTTGAAAGCCGAGTTACAACCCCTGAACCAAATAAGGACCAGAGTTGTAACCCTTCTTTCAAACAGGACTTAGTCTCAAATCATGGTACAGTATAAAGACAGATAGAGCATGTGAGTAATGGAATCATAGCATGGTAAGAAGTACAAAAAGTAAAGCTGAACTGTAATATAAGATACACTAATAAATGTAAAAGATGATTTAAACTATTAGAGCAATATGTGATCGGCTAGAGAACCAAGAGATGGTTATCCACTTGGCCCGACAATCCGCGGTGTCCTCAACGGAGAGTCATGCCGTCCAACCTGGATAACTGGTAATGGGGTGTCGGCTACACCCTACGTGAGGTGAGGGTGGCTCTAGCAAAATATAGTTACAGGGAGACTTTGATCACATAACCCCTAATAATTCCCCCATCCCCGAATAATATCACGGATCCGGACATGGCACGTCATGACACAGGGTTCGAGAGCAGGGGACAAGCCCACTCCCAAATCAATGTCTATATAAGTACAGGAACACAGAAATATCACATACTCATATACCAAAGGAGTCTAGGAATAACATCTCATGACAGGATCCGACGTATACTAATCCGTGAACTATCGTGTCAGGAATCAAGTAAAACACTACAACTGAATCGAATATAGTAGATATCAAGACAATGAAAACTATCAGTGAATGTACTCGCCTGTGGTCCTGAGCTGATAAGGTGAACAGACGCTCAGAGTGATCACAGACCCAAAATAAGATACAATGAGTCAAACAGGGCTTAATACTGAAAAAGGAAACTAATATAAGCCATGAATGCAAGTCTAAGTCAAAACTAGGTCAATCTAGGTCAAACTGAGTCATACTGGTTTATACTAGGTCATACTAGGTCATACTGGTCCATACTGGGTCATACTAGGTCATACTGGTTCATACTGGGACATACTAGGTCATCGGGAGTCAATCCAAGTCAAATTAGGTCAAACGGGGTCAAATGTTGACTTACAGTTGACTTTTGGTCAAAAAGTCAACTCGAGTCAACCCTGGTCAACTCTAGGTCAACCCTAGGTCAAACTAGTCTAATGTTGACCAACTGTTGACTTTTAGTCAACTCGTCAACTCTGGTTTGGTTTCGGTCAAATATGGTCGCTTAAAGGCTACGTTTGACTCTCGGTTGACTTTTGTTGACTTTTGGTCAAAAAGGTCAACCGACGTCAAAACTAGTCTATGAGCACCATATTTGATCATTACCAACCAAAGGAATCAAGTCCTAACCCTATCTTAGACTCTAGACTCCAATACCCTATTTCTAGGCAAAACCTATATTATCTTACCAAGGTAAATCCCGATACCTTGCCCAATCCCAAGGAAACCCCGCTAATACCCAAAATACTAGCCTAGGCTCCTTAGGGTAGCTAGATACCAACCTATCTAAGGTTTACCTACCAAGAAAAATGGATATCCTAGGTATCTAGGCTATGTTAGGATACATGGGTATTGGTTTACCCTATTACCTAACCCATATCATGAATTTCCCTCATATCTACCCAACACTCACTCACATACAACACTCTCACAATATACCACACTCATAGGCCCTCTTATAGGTTTTCCTACTAGTTTAGACATAGGCTAACCTATAGGCCACTAGCTATGCACTCTAGGCTTTCACATACACACTCACAAATGGCTCACACACACATCTCAACTCACAAATGCACACACACACAAGGCTATATATGGACTGATATTTAGAGTGGTGTGTGGGACTAGAAATGGGACAAATAGGACAACAAGATGGGGATTTATGAGGGTATACATGGCAGAAATATGGGGACTGAAATGAAGGGTTTTTGTGGTGGTGTTATGGGCCAACAAAGGACAGCCATTAGGGACTGTTTTGGAGTAAAAAATAGGACAGCACTTAGGCTTGTTTGGGACAGCAAGTGGAAGGGGAAAGCTGGACTGTTGTGGCAATTGGGGACTGTTTTGGAGTGAAAGGGGACAGCCAATCATAGGCTAGATGGGGACTGTTTTGCACTGAGTTTAGGGACTGTATAGTGGCAAAATAGGACAGCCACTTGATGTGGACTGATGGACTGTTAAGTGTGGATTAAGGACTGTAAGGTACTGTCCTAATGGACTGTATATGAGGGGGGTTTAACAAGGTGTTTTAGGACTATTATTTAGGTGTAAATCCTGGACATGTTTGGGGGCTGTCCTGTGGCAAAATAGGACAGCCAACAGGGAAAAATCTGGACTGTCAAGGCTGCTGTATTGGGCAGTGTTTGCTGGGTTATCCCCCCTCATATTCACTCACAAACTCATCTCTCCATCTTACACAACCAAAAAGTCAAACACAACACAAGCACTTACTCTCTTTCTACAAACACAAACACACACACACACATATCTCCACCTTGGTCGACCCCTCCCCAATACCAAATCACCAAGTATCACACACATAATATATATATATATATATATATATATATATATATATATATATATATATATATATATATAGATTAATTAATATATCACCATATATACACATATATTGATATAGATAATATGATACCTAATGATACTATGGGAACCACAAATCTAAACACATGAAAAATCTGGAATTAATATTAGAACAACATCAAAACAATACACAAATAAATCCACAAGTGTCCAAATAGGGTTTTCTCCATTAGGACACGATCCTACTCATAAGACACCTCTACAAATGTCCAAATGGACACGAAATGGACACCAAACCATGGGGGTCAATCCAAAGGGTCAAAATGAATCTAATGCATGAAAAGAATGAGAATGAGAAGGAATTTATACCTCCCGGTAACTCGAATCGATCCCGAAATGCCACCGACACTTAGGAATCCCAAACGGACACGAACGAGCTCCGAATCCTCTTAAACTTGAGGAGCTCCTCCCTTGGCTTGAATGGAGAAGGAAGGATAAATATTTGGTGAAGAAATGGAAGGATTTGGTGATGGTTTGATTAGGGTTTGCTCTCAAATCAATTTGGGAAAGAATAAGAGAGAGAATGAAAGAGGAAATAATAAAGTTTGATGGAGCCTTATCCACCTATGTGGCCGGCCATTAAAGGACTTTTGTCCTATTAGGAAAAAGTCAAGAAAGCCCCTCTCTAGTCTATTTGCTAATACATTGGTAAGGGGTTAAGTCGGGGGTAGTTTGGTCAAACCTAAAACACTAATCCATATTAATACTAACCAAAATAATTAGTCTAGTCACTAACTAAAATAACTAACATGTGGGTCATGGCTAACTAGTGTGTGGGCCTGCTAAGGTCAAAACTACCCCGGCTCCCCGATACAAGTCGGAATGAGTTGAAATCCAAACCCGACTCAAATAATCCCAAAATAATACAATAAATAAATAAATAATTCTAAAATAATTTTAAAGTAGAAAATTACCAAAATACCTCTATTCATGAAAACTGGGGTTGACAGTACCGTAACCTTCCGAACAACTGTATCCATTCTTTCGACGACTTTATGCATATGTTCCTAGAAAGATTCTATGAAGTGGGATATGATATGACAATGTCATCCCTTATGGACGTCGTTCAGGGGGAGAGGAAGCTAACAAGGAACTATATCGATCGGTCTCGCCAAACCATAATGAGATTGCCCCAAGGCAATTCCGAAAGCTCCTTGATTGAAATCTGCCAGAAGAAGTTGCTCCCCGCAATCAGCCTCTGGATGGGTGAAGATCAGTTCAGGGATTGGACAACCTTCATCATAAGTGCCACAAATGCGGAGGCAAAGTTAAAGAAGGCTCGCTAGCTGGGATTACACATCTCGGATGGAGAGGTCAAAGGCAAACGTCCAGGTACCACCCCCAATAACAACAATATTGACGGTATCTCCAATAACCAGGACAATAAAGGCAAACAGTCTATGGTCGCCGGTACGACCAAGAAGCCTGAACAAAAGCAGGCAGAAGCTCAGTAGCCCAAGATGAACTACTCATTCGAAGATAGTCATGTCAAGCCTATCTTCGACATGCTCTTGCAAGGGGACAAGATCCAACTTCCTCCACCAAGGCGCAACCTCGAGCGGCGGAGATGGAGGACCCAAAATACTGCCATTTCGACAGCTATGTTCATTATCCCACTCAAGACTGCTTTCAATTAAAGCAGTACATCCAGAGTCTTATCGACTCCAAAGCTCTGTCGCTAGACTTTGAAGAGGTTACCGTTGCGGCAAACATAGTAACAATTCAGTTCGATGACTTCCCCCAATAAGTACTCAAGACGGGGTAATAGCTATCCCCTGGGCAACGATGGAGGTCACTAATCTTTCCCCCGTCCAAAACTAGACGACTGGCGTAGTACCTCTCACCACGTCACGAGGAGAGGTCATGTGGGTGCACCCAGACTTAGTGCTCGAAGTTACCCAGGCGGTGTCATCTCCAGCCAATAAGAAGAAGGATAGGAAGTCCAGATCCTGCCAAACTATTTACACTAAAGCTGAGGAGGCATCGGCCGTTGTCACCCAGTCCGGGGCACAAATCCAGCCCACTCTTGGTAGTTCAGCCGAAGACCCTCAGCCAGCAACGTTGCCTGCCACTGATGTTCCGGGGCCATCTCAGCCTCCACCGGCAGACAGGGCTAAGCCGAAGGAAACCCGCTTCGACAAGCCGCTCCGTAAAGATGCACCTCAAGGGCTGGAGAGACCTTACAACTTTGACATATTAGCACTACTGGCTAATCCGTCGGCAAAGTTGTCGTTATATGAGCTCCTAAGACTCTCCAAGGATCTTCGTATCGCATTGAGCAAAGCGCTCCAGAATGCTGACGCTTACTTTGCCTAGGTCAAACCTATAGGGGATGACTCGTCGACAGATCTCCAGGGCAGCCACTATGCTGATGTAATGCCCAACATCGTATGCACCCCACATGACATGTTGATCAAGACCAACTTGCATGATCGCCCCTTATACTACACCGGATACATAGGCAACATCAAGGTGGATCGGCCGCACATCGACCCTGGCTCGTCAATAAGTATCATTCCGAAAAAGCTTGCTTCAAGTCCTCGGCATCCCAATGCACCGTCTAGCGGCGACCAACTCTGCCGTTAGCGGTTTCAACTCATGAAGGAGCTATCCCTTAGAAAAGATCCGATTGAAATGTCAGATCGACGACCTGAGGACAGAGGTTACCTGCCACGTCATAGATGCAGATACGTCCTGTAATATCCTATTAGGACGTCCATAGATACATGACTACATGATCATGCCATCCACACTCCACCAGTGCTTCAAGTATGTCAGTAAGCACGGCTTCGTGAAGACGAAATTTGCCGACATTGATCCCTTTAAAGGGGTTGAGTCTTATTACTCTTCGGAGGCTTGTTTATACGAAGAATCCAAGAAGCACGTAATTGACAAACTAGAGGTCATCACAAGGCCATAGGAACCCTTGACAATTCATCTCTAGGTCCGTAAACCGGGCAAAACCGTACCCCTTGTCACAACTTTGCATAAAGAGGTGCCCGGTTCTATCGCCATAACTGTGCAGTCGAAACCGATGGTCATCCGACTCCCAAGGTCCAGCTAGGAGCCAAAATCCGTCATAGGGCCTATGTTGATCCGATTGCCAAAATCCAGTCAAAGGCGACCGAAAGATACGAGGCCCTCTGGGGAGCCGATGGTGATCCGGTTGCCAATATCCAATCAAAAGCAACCGGAAGATATGAAGTCCTCTGCCAAGCCGATGGTTATCCGTCTTCCAAAGACGAGCCGACAACCAAGTGTTGATCCGAGACCCTCAGGCAAGCTAATGCCACAAGCAGAACCCTTGGTGGTCAAGTTGCCCAAGACAGCGTCCCAACCTCCAGTCACGCAGGGGGTAGCTGAAGAGGAGGCAGAACTCGCGAAGTATTAAACAAAGCATCGAGCTCTATCAAGCACGCATCTCTCGGGCCTTCAATAAGAAAGTCAAGCAGAGGACATTCCAAATAGGCGATCTCGTCTTGGCCGTTCACAGACCGATGGTCATGACTCACAAAACACCCGACAAGTTCCAGCCCAAGTGGGAGGGTCCATTCATCATCGAGGCCGTATTCTCCGACGGTGCATACCATCTCGCAAAGCAGAACGGAGACTTGCTCAGGATGCTTATAAACGATAAATTCCTGAAGAAATACTATTTCTAAGGACATGCTGATACTTCCTCAAACCACCAAATCTTCCAGACCATCGAGTTATGTACACCAAGTACCTCTGAACTTACACTCTATTTTTTTGAATATATTCACATCGTATCTCCCTGAGTGGAGAGTCATGTATGCTGATTCCTTTGAACTCCCACTCTAATGCTTTATCACACAGGAGTCTGCCCAGCTCATCATTATCTCTGAGCAAACTTCTTGGTCCTGATTATTGTGTGTCACGTCCATATTTCCTCTGATACTGATAGTCTCCCGACTTAACACCTATACCCAACCCGGGATAAAATACATGGTGTTAAGACCACAAAACCAATCACATCCATATTACTTCTGTTGGGTTTTGTCTCAAAATCTATTACTCGCACCACTAGTACACAGAAGAGTAATAGGTCCACAAACAATTTCATGATCATCATATATCACATCCATATTACCTCTGATACCGATGGTCTCTTGACTTAACACCTGTACCCAACCCGAAATAAAAGTCATGGTGTTAAGACCACAAAACCTATCACGTCCATATTACCTCTGTTAGGTTTCGTTTCAAATCTATTATCCGCACCACCAGTGCGTAAAAGGGTAATAGGTCCACAGAAGTTATCCTAATCTATTACTCGAACCATCGGTATACCAAAGAGTAGTAGGTCCACAAAATATCATTCAAATCTATTTGCTCGTATTTTTAGATACACTGAAGAGTAATAGGTCCACAAAAAATTTCATGATCATCATGCATCACGTCCATATTACCTCCGATACCGATGGTCTCTTGACTTAACACTTGTACCCAACCCGGGATAAAAGACATGGTGTTAAGACCACAAAACCTATCATGTCCATATTACCTCTGTTAGGTTTCTTTTCAAATTTATTACCCGTACCACCAGTGCGCAAAAGGGTAATAGGTCCACAGAAGTTATCCTAATCTATTACTCGCACCATCGGTGTACCAAAGAGTAGTAGGTCCACAAAATATCATTCAAATCTATTTGCTCGTATGTCCAGATGCACAAAAGGGCAATAGGTCCACAAAAAAGTCCCCTAGTGGGATATCCTTTATCAAAATGCTGTATTAGGCCCTCTAATGCAAGCACCACCGATACCATAAGCAAAAAATGGAGTGAATGTATTCTATTTATTCAGAATCAGTTACATTCGTTACATTCGTTACATCTCAGTAATGCATAGTTTTGCAAGAATGTTTTACAACTGTGCAGTTGAGCGCTCGATTTTCAGTCTGGCTCGACGTTCAGCTTCCTGGGTTAGCTTTTCAGCATCCTCAAGATGTGCATGAACCTGCCAATTATCCTCTAACTTCGTCAGTGCACCCTCTAGAGCGGCAGAGGCTCGTGTGACCTCATCAGTCTCCTTGCAGATCTTTCCTCTCTTGACGAGTGGCTTGGAACTCAGTCTCCAGAGATGTCAGCTTGGACTGGACCTAGAGGAGCTTCTCGTTAGTTTCGGTCATAGCACGAATGGTAGTCTCCTTACGAGTCAAGCAAATCTCTTCCTCTCGGCTCAGCTTGTCATATTTAAGAGACAACTTATGAAGGTCCTTCTCCAAGGTGGGCTTGGTCGTCTTCTGTACAACCTTCACCTTTTCTATGACTTTTATGAAAAAAACACGCTCCTGCTCCACTGCAGCAGACACATTGACTTGTCATAGTTTTTGGAACTGGGTTAGGCGCTGATCAACCTCTACCAGCTTATGCTCCAGAAGGACGGTCGTCCCTTCTACACCCGAAAGCATCTTCAGTAGGTCAATCTGGGCTTGGGCGCAATGTCGGGCCACGACAAATGAAGTCCTTCTCCATGAAGTAGCTTCAACCCCTCGTTTTAGATGATGATAGAAGCTCTCAACTATATTCCTTAACGATTCGTCTAGATTCTCCAAAGAGGATAGCGTCGAAGGAATATCAGCCAAGGGAGCTGAAGGCGCATGAGAAGAAGGCATAGTGAAGCGTGATGACCCTATCAGAAGAGAAACAAACTCCGAACGATGGGACTTCCATACAGCGGGAATCTCCTTCTCTGTAGTCCGAATAAGCCAAAAACTGGGCAGAGCAGAAAGTTCAACTTCCGGGGAAGAGGCAGCTTCAATCGATCCCGCATCCATCAAAGAGGTTGAAGGAGCCGGGACTTCTATGCTCAAAACGGTGGAAGGCTCCTCAACTCGAGTTGGAAGGAGAGAAAGGAAACTTCTTTCTTGTACCAGGTCAGCTCCTGGATACTCTTCTATCCCTTCCTCCAAGACCACATCCACCATCGGTAGTGGAGAGGCAGATCCTGTAGGTCCAGAACAACCGACAATTAGCTTGACCCGAAGAAGATAGAGTTGAAGCAAAAAAATCTCCTCATTTGTAAGAATGTGACATAGCTTACCAGAGAAGGGGGAAAGACTGGGGCTCAATCGGGGTAGTTTTAGCTCCTCCCGCCGCCACCACATCTCCTGTGAGGTCAGCAGCGGATCCCGAACCATCCACGCCCGCATCCTCAACCCCTGTTACTCCGGACATGGATGTAATTATATCAGCAACAGTTTGTGAGGACCCAGCAGCGCCAGGGTCAGATCCCAGAGAGGGAAATGCATGGGTAGCATTTGATGATTGAAGGTTTGCTTCCTCCGATGCCTGCAAAGGAGAGCCTTCAGATACCATTCCAAGGACAACATTGGGGCTTGTCGTGAAATAACTTACCCCCATGTTAACTTTCGCATCACTACCCATTTCCTCGACGGCAGGCCTACAGAACCTAGCCGCAACTCGTTTCTGGAAACGAGGTCTATCAGTGACAGGATGTTCAGGCCTGTTTCTTTACGCGAAGGATTCGATACAGGGAAAGGCACGCGCATCGCCAAAGGACTTATAGAGGGCTGGAGATCTTTGGAGTTATCTTTCTCCTCTTCTGAGTTGTCGGAGTCAGAGTTGGAAGCTTTCCTCTTTCCCTTTCCCGTCCTCTTGCGGGAGTCCCTCGTCCGCTCCTCCAATTTTGTACCGACAATAAAACTGGTACGAGGATCAAAGTTGTTGGAAGGCGTATTCACAGACACATGACGAAGGGCCGCCATATATACGATATGCCCCGAAGTCCCGATATCAGGCAGGATGAAGCTGGCCTGGGTATGGATCGCCGAGTAATAGTGCCAGGCCCGAATACCATCCAAGACGCTTCCTTCGAAACCCAGGCAAGGATTAGGGTTATCCAAATATAACTGGCTATACCTAAATTGTTGAGAATACCGACTGGGTAAGTATGGCTCTAGGTATATAATATTGCGGTTGCATACACCAGATGTGGGGGACGGATGCTCTACAACCAGCAAAAAAGCTTTTCAGACAGGGCCTGAGGCGCAACAGCACTATCAAGGTGAACGCGTCCCATCTCTACCTCAGTAAAAGATGGGACCGACACAAAAAAGAGAATCTATCTACCCGCGCAAGAGCAGCTCGACAGTCGAGAAAAATGGTACAGTTCCAGGACATGTCGCGATAGTGATAGATAAAGGCATCGTCACATGTCGCAATACCCTCCGGGCCAGGTCGTATCATAGATGGGTAATACATCAGCAGCCATCCCATTAAATAATGATATGGCAGCTCGATTCTGTTAAAAGGTTTCATAAGATCACGGACAATGAGTTTTGAAGTAAAAATATAAAGACCCCGATGGATGCTGCATACCATAGCCGGAAGCAGAGCCAACTTGCCTCCAAAGACCAGCTTTACCGCCTGAAGGATTAGCTTACGGCTAATCCTCTCAATCGAACCGGAGCCCACCGAGACGACGCAAACCCTCAGCCATATCATCAGGTATCCGGCCAGGATGGCCTTAGTAGACAGAGGCTGGGTATCATGATAAAAATAGTTAAAAGTGTCACTCAGACTCCCGAACCTGTCACCAACAGCACGGGCCCACTTGGCGCTTTGCACCTGAGCACCCACTTATTCCAGAGATTAGGGACTCCAAACAGCAACCCGACCGTAGGAACTAAGGTAAAAAAGATAACCAATCCAAGCCTTGGTATGAGAAAGGTTCCCTTCCAAAATATCATCCTTTTTCTTGGATATTTGTTGACAGGTGCTATGGTGACATAGCACTTCCTGATATACGGCAAGGAATCCGGGGAACCGCCGCTCTAATTCCTCAAACTCTTTGTTTTTCAGGGTACACTCCTCATAAGCTTCATCTCCCCAAGGTAATTTGGACACATCATGCATCTCGTAAAGAGCAAGCCCCATCTCTCCTCCGGGAGTAAAGAAGGTCCCAGTTCGACAATTGTACATCTCGAGCAATGCCATAAATAGCTTCGGGTTCATAAACAAGCCATAGCAGGAGCCCCCAATGGCGTAATAGAGGCCAATCCATCATAGAGTGTCCTCATACTCTGCCAAGATCTAAGAAGTCAGATTGGCCAATGGAGGGGAACGATGCTGCCATTTCAGTAGCGATAATCTCCCTACAGGGTATGACCCTTTGTGAGCAATTCGATTCAAAAAGGTATCAGCCTCGGAGAATAGCATATTGGGCTTCAGTTCGTTGATGAGACTACCAGGAGCCAGTCCAATGACGGAGTAGCTCATTGTTTTCCTTACTGTAACCACTGACCGCGTGGGGTTATTAAAACGGATATGGCCCACGAAGATCCCTCGCTAATCCAGAGTTAGAGAACCCGGCATCTTCCTCGCAAAAGGTACAATATTGAAACCTGATAGGGGAAAGTGGCGCTCCATTAGGGGTATGTGAATCGCTTCCCCCTGAAAATAGAAGTCCTAGTTCTCAGATGTCTCTATGATGCTCGAGTCTGAAATAATCAGGGCATTCCCGAATAGAAACATAGGCTTCAGATAAATGCCATTCAGTTGCCGAGAGTTCATCATGCTAAGTAAAAAAGAAAAAAGATTGGTTTCGGATCTCCCTCAATCTGTCATCAGGTTGACTTCGGGGGATCTGCATTGACACATCTCGGACTATCTGGTCAAATCTCACACCCAACACAGATTGGGCATATCCTATCAAGAGTTCCCCCAATGAAGCTGTGGGCAAGGTCACTGCAAAGGACAAAGCAGAAATGTAGCTAGAAGAAAACAAAGTTCCTTCTTCAGCTATGTGGCCTAGCCAAACAGAATCTATGCGGTATAGTATTGAGGGATGCACATACGACTTAAGAACATAAGATGCATGCGGCTCAATCGTACAGTCCTGTTAGGCAGCACTCATGCGACTTAATCATGAGGTACTTATACAGTTCAGTTATGCAGTGCTCATGCGGCCAATCATGAGGCATTTATGTGGTCCAAGTTATATTATGCTCATGCAGATCAGTCAGGAAGCACTTATGCGTCCCCGTCATGAGACACCCATGCGGGTCAATAACGCTTATGTGGTTCATCCTATGCGGCCCTATCATACAGAATATATGCTGTCCAATAAGATAGAGCACGCATCGATCATGCCTGACAGGCCGACGAATAAAATATGTGATATGGCCATTCAAAAATTAAAGTCTTCGTCTTTCCGCCATCCTTACCCTTGATAGGGGGTTGCACGTCAGGATGAATGGAAGGAGAGCCCGCAGCTCTCGATGGAGAGGCGAGTCCCTTCCCTTTAGCCACCACATTAGTCGACTTGGAAGCTTTTGGAGCCATGGGTAACTTGGACAGAAAGGATGACAGGGATAATGAAGACGAAGGAGAAGAAGGTGAAGGAGAAAATTTTCTTCTTCCGAATGCCCTAATATTTATAGGATTTTCGAAAGAGCGCCGTTTCGATTCTCGAGTCCATTAAAGATAATGATGACGCTTAGAAATTTTATCCTTAGTAACCATCAACTTTATTTCGAAAACAGAATCTAAATCCAAAACCAAATCAAGCCATTAAATGCATCAGTGACAGCTGGCAGTATGGATGGATCTTCCTGTGGCACAAGATCTCCCTGCGGCACAATGTCTCTCCTGACTCGAAGACTCCCTACGGCCTAATATATCTCCATGCTTCTTATTCAAAGTATTCTAAATTTACAATTTGGAAACTTTGAAGGGGGTCTTGTAGAAGCATAAAAAATATGGGGTTCATGTGGATCATAACTGACAGACTCGGCATGCTCTTGCGGCCCATCTTCACTATCTCGCAAACTAGACTGATTTGAGCCGCAGAAAGGATAGTTACTTATGTGTCTAAGATGATCAACCCTTCTGATAAAGCTAATAAACTCTGTCAAAATTGACAAAACTGACAGCTTTGACAGCTCTGACACTCTGACAAAAGGAAGATAAGATGTGTTCAGACAAAATGTCATGTCACCAGATTGGACATAGTCATTCGGCTATAAGGACTGCGACCCGAGCCGCATGAACCTTATGCTACTCAATGCATGCGTTTCATGCTGCCAATGGTGACCGTAATCTGAGCCGCATGAGCTTTATGCGGCCCAGAATACAAAATTTATGCGAGTCAAAAGTCCCCAAGCTACATGCGAACTAAGGGAGACTGCGACTTAAGTCGCAGGAGTTTTATGCGGCCCAGCATGGTCGAACATTAAAAGACCTATGCAGCTCAAAATGATTCAAGTAGACTGATCCTATCCTGCGATAGGACATGTGGCAGGCTGACCAAATCTCAACCACTCAGATTTGCTACAACAAAATCTCAACAAGTCACCAGCTGGCAGCCAAGGAGCGGGTCTTTGTGTGCTGTTGTAGCCACGTGGCCATCTATGCGGCTGAAAATATCCTTCATCCCGAAATCACTATACATAGCTGGGTACCAAACCCATGCAAAAGGCTAGCAACCTACGAAGGGCAATTTCTTTAAGAGCAAGGATCGTGTTAGATAGTCCAAGGAGTAAGGCAGAGTTGCTACACTTTTTCGAGCCTCTATCGTCACCCTCCAGAATCAAAACTAAACAATTGTACTTAGATTGTTTCCTAGAATTTCATTCTAGGCTTTCTCTTGTACAAGCGAGTTTGCAATCATGTTCAATTCCTCTGTAATTTTTGTTCTTGATATTTAATGGCAAACAAACCTGCTCTTACTCTAGTTTACAGTTTTACCCATGCCGTACTACTTTCATGTTCACTTTACTCATTTTTGTATTATCTCTCCATTTACTGCTACATATTCTATATCATTTACTGGAACTGTTATTAGAAATATATTACGCTCCAATCCTGACTGGATATATTTTCAGATGACGACGAGGATGGGTGCACTACCTATTATGGTCCGCATGACTTAGTAGGCATAGATCAGAAGACTTTGGCACATGAGGGCCTAGTTCCCGCTGAGGAGATCACTATAGTGGCGATCCAGTAGAATAGGATTTATACTGGATATTGTCTACAGTACTATTTATTTAGCCTATTATTTATTTAGACTTGTATTGCTATGTTCTGACTCAGACTCTGGATATGTATTTGGATATTTACACTTTTAGATTTTTCACTCCTTGTGTTAGTATCATCTATCGTGCTATTTCATTATTTTTTATAGACTTGTGATTGAGTTTATCATATCATTGTTGTCCTCCAATTGGAGATGAGATATATTGACAGGTTATTATATTCAATATTAGTTTAGTAGACCTAGACATCATTTTATCGCCTACACTACAGTGTAGGCTGGGCGTTGTTATGAACTTGTGTCCCTATATAGGGTGTGGGTTGTGATGGACGAGGAAGATCGTTTGTTCTTCTTCCTCGATGGGCTCAAACCATGGATGGCTCAAGAATTGTAGGAATAGAGGGTACAAGACTTGAACACCGCCGTGGCAACAACTGAACGGCTCATCGAGTATATGTGGGACGATAACGATGCTGAGGCCAAGCCAAAGTCCACCAAGGGAAATGGTGGGGAAGAGCGGGATAGCTCTCATAAGGAGGGTCTATTCGAAGGGAAGAATCACGAAAAGCCCCAACCTGAGCATGTCATTTCATGCTTCATATATGAAGATAATCACTTTTCTTGGGATTGTCCAAAGAGGAGCATGAGTGTTAGCATCGTCTAAACCGAGGAGGTGGATGACGAAGATTGTGAAGTAGGAGCGCACATGGTAGCGTTGCACTTATTGAATGTCGTTAAGACCAAGTCTGCTGTATCGAGGACTCTGAACAGGAAGCTCAGGTACGTTGATGTGAGGGTCAATGGCATAAGCACACGGGCGTTGGTTGACATGGGTAGCACTCATAACTTCATCTCGGGTATGGAGGTCCATTGCTTGAGTCTAGCCTTTGAGGAAGATTCAAGCAAGACGAAGGTGGTCAATGCGGAGGCGTTCCCCGTGTAGGGGGTAGCCAAGGGGGCCCGTATAGTAGTAGGTAATTGGTCGGGTGTTGCCAATTTCATCTTTATGTCGTTGGATGACTTCAAGATGATACTGGGGCACGGATTCCCTTATCGCGGCTAAGGCAATTCCGATGCCACATTTGGGAGTTGTCGACTTCATTGATCGTGCATGGTGAAAGCTGTACGAGGCAAGCCTTCGAAGGGGAAAGCTATCTCCGCTACTCATCTCAAGATGGGTGGCAAATGGGGGACGACATACCTAGAGGCGCCAGAGAAGAAAGAAGGCTTCGAGGAGGAAGGTCTTTCGTACGAGACCAAGGGTGTTGCAAAGGGGCACCCCGATGAGCCACTTTTGCGGAGGGAGGGTGACCATGCTGTCGTGCTAGGCACGAGTGTAGAGGTGCATGTCGTAAGCTGTACGGAGGCAGAAGCGGCGAGGTAGAGTAACTCGTGTAAGGAGTTTCTCAAAGCTCGTGGGGGACATTCGGGTCGAAAGGCTTGCAATGGGATTCACATGCATAGAGGTGTGCAGAACCAAGTGCAGCCATGAGACGAGAGCGATCGACGACTCGATAGCTCGTATAAAATCCGTCTTGTACCGAGGAGGGCACAAACCTAGGCCTGAGTTGGTGAGGTGAACCAGTTTACTTCCGATCTTGAGGAGAAGATAGGCAAAGGGAAGCACCGTACGAGACGCACAAAGAAGGGACGATGCACAACGATTGTGCCTATGAGAGTGGACATCGTCTCGAGACTTGGTGCACCTGTCGACAAGTGTGTCGACGAAACAGGTGCAGGAGAATGTCACGCACAAAAGTTTTCGCTCCACCGAGATGGACTTGCATAACTTTTTATGGACCGAGTTATGCGGAAAGCTTTCCAAGTGTTCCAGAAGATGGTGGAATCTTCTAGAAGGCCCCAGAATCTTCCAGAGGACCCGATAATCTTCCAGAAGACTCAAGACCTTTCTAGATGTCTCATGATCTTTATAGATGTACTCAAAGATTTCTTAGAAATATCTAGTCCCTAGAATAATCCTTAGAATATGTCAATTCCAGAAGTTTACATGTAAGCCTTGGAGGCCCTATAAATAAGTGGGAGGCTCATTTATTACTCACCACCCAAAATTGTACTCTCTTTATAGTGTAGTGAAGTTTCATACTTCCAATCTCTCTCTTTTGCTCTAAAGTATTCTCAATATCGCCTTAGCGATCTAGCTAAGCGAGTTCGAAAAGGCTTGCACGAGTCTTCGAAGAGGAAGCTTGTGTGCCGTACGGGTCGAAGTGTAGCCTAAAATACTAAGTCCGTGACATATTGGTGTAAACTTTCTAGATCCCTTCTTAGTTAACTATGATTAGTGGATCTAAAGTATTCTTAGGAATATTCTTTGGAATATTCTTAGTAATATTCTTGGAATATTCTTTTTCGAGATTGTTCTCTTGGAGGTTATAAATAGCCACTAATCTAACTGTTAATCATTGCTAATTATTTTCTAAACCAAAGCATAATAACCCAAAACCTATATTTTTAACTTTTGTCCGTATCCATAATTCTAAAATGTGTCCAACCATACTTTTTGTGCCCTTGTGTCCATCACCTTCGTGTCCACTTGCAAGAATTGCGTCCAGCCGTGTCGATCAAATTTCTTTCATTTTTCTCTATCTATTACACATACAATTACCGTGTCCAACCCCAGGACACTCCGACAAAATAGCGAAACCCTATTTCGTGTCCAATCCTGGACACGTTACAACCACAACAAAACTTAAATTCTAAGCCATTTGTGTCCTGAATCCCCGAGACAGAGATATATTACGAACACCAACACACCCATTTCTGTGTCCTGCCTGTGTCCAGTGACACAGACACAACTGTAGATCAAATCCTAACCTTAATCCAATTCTCCTGCAGTAGTGTCCAGCAACCAACTGCTGTACCGAGCCGATCTCGTGTCCAGGTCGGACATATCCAGAATCTTTGCCTCCTTCCTCCGTTGCCGTTGTTCCTCCATCGCTAAGATCTTCCATCCTCATTGGATCTACATGAATGACGAGTGCTCACCGCTTCCTCAACCAACTGCACGCGCTATGACCGAACTTCTGCCACGTCCAGATCTGAAGTCGACCGACGATGACTAGAACCTCCAGACTGCCGCAGCTCCTCATCGCCGTCGAGATTCGTCGTCGTCGGGTCTTTGTTCTCCGTAGCGACCTAGATCGCTCCTTTCTGTCGTCATCCTTGTCAGAGAGAAGCATAACCACCGCCTCCACTAGATCCCAACGCCACGGTGCTCCGATCTGGCGATAGCTTTTTTCTCCACCCCTTCGAGTGCTTCATCGCCTCCCTCAACCCTGCTACCGCGTGGATCTCCGCCACCAGATCGGAGTTTCCACCACAGCTATCGCATCTCTGATCACTGACCTCGGTAGTTAAGTGACATATTGAGTCCAGCAACCCCATCCTGATTAGATCTATCTCCTCATCTCTGTCGCACGAACAGATCTCTGGGTCGCCTCCTCCGCCGTACCACCTTTTGTGCCTCATATGAGGTTCTCCCTCATCTTCTTCTTCTTCCTCCTCCTTCTACTGCTTCTTCTTCTTTCTTCCCATTCTTTTTGTACCGTAAGGAGAAAGAGAGAGAGTGAGTAAATGAGTGTGTGAAGAGGGGTTAGTATTGGTAGGTGGGTCGTGTTTGTAAGGTGGGCTTGGGCCAAAGGGCCATAAATGGAAAAAAGAGGAAATAAAAATAATATAATAGCACCAGCAGCTGTAGAAATGTGTGGGCTGGGCCACCTTGTGGGCTCAGACAGGGAAATAAGAAAAAAAGAAAAAAGAGAAAAAAATAGCAGTAGGGTTGATTGGACTGGGTTTTGAATAAAATTAGTTTTGGTTTTTAGACCAAGCCCATTGACAATTGTTTAGCTGAAAAATGAGAAGGGGTGATGGTTCTTAGTGATGGGCCATAGGCCGGAGGGTTTAGGTTTTGATAATGAACTTTTTGGAATTATAGTTAAGAATTAGCTTGTGTTTGATAGGTTGGACCATCATTTGTGAGTTGATAAAAAAGGCTTTAAGAATTTATTTAGAATATTAGTTAATAAAATAGAAAATAGAAATAAGTTATTTCGGGATTTCTAGGCTCTAAAGGAATTAGTTAAGATGTACCAAAGTCTTAAGGAATTTTAATAGGAATTCTATTGTACTTTGGCTAGTTTATTGGACTAAAGAGCAATTTTAGAAATTGGACTTAAGGCAAGTACTCCATATCTAAGTTTCTCAATGTTAAATAAATATAATTTCTTTATTTTATTTCATAAATTTTCATAAATTATATTGCGACACTTTCCGACACGTATCATGACTCGTGATTTTGCATCGCATGATCTTATTTCGAGTTTAGAATCTTACTTATTTTAAGACATCTATGAATCTTGCTTTCTATGAAGTTATGAATCATGAATCGTAAGACATCAAGTCTCGAATCTTGATTGATATGATTTTTTCAATCACAGAAAAAGAGGAAATACTGAGTAGAAGTGTGGTCAACCCAATATAGTTCAAAGCATAGCTGGACATACACTGCATGTAGGTCTGAGCCTGGCCAGTCTGAATCTAAACCTTGGCTGACGACATGTCTAAACAGTATCTTAAATCACATCGAATGCTAGTTATGCATCCATGTTTCATTGTCTGATTCCGTGACAAGTTATGTTTATCATGTTTCATTATGAATCTCATAGTTTCTCGTGTTGCAAGTTGCATTTCATTACAGTGTTCATTGCATTGTCTGGTTCAGCTTTCTATTTTCTTTTTCATGCTTTATTTAGTATTGTGTGACAT
The DNA here is from genome assembly GCA_029216955.1 of Iris pallida. NCBI lineage: Eukaryota > Viridiplantae > Streptophyta > Magnoliopsida > Asparagales > Iridaceae > Iris > Iris pallida. The sequence continues at coordinate 10,556,508 of JANAVB010001799.1, forward strand.
TTATTTGTGATGTACTTTGCTCCTTCCCTGATTGGATCGTTGTCTACTAGGTGATAGTAGGCTAGCATGGAGAAATGCTTGAAAGGATTTAGAAATAGTTTAGATCATTGATGTACTACTCAGGTTATATTTATTTTGAGGATTTACCGAATTTGTCTCTGGGTTGAGATGGACATGTATTATGTAAAAAAGAGATATAGTGGACTGTGATCGTATAAGTGTATGAGCTGGGTTACTTTTTGCTTTCTAGTTCTGTAATGGAGCATAAATTGATATCATGATCATTTGATGATTTTTAAGATCTAAACAGCTTACTACTGCCGATTCTATGCCGTAGGCTGGACGCTTACAACCCGTACCCGATTATATGGGCGCGGTGCATGACAAAAGCCTCCATCGTTGTAATAAAAATTTCCTCAGTCATAGGCAAGAAACCACCTTTCTACAACCCGACTGCCACGATACTCTTTCCCCTGCAAATATCATCACATAGCCCTAAGTGGATCCCCTGCTATCTACGTCCCCATCCATATTGGCGTCATTATACCTGACCGACCAACTTCGGTTTGTCACTTTCAAAAGAAAGACTATAATTGGAAGTGCCATAGAGATAACAAATAATCCACTTGACCGCATTCCAATGTACCATCCCGGGATTTAAAAGATACATGCTAACTGATCCGACTGCATGAGCAATATCCGACTTTCCATGGTGTATATAAGACCTCCTATAGCTAAAGCGTAACAAACCCTCTCCATATCTTATTTTTCTTCCCCAGTTGGTTGACACTGATCGGTTTAAGCCTGAAATAAGTTGTAAATGGGGTTCTCACTTTCTTTGACTCGTCTATAACGAAATATGGAAGTACCCTCATGATGTACTTTCCTCACTATGAGAAAAAAAGCTTTATTATAATGCTTTTAAAATTATTATTATAACGCTTTTAAAATTGTTATTATAACATTTTATATGAAAGTGTTATAACCATAGCATCTTGGACCATCTCTCTCGGTTGTTCGCATCTGAAGAATGGTCCTTACTGCGCCCAAATCCTTCATAGAAAAGGCTGCTCTGGTTGGTGCTTCAACTTCGTTATTCTAGTGGTGCCATTTTGTGTCATTAGTATGATATTATTCGCATAGAGCAGCAAAATGATGAGATCATCCTTGGCAAAATAGTTCATGAATACAAATAATCCTATGTCATCCTAGCATAACTATGCTCCCCGTGAATGACTTAAACTTCCTATACCACTGTATGGAGATTGCTTTAAACCATAGAATTTCTTCTTCAAACGACAAACCAGGTGCGACTTTTCATTCTCTTTGAGACCATCATATAATTGCTCCAACTACAACTCATCTTCTAAATCACCATGAAAGAACTCCGTCTTGACATCCATCTGCTCGACCTCCAGACTAAATATGCAATCAAATCTAGCACCACAAAAATGAATAACAAATTGATGACAACCAAAAATATCTTATCAAAATCAATGTCTTCTTGCTTATTATATCCCTTGACTACCAAGCAACATCTTCTCCTTGCTTCACTCCAAACACAAATCCATTATTCAATTCTTTTTTGTCTTTTGGCAATCACACCAGCTCATAAGTGTGATTGTACTATAATGAACTCATCTCCTAGTGCATGACCTATATCTACTCTAGTATGTCTCATCTTCCATCACCTTTGCAAAACCTTTTGTCTCTCCCGTGTTAGTCAACAACACGTACTCATAAGCTAAGTACGTTCAAGATGATTGATGCTCTCTGGTACCTCTACTCAACGGAGCCTCTGATGCTGGCTAAGCATCACCCTCATTTCCTTTAGGAACTACCTTGTCTATTGCTCATCCTCCTGAATATCACTCTGATCATCGTTGGAAAGTTGATGGCCAAGGTAGGAAGAATCCCCATGTATTGGCTCCCCCATATCTAGTGCATCCGTAATATCTCCTTGAACCATCTCAAATATGAATGACTTAACACACCAAATCCTTAGCCTCAGAAGTAATCTTAGATTCTTGAGTGTTGGTTAGAGTCTAACCCTCAATGAATATCGTATCTTGACTTTTGTAGAGCTTCTTTCTTACTGGGCCATAGAGTCTATATTCAAATTCATTCCAACCATGGCAAAAAGAAAAAGACGCATTGCCTCCTCTTCGACTCAAGCTCAAGCCTCTCGTCCTTCGTTACATGTATGGAGACTCTGCATCCAAAAATTTGTAGGTATTATGTAATGGCTCCTTGTTTCACCATAATTTGACACACACATTACCCTACAAGGACGCACTAGGAGATAGATTAATAAAATAATAATACGACCCTAGTAATTGTAGTACAATTTTGCTTTTCATAGCAAGTACCATACTCTCTTCACTATTTATCTGCTCCTCTATTCCATTGAGATGAGGCATCCTTGATAAAGTCTTATGGTGTTGGATACCTTGTTTTATGCAATATGCATCAAACGTACTTATTTACTCTCCTTCATTTTCTGAGCAAAGGTACTTCACTTTTATGCTCGTCTCCTTTTTAACAAAGGCCTGAAACATCTTGAAAGTAGAAACACCTGATACTTGGTGATGTAGACCCTAACCTTCCTGGAACAATCATTAATAAAGGTTACACAATAAGAGCACCACTGGTTATTTTTACCTTCAAGAAACTACAAACATTCAAATGAATCAACTTGAGCTGCATCGACTTCCTCGAATAATGGCGACTCCGAAACAACACCCTATACTACTTTCCATCCAAACAATGCTTACACCTCTCTAATTTTACAAGCTTCAGACCTGGGAGCTCAATCCTTTCTCGTTGATATGACTGAACTGCCATTGACATAACTCGGTAGACGCATCACTGACTACATTAACCTTCTGTGTTTTCTGTGCACTCTATTCTGTATAGTAGAGTGCAGATATCTTGATTCCTTTGGCAGTAACCATCAAACTCCTTGACAACTTCTACTATGTTCAGAAATCGATTGGATAGAATATTGGCATATGAGTTCTGATCTTGCTCCTCCTGTTTGTACAATAATCGAGACTATTTATAGCCAAAACTCCAAAAATGGTCAAACCATTCAGTTTCCTATTGAAATGGATAAAAAATGATAGACAATTCAGTTCTATGCTAAACTTAACTGAGCTGTGAAAAACTAGACTAAACAGTCCATTTCAGCATGGATGGTCTCCACATTAGAAGGCAATTCCAGCGGTGCTTGGTCTTCTCATGCGTAACGCCTTTCAACGTGGAAGGCGTCACGTGTGAAGCGTGGGTTATCTATAATGTTTTTCATTTGTTATGATATGCTTTAAATAAAATTATGGCAATTGCTCATAAAGGATAAATCCTCGTTTCTAGTAATATTTCTTATTGAATGCTCTATCACTTCGAAATATGTAATGTTCAACATTGGTACTGCTTTAAATGCTACTTGAAATGAATCCACGACAGAATACAACTTCATCAAGAACACCCTTAACGCTGGAAGGCAGTTCTACTATGGAAGCCTTTCATGCTTGATGACAGTTCCAGCATGGACACCATTCATACTGGAATAAAGCTTCAGTATGGATATCCTTCATGTTGGAATACAGTTTCAGCGTGGACACCCTTCATGCTAGAATGTAGCTCCTGTGGGAAAGCCCTTCACCCAGGAAGATAGTTCCAGCATGGATCCTCTTACCCGACATCGAAACCCCCATGGGGGGGACACTTCTTGCCACATGTCATGAGAAATTTGAAGATCGTAGGACTCGAACTTGGCCATTTTTTGAGTGTCTGTTGGCACTAAAAATATTGGCCATGTTACAGTCTTATAGAGCCTAATATGAAGACTTTCCATGCATGCTGCTTCTACGCTTAAAAATAGAGTGAAAGTTGACTTCTATAAGGCATTTATGCACAGTGTGCCTACGTGCGTAAACAACAAACTTTTCCTCGCTTAAGAGTTGCAGTGTCAACTGTTTAAGGAAAAAATTTGTCAATATTTTTGCTCAGCAAGGTTTCACACCTAAAGGACATCACACATAAAAGGAAGACTCATCCAAGTTACTTTCTTCACCAAGCATATCTTCTACGTGTCAGCTATGCATTGAAGCAAGTGCCAGCATGTCAACTGATCAATGGTTGGAGTTATTGCATTTAGGCACAATAATATCTCATGCATTAAAAGAAGCCTCTATGATTGAAGAATCATGGCGCCTAAATTGAGTATACCTAAGGCTTCCACTTGAAGAAGCTGCTTCACATTCTTTACCAATGATAAGTGTGCATTGATTAACATATTGAAAGCTGACGTTTTTAACATTACCCATTTTTGGAGGTAGCATAGCTATTTAGGGATACATTATGGAAATCAAAAAGGCAACTGAGATTGCAAAAGCTATATAGCATGCAAAGCAAAGGATGTCCTTGCATAATGGTGGCTACACTTAATGATTTAGAAGAGTAGCATACATATTGGCATTTTCACCTAGTCTAGAAGGGGTATACAATGTCTTTCACATTTCTCAGCTCAGAAGATACATTTCAGATCCAAGCCATATTGTAGATCACTTCAAGCTTGAGGTAGGACCCAGTCTCACATACGAGGAACAACCAGTTGAGATTCTAGATCACAGAGAGAAACAGCTGCGAAACCAGTCCATATCCTTGGTCAGAGTCGCTTGGAAGCACCATTCTTCCGGAGAATCCACCTGAGAGAGAGGATGAGATGAAGGAGAAGTACCCTCATTTGTTTTGATGTAACTCCTAAATTTTAAGGACAAATTTTTTCTAAGGAGGATAGACTTGTAACTTTTCTTTTTCAGTTTTCATTAATAAAATCCTTTTTGTAGCCTATTTAACTATTAATAAGGAGTCATGGCAATAGGGAAGGGTAGTTTCATAATTAGGGATGGCAAGGTTAGGTAGGAAGGCTTTATAATTAATTAGTCATGATGTGATTAACTCTTTATCATGGATTGATTAATTAATAATTATTAGTTAGTCCCTCTAACTAACTAACTAATTCTAACAACTTTTCTAACCAACTCCACCATCTCCATAACTACCCCAACTAACTTATAACAAACTTCTAACAACCCCAACTAACTCCCTAACAAACTTTTCTATAGGAGTGCACCTAGCCATAATTAGATCTATATTCATTTAGCAGTTTAATAGTCTTTTGTAATAAAACGATTATTTTTGCAAACAAACAAATTATTTTACAAATCTTGATTTTCCCTTCCAAATTCTATTTAAGCAGAGAAACCCCTCTGCTCTTCTTTACTTCCGATTCATGGTGAAGCTCTGGCTCTCTCAATACTGATATCTTCCTTCTCCCTTTCTTCTTCCTCTACATTCATTTTCTTCTTCTTGGAGAGCTTCAGCCATGGTGATTGTCGGTGACTGAGACTCTTCTCTACTGCAATCTTCGCCAATGAGACCTCTTCTTGATAATCCGAGTTTAGCCATGGCAGAGCCATGCTGCCCGTAACGGTCGACAAACAACAATTCCTCCTGTGATCATCTAAGCTTAGTCGATCCTTACCAGCTCGGTTCACCATCTCAACCCCTAGAATTTCTCTTCCATCATAAAGATTAGATCAATTTGGTGAGTTGTTGATCTAATTCTTTATAAATCCCTTCTTGAGTCAGTTGGAATGATTGTTGATCATTTTTAATTGGCCGGTGATCTATTCATGGACAAAATGGTTCTTGTAAGATCAGAGCTCGATCATGAGCAATAGTGATTGATCGATTGGGAGTTGGGATTGTTGATCAGTTTAGAAATTCGATCGGTAAGTCTTCCAAAACTTGGATTTATGTTTCTTGATTCTATTTCCTTGATTTTGTTCATGGAATCAATCAGATTAGACAGAAAATTCCTAGAAAATCCGTCTATGTTTCTGCTCACAAACTGTTTGTGAAATTAACTGAATCACGGTTCTGATCTGCTCTAGACAAGCGGAGGGCTGTATATGATACATTTTGATCATGACTCTATTCTTGAAATCTTCTCGGGTTCGTTTCATTTATCATATGGCTATTCGAATAAGAATTGTGTCTGTTTAAGCCATATGTTGTGTCCGAGTTTTGACACAAGTGATGACTTTGCATCTGTAGAAGCATAAAATTTCATGCGCCAAGCCAAAGAAGGCGCATCCACATGCACTTCAAAAGGCATGCGCCAGTCACAAGACATAGTTAGCGCATCATCAAAACATCAAAGACAAAAGTGCAAAAAAAGAGGATTTTTTATTGATTGAAAATCTATTACATAGACTTTTTCATTACAGGGAAAACCTACTACAACCTCCTCTAAACTCTAAAGATGGGTGCACCAATATCTACATCTCAGCAAAGGGGCATCACTTCCTCGTAAGGGGCGCATCACTTCCTCGTCTCAGCACAGGTGCATCCCCACCAAATAAAGCAGTTATTGAGCAGAACATGGGTTGGCAACCAACCCAAACCCGGTAATCAATATCTTGGCACTCGATGTTGTCTTAGGAAAGAACACTGTCGGTGAAGCATACGAGCATGAACTGCTCTGTCCATAGCTAACTCGGCCCATTTCAGTACTCTGATGGAGTTCGTCGTCAAAATCAAAGCTTTTTTGAATGAGAATATCCATAACCCACAGCCTACCAACTTGCCAAGGAGGGGCTCACGACAATCGAAAGTCGAGTTCATTCATGACAGAGAGTTGGGTGGAACAAGAAATGAGCAAGCCCTAACTCTGTAAATACAACTATTTATAGGCAAATGTTTGATCAATCCCCAACTCCGCAAACATGATTATTGATTGGCAAATGTTTGATCAAGCCCCAACTCTACAAACACAACTATTTATAGGCAAACGTTTGATTAAGCCCATGCGCCAAGTGGCAGCCTCCCTAACGTTAATACGGTAAACCTAGCATTAATGGCAATGAATCTGCCATCTCGATTTTAACCAGAGTCATTAATTTGAGCCCCAAAGCCCTCATCGAGGTCGGCCATAAAGTGATGCGCCCTACAACGATGCGCCTACATAAAGCTCTTCGTCCATCAAGCATTTACTGCCAAAGTCAAAGATGTCACCAGCTTGCATCTCGAAAGTTACTCGATAGTTTTCACAAAAAAACAAAGAGGCGTTGACCTTAGCACAATCATTACTTGTTCATCGGCTACAACTGTGCTCTGCCATGTCGCTGACATAAGCAAAACATTGCATGCGCCCTAAAGCCATGCGCCCAAATATAGCATGCGCCCAGACTTGCTATCATATGCCAAGTCTTCTCATGTGCTAGATCCCCTAAGTACATCAAATTACAATAAGACAAGATCTTTAAGCATTATGCATGCGCTATGTGTCATTGACTCAGTCAAGCTCATGAATGGGTGCCAACCACCAAAGATCTCAGCAACAAACGAATATCAACAACTGTCATGGGTCAAATCATTCATATCCCAATAGTGCAGTTACACCAGATTCAGTTCATGCTTCCTGGGCGTAGCGCCCCTGCGCCCAACAAAGTCATGCGCGTAGCATTCCTATGTGCCATATTTTCATGTGTGCATCTTACATGCACGCATGAATGGATCATTCCACCGTCTATAAATTGAAGGATCATTCCTTCATTCAACCTCCCAGATTTCACACATTTAGAGAGTCCGAGCTTACATTAGGAGAGCCGAATCACCGTCTAACCAAAGACTTTCTTTTGCCTCTGATCATCGCCAGATCGTCAATAGAGTAAAGAATCAACCCTCCATTGCCACTCGTCCCCAGAAAAACCAAATTTGTACTCAAAAGATTTCGTCGAAGATCCAAGTTGTACTGTATTTTGTTTGTTATATATATCTTAATCAATGGCAAACAAGCTGGCAAATCTGCTAGGGACGACTTTCTCTTCCAACGAGAAAGCTGTGTCGCGATCTGACGATAACAAGCTCAGCTCCTCCCAGAATATGCTGGTTGTGCGCTTCGACCAGCAAGCGTACGAGGAGTTTCTCTCCAAAGGCAGTACGAGTCCTTCGAAGCGACTACCAAGGCCGAAGAAGACTCGCCAAGTCTGGGTACCCAAAGGCGATGTGCCAAGCACCAACACCGTAGGGACTGTACCATCACAACCAATCCTCGTTGCTGACATCATCACCAAAGAAGACACTGCTTCTGGGGCAGCCATCTGTTACGGAAGCACAGTGCTGACTGCAACTCCTAACCTACTTCATCGAAATCGAAGAGGATGCGTCAAAAGAACAAAGACACAGCCACTTTAGTGCCCTATCCCTACATCATGTCCCATTTTCCATCTACATGGTGCATGAAAAAGGAACACTGTCACCATCTATTTAGTCAGAATCGATTGGTCAGGATCGATTGAATCGATTGAATATGACCGATTGAATTAAGATGCTTTCCTCGTTATGGAATGGTTTCTTCATAATCAAGTCCCATATTCAGCGGGTTGCACCTAGTGGATAGACTCTGCGGCTGAGTCGGGAGAGACGTCCCATTGCTCTGCTTTTTATGTCGCAATTATTTCTTTGGCTTTGGTTTTCTGAATGCATTTTCGTGAATGTTTTCGATAGTTTTCATGGATTGTATTTTTGAACTTCGCATTCATATCGAACTCATTAAATGAGACAGTGTTCTAATCAAGTGCTTATACGATTTCAGGTGATCGTGTAGGCACCGTCTAGCGCAACCAACTAGTCTCTCGCCTCAAGCAAAAATCAAAGTGAGTGGCTGACCTCCTTCCCTTTGTCCCTCTATTTCTAAAGCTATCACAAACACAAAGAAAATATGCTTGTCTTCATAGTATTAAATCGATAAATTATGGCACGATTCCTCACGAACACATTCTACATAACTGCTTTAATATGAAACTGATGCATGCTTTCATATGCCATATTTACTATAGACCTGTGAAAAATAAAGATTGAATCAATTAATGAATATCGCAACGATAAGGCGAAGTACCTTAAAATGGGCTAAGTTCCAAAGAACAAAGAAGAATAGTACGATCAATGGACAACTTGTGCACAAGGTATAGTTTTTTTGAATGGTTGCCTAGGCCAGAAAACCGATTTGGCGTAGGAGGAACGAGTATAGCAGTGCTAGAAGAACTAGCACAGGTGATTCAAGAACTTTCGAACAGGGCTAGCTACCCGCCGTAAAAGGATCATCGTCTAACCCATCTATAGTCCAAGATGGCTTGACATTGCCAGTGACCTTCATGCCCTTACACTGCTTTATTTGATGTCTGTGACATGGGATGAATATTGATAGTTGCTAAATGTATGTAATTTTTATATGCTTGCCACTTAAAATCTTTATATCCAATCCATCAGGATGGTTAGAAAGATCACCAAGTATATAACATATTTTATTAAACTTCTTGAACAAATAAAGGCTTGGAGTTATTTAGCCACCTAAGAGTACATGTGATTGTTCTAACCCTCACTCTCTATAGGTGCTATGAATCAGGTGGAATGTGCCTACTAGCAAGGCATCGTTCGTGTTTTGAAGCTTCGTCCATGCGTCAGAGCCTTTTGCTGAATCCTTTTGAAGACTGTCTACAATAGTCCAAAGAAGATGTCATGACCCCCTACCATTCTAGGTGGTTTATAAATGCTGGTTGTACAAAGGAATATAATGTTTGGAATAACTATCTCATCATCGTTCATTTTGAGTCGAATTTGTAAGCCCACACAACATCAAGTTGTAATCGAGTCAAGTAAATGATGTCCATTATCAATAAAATAAAGTTTCTTCTATATCACAAGTGATTTTCAATTTCTCTGCGTACTCTCTATTGTTGTGTTTCGGATAACCTTATGACTTGCCTTGTGCGGATGCAAATTAGGTTCCCACGACATCACGTCCGGGGGACGACTATTGATTCTACAGAATTGGGGCGTGACATAATGGTATCAGAGCACAGCTTTACGTCTTGGCTTTCAGTCTCGAATCTTGAACCTTTGACCTCGTGTCGATAAGATGAGTTCTTCTACATAGGGAGTCCATAATATTTTTAGAAACTAATAAGAGTTGTCTTCTTATTCTAGAAGTTGCAAAGCCTGCAACAGTTAACAAAATGTGCGCTTCTAGTAGCTCAGGTAGTTCCGAAGTCGGGCCTTCCGATAACCCAATGGGGAGGATGCTGCATATGCTGGAAGTACAACAGAGACAAGCCGTATCATACCAACGTGAAAGCAAAAAGTTGCGCCTGCAATCCGAGAGACGACATGCCCAATTTGAAGCCAAGTTTGAATCACAGTTCAAGATGCAGCAATAGCAGCTTAACGCGCTATGACAATTAATGCAAACAATGGTGGCCAATGGAAATTCAGCAACAACTTATACTGTCGAACCTGTGGCCTGACCTACTGAAGTTGCACCATGGGACCCTATGCCTCAGCCCGCGCCATTCGAGAAAAACAACTTCGACATCACTAATTTCAAGAAGGCGTTTCGTACTTCCTTGTCTGGCACCAAATACTCTCTTGCGATCGATTGGTTAGAAGAGATTGAAGATAACTTCGAGCTCCTCGGCATCGAAGAATCAAAGCAAGTCGCTTGCACTCAACTTTAACTTCAGTTGAACGTGCATGATTGGTAGACCTTACAAAAACAAGCAATTCGATGCGATGATTCAACCGTGCCGATCTCTTGGGCTACTTTTTGCAAGGCCTTCAAAGTTGAATATCTACCGACAATGATTCGTCTGGCGAAGGAGAACGAGTTCATGCAGCTGAAGCAGGAAAATATGATAGTGCGTTAATATTTTGTGGAATCCAACAGGCTGGCCTAATTTGCTAGTGTCTATCTGCCAACTGTGGCGAGTCGAGCAAGGAGATTCGAAGTGGGACTGAGGCCTTCAATTTTTGCCTATATGACTGTTCCTGAATATCAAACAATGGACGAGTCACTCAATCACGCCCTCCGCCTCGAGCCTTAGTATCCTCCTGCCACTACAGGCACTGTGTACTATAATAATCATAAACACCATTGTAATACAGGAGGCAACAACATGCATAACCGTCCAAACCACTATAACGGAGACATCAACTAGGAAAGGAATCGAGTATACTACGATTATTGCCATAAGGAGGGGCACCTAGCCAAACGGAGCACGTGAATCAGATTCTTGAAGACATGCTACGGCTCTGCGCAATTGACTTCAAGTCGAGTTGGAACGTCCATCTACCTCTGACCGAATTTGCATACAATAACAACTATCAATCCAGCATTCAGATAGCGCCGAACGAAGCCTTGTACAGATGAAAGTGTAAATCGCCCATTTGTTGGGACGAAGTCGGGGAGCGATAGATTCATGGCCCGAAGCTGGTGAAATAGACCGTAGAGGAGGTCAGGCTTATTCAGAAAAGACTTAAGATTGTACAGAATCGACAGAAATTCTACGCTGATGTCCATCATCAGCCACTCGAGTTTCTGGAAGGCGATCATGTGTTTCTGAAGGTAACACCCATGCGAGGAGTTACCAGATTCGGCACAAAGAAAAAGCTCAGTCCAAGATTTGTTGGTCCTTTCGAAATACTAAAGCGAGTCACCCAATTAACTTACCGATTGCATTGTCGCCAACACTATCAGATGGGTATGATGTCTTCCACGTATCTCAGTTGTGGAAGTATATGCACGATCTGAGCCATGTAGTAGATTTTGGTCAGTTGAATCTGGAGGCAGACTTATCTTATGTGGAAGAACCAGTCCAAGCCTTGGAGTGCAAAGATAAATTGCTCCAAAATTGAGCGATCCCACTCATTCCCATACTCTAGAAAAACCAATCGGTCGAAGAGTCAACTTGGGAACTTGAATCTGAGATGAAGAAAGAGTTTCCTTCCATATTTCCTAGTGGTAGGTTTATTTCTTAAGTTTCAACGACAAAACTTTTTCTTAGTTGGTTATGGTGTAGTGTCCGTCCTTACATCGTGCCCCATTTTATATCTGTAATGTCCCAGTCCCAAAATACTTAGGACCAAGTACGTAGACATGCCAACTATACATATACAAAGAATACTCCAATATATGGAATCCTCATATACGTACATAAGTTGTATATATAAAACTGTCACAGGCTAGAATATAAACATCTAATCTCATCACAGCTCAACACAGAAGATAATAGAGTCCAAATGAGTAATATATCAAAGAGATAGCCGGGTGGACATACCCACTCTAAATAGCTATGAAAAATAGTCTCAAATGATCGGAGTCCAACATCCGCAAAATAGAAAGAAAAAAGAAATAAAAATGTGTAACACCCAGTTTTCCAAATGAGGGTAATTTTGAACTTTTGTAAAAGTTTATTATTTAATAATAGGATTTATGATTTATGAGAATTTTTTAATTAATTTAATACTATTTAAAATTGGTGAATTATAATTTTGATGTGTTAGCTGGTGAACTCTAGAACTGTGAGCCTAGAGACTAACCATGACCATGGGGACCTAACCATGTGATTAGAATGACTATTTACAACTTTTTAGGCTAAGGGTATTTTGGTCATTTTATAACTTTTGAATTATTTAGGATTTTGATTAATTGGTAAATTTTAGATTATTTTAATAATATTAAATTGATGTATTATGATTTTGGTCATTTTTCATATTTTAATATTTTGAGAAAATTTTATATTTTTAATATTGTTTTTATTGGATTTGTTTAGTCGGGTTTGAGTTTCGTCTCGTTTCGACTTGTATTGTGACCCGGGTAGCTTGAACTCTAGATGGGACCCAATATTAAGTTAAGCATGGCTCACAAGATCCAACATTAAGTTAGTTAATTAAACTAATTTTTATCATGTTAGAATGGTTAAGTTAGAGACTCAAAACTAGATCATTTTGACCCCAAACTTGAACCTAGTCTAGACTTAACCATATGAGACTAGAAAGGGGGCAATTAGGACATTTTCCATTAGTCCTAATGGACTCTTCATGGCAGCCACCTTTAAGAGAGAATGATTTATTTCATTCATTACAATCTTGCCTCTTTTATTTTTCTTTTGTTCTTCCCCAATTTTAGAGAGCCTTCCCATTGATTTGATCTCCAAATCAAATCATTCCTTCACCAAACCTTCCCTCAATCATTCCCATTCTCCAAGTAAAGGGTGCTACCAAGGATTGGAAGAGGAGTGCAAGGAGGAATGTCCACTTTGAGGGATCTTCGTATCGGAACCGTGTCCTAAAGAATTTCATTGGGATTCCACTCCCAATATGTAAAACCCATCCTTTAAATTGATTTCTTTTGCATATAAATTGGTTTTGAATCCGTAGGATCCATCCTCATGCATGTGTCCCATTTAGATTCAAATTTGAGGCATTTGGAGCTCTCTTGAAGATTTTAGATATGTGTCTTATGTCCTACTTGATATATTCCAAATTAGGACACCCATGTGTATGTATGTATGATAATAGTTTAAATTGACATTTAAATTCTTATAATGGTTAGAGAGTGGATTGATCTTAGTTAGGATGGTTAGAATGAGTTTCATTTGGATACCTATGTTTATATCCAAGTATCTTGGCCTATATGTGTTCTTTTGTCAAATTCGTCATAATATTCATCCACGTTTTTATTAACCAAAGCAACTTAGAAATGTCATAACTTTTAGCTTATAACTCCGATTTATCTACCGTTTTTTAAAAGAACCGTATCGAACTTAGCTTTCCAAATATATATTTTAATAAGCCAAATTCTTTCTGTAGAATTATTTGAGTGTCAACTGTACGAAAGACGAACGTGTTTCGGTATTTTCGCGATTTCGGGAGCTTCCAGACACGAAAATGCGATCCGTTTGAAGTTTCGGAAAGCTAACACGAAGGGCTACAACATACATTAATCCTAGAATTTAGTGAATGCCCAATTGGTACAGTATTGATTTTAAGTAGATGAGTGACTATACGATATATACATTTTGTGTAACCTATGAGCCTATGTAGTATGGATATTAAATGAATATAGAGTATGTAATGCATGATATGTTAGATGAATGAAATAATATATATATATATATGATATATATTCTCTTTACATTAATGTATATATATGGTTGAATGCAAGCATGTAGGAATGCAATTAATATAATGCATATGAGCAATGCATGAATGAAAGAATGATATACAATGTATGCATGAAAGTATATAATAAATGCTAGATATGAATGCAAGATATATATGTAATGATAGATATGAATGCATATAGTATAAATATTGTAATGCAATATATAATGATAACATGTATGGTAATGTAGAGTATATGATGCAAGCCTGAATGAATGGAGGAAATACATGTATATAGGTAATATAGAATGTAATATATGAATGCAAGCATGCAAGATAATATATTGTATCCATATATGATGTATTCAACTTAAAGATAATGTAATATATGAAAGGAATGAATGATAATATATAACATGATATGTAGGGTAATGCAAGGTATGAAATATATAATGTGCGTATGTTTGTATGTCTCTATGTTAATGTATGAAATGATATGAATATACAATATATGCATATGTATAAAACATGTAGGTAATGCATAGATGCATGAATGAAATGAATGTTTGCAATATGTTAATATAAATACAAGTATCTAATATGCATGAATGTAAGTATAATATAATACAAGTATACATGTATGTATCACGTAAATGTAATATACATGATATGTATGTATGCATGTATACAAGGTAAGTATGTATGTATGTATTTCTATAAACTGAGTTAACCTATAATCTTTTACACACATGCATTCATAAACCCTTTGACATCATGTATCCCATGTCACATACACCTACCTATCACTAAATTTTAGAACATTAACATATATCCTTTCACACACATGCCAAACACACACATACTCACTTACTCTTTTACCTCTCTTTCTCCCTCTCTATATATATGTATGTGCCTATATATAGCTTTCCTATATATATCTATGTATATGAATATGTGCATGTGAATAATATATATACATTATATGACTAAGTTTGTGTGCCTTGTTAGCTTATGGTTTAGTTTTGTGCTTGGTTTAGCAAGTGACTTAGGCTATGAGTTAGTAGCTATCTTGGATACTTGATTTGCATATACTTAGTTTGTTTAGACCTAGAATAACTTGTTTGACTTAATTTAGACTTGTTAGACCTAGTTTGAGCATAGTTGACCTAGGTTTGACTTTCAGGGTTGACCAAGTTGACCAAGAGTTGTCTGGTATAGATTGACCTAGAATCATGTAGAATGCATAGTAAAACTTTATATTGCCATTTTGGACTTGTTGTGACTTGTGCTGTTCTGATTAGAAGCCAGACACCTCTCCTCGGACAGTATATTTACTTTGGACATTCAGACACCAGGCGAGTACATTCTCTGATCATTTCATATCCTGCATTAGGAGTATATTTCCTGTTTTAGATTACTTTACATGATGCTGACACGTTGGAAACATGGATTAGTACTATATAGATCTTGTTGTGCGATGTTATCCCCTTAGCGGATACATCGGGTATTCGTATTCGTGTACTTTATCGTGAACATCGTGTACTCCTTGTATTTGTGACATTCGTATACGAAACGTGTGAAATCGTGTATAATCATGTATTCACATGACCTTCGTGTACAATAACATAACTTAACTAGATCCTTGTGTATTGATTGGGGCGGGGGAGTAGAAGTGGTTATGTATTCAATCCAGTAGATTACTCGTGTACAACCTCTGTAGATTACTCGTGTACAACATCGTGCCATCTACATAACCATCTTGTGCTCTGAATCACTAGCACTGTTAGTTCTCTATATACTGTAGCTATTTATTTACAGTCTCTCTCTTTTTATCATGTTATTCCTTCAGTATCTTGTATCTTACTCTCTAGCATGATTATATATCTTGACCTGCTATGATTTGTTGAGATGTACTGTGCTCGCTCCTGTCCTGACTGGACCTGTTGATAAATTTTACAGATAGCCTGGAGGTTTTCTGCTAGCCTAGAGGAGACACAGTAGAGGTTGTATAGATAGCTAGGGTTTGGTTATAGCTTATTTTCAGTTGTCTTGAGTTGTATTTATTTTATGGATTACTGTATTTGAGCATTGAGATGTATTTCTGGATTGTTGTATCTTAGACACTTAGACTTCTATCTGCTGTATCTCTTTTGAATTTCATGTTTTATCTATCTTCCATTATGCTCTACCTTAGATGTGATTGAGTTTATATTCTGCTATGTCACCCCCATTCGGGGAGTATAAACTGCTTAGCCTTATACTGTTAGATGCATGAGACCTAGGACAGCGTTCTACCACCGACACTGTGGCGTAGGCTGGACGTATCCACGTCTCGTGCCCTTACTCTAGGGTGCGGGTTGTGATACGTTTTTAGTGGTGGCCCATGCAGGTCGAGTTTGTGTAGTGGTATTCAAACTAGAGTATCACTACAGCCTGTAGTAGGATTAGGATATTTTGAAGGTACTCAATCACATTAGGAAAAAACTCCTTATCAGATCCCTTTTATCTAAATTTGCTGCTTATTATTTTTCCTTGAATATTAAGTTACTTTTTTTGATTTCTCGCTTCATAATCAGTAATTGCTTGTTGTTTTGATCTGTCTTCATAATGGTTATGGAGACATGATCTCATCGCTTCGGTTCGGAGGATACTATCGAGAGGCTGGACACCTCTCGTCCTGTTTATCAGGGCCTCGAGACTACAGCTTCTATTGTGCCGACTCAGGTTGGCGTTTCTGCTACATTGGAGGTACCCCTCTGTCTGTACAGAGACTTTCTTCCATTATTTCTGATTTTTCTCAGCAGCAGCGGTTCATACAGCATCATCAGCAGACCAGGGGAAACCAGCAGGGCGAGCTATCATCAGGACAGTCGAGGATACACAGACCATTAGAGGTCTTGCTACAAGTTCCGTTCTTCTCTATTCTATTCCCGCAATTGTCTCTTATAACTATCTTAAAATTTGATTCCATCTGTTCCTTGTTGACTGATCAATTTGTTATGTTGTTCCTGTGTTATGTTTGCTTTTTTTTTTGAGAAAAAAAATCATATGGGCTAGGTCACCCCAGTTATGGGACCTAGAATCTTCGATAATCATGTTAGCTGGCATAGTGAGGACATATAGTCAGATTTTGGACCTATTTCTCTGGTGTGGAAATTTAACGTTTTCGCCGTCGCATGCGGCAATGCGGAAATTTTAAATACCATGAACCTAGAGGTATGTACCTTAGTCAAGGACTCTGTGATTATCGTAGCCTTGCTTACTAGTATGACGAGGATTTGGAGCACCATGATTTTGGATAGACGCATAGGATTATCAGATTGTACCTTAAATGCTCTTGAACAAGTTTTCTCTACTTTTATTTAGTCTTTCAAAAAAAATTGTTTTGTTGTTTTGTTTCTCATTATTTAACTTAGGAGTAGGAGTAGCTTTAGATGTATTATAAACCTTTGTGTAACTTCTTACTATGAATCTCTTCTTAAAATAATGAATCAATGATTTTGCTAGACCTTATCTTGGATTTGATATTATAGCTCTGGTTTCAAAATGGTTCCTTCTTTTAAACAAATAAGCAGAACAGATTTTATCGTTATTTCCTTCTTGCTATTATTTTTGTATTAAATAATAATAATAATAATAATAATAATAATAATAAAACTGTCTTGATTATATCAATCACCTGCTTTTCAATCTTGGTAGGAATCTAAATGTTGGTCTTGATATAGAATTTGATTTTTATATTGGGACATGAGAATATATATAGTGGACACAGACACTTTGTCTAACACGTATGCATGCTACACTTTGATTATCAACCCATCTAAATGCATATTAATATGTTGTTGATGTCTAATTCTCAAAACTCCAATATTCTGATATAGTACAGTATCAGAGACTGGTTCTCTGCTTTTTCAGTTTAAATTCCAAATTTAACTATAAATTTCATGTTATTAGTTTTGTTTACATCACTGCACATGTATCTTATACACAAGGTTTCAATTCTTAAAGAAATTGGTTGAGTTTTGTGTTTGAACTTGTCAAATCTGAGACTGTGTGCATATTAACCCTTCAAATTGATGTTTTTAAATGTAATATTTTGAGGTATATACATTGTCGTATGTAGGGATATAATGTTAGGTTTCATATTTTTACATGTTAGGTTGTGATAAACATTGGGTTGGTTTGATGTTCGAATTTCTCCAAAATCCTAAAACTGAATACATGTTAACATTTTCACATTGATTTTAAATGTTTAGTTCAATTTCAGATTTAATATGTAATGTTAAACTGAACTGAATGATTGAACCCTTCATTTTAAGTTATAACCCCTGTACTCTTGACACTCTACACTAATGTACACTAATGTTCACAACTGCCATGTAAACCTAACCCTTCATCTCTATGTTATGTAAAATATGAATATATATATATATATATTTTTTTTACATATATATATATATATATATATATATATATATATATATATATATATATATATATATATATATATATATATATATATATATATAAAATATATATATATATATATAAAATATATATATATATATATATATATATATATATATATATATATATATATATATATATATATATATAAATATATATATATATATATATATAGTTTATGCATACATGTTATAATGTATATAGATACATAACTAAATCTCTACCTCTCTATACATATAGATATATGTATATATATGGTTAGCCATGCATGTTATGAGTAAATAGGTTGTGCATTGTAGATTGTTTAACCAATATGCCATGAGTAGTGTAACTTGATAGCTATTGTTTTGAAACCCAAATCCTCCTATATACTTTCATGTATATTTCACACACTAACCACATAACCTTTACATAATGCTAGCTTTTTCCTCTCTAATGCTCTCTCTCTCTCTATATATATATATTGTGATTGGATTTCAATGCAATTGACTTTCATTCTTTAACTTTTGATTTTGATTTTTGTTTGAATAGCACCCCTTTATAGATAATTGGTAGTTATCTTATTTTATTTTCTGATAAGTACCAGTTTTTATATAGGATGGTAGACTGCCTTACAGTTTTGATGATTTGTTATTTCTGTATCTTTTCCAGTTTAACACCCCTGATTGCATGTAAGTTTTGATACCCTATGATTGTTTTGGTCTAGTATAACTAGTATACCTAGATGAGACTTACACTACCACCGTATGCCATGACCCTGTATGCCATTCTTTTAAATTGTATGATTTAGGTAAGTTCTAAGACTTTGATTGAGGGGTTTGACCTAGAAGGAGTATGAACATTTTAATTTCGAGGACGAAATTTTTCTAAGGGGGGTAGGATTGTAACACCCAGTTTTCCAAAGCAAACAATGAAAACTAATTATCGAAAACTAACACGAAAATGCATTCAATAAAACCAAGCAGCGAAAGAAAACATCCAACAAAACTCTGGGATTCATTTCAATAGAAGCCAAACCATCAATTGGAAGGGTTCATTGTATTTCATCCGTGATCAATCGATACCGGCAAAGGTTTCTCCAAATACTCAGTTCAAGACTGAGTCAACAAGCCGTAGGTATTACATAGTGGACCGCGAGGAGCGGGGCACTACATAATAACCCACTGAGAAAAAGTTTTGTCCTCAAAATTAAGATACAAACTCACCTCCACACTCAGGATCAAGTAAGGTGGAGAGATTGTAGACGCGTGCTGTCGCAGTATTGGCATTCTGTAACTGCTGATTGTATGGATTGTCCCAAAGCGGTGGTGGTCCTGGCAGCGGCCCATGCTCTTCTGTATCGTTGTTGTTCAGCGGCCGAACTCTCTTATTCTGGTAGTTCATAGCGCGGTGCCCCTTTTGACCACAGTTGAAGCACTCTCCGTTGGCAGAACGACAAACTTTCTTTGTGTGTCCATGCCTACCGCAGAAAGTGCACACGAGCTTATTATTTTGTTCCCCGCCAGTCCTCTTTTCTCCGTCAGCCTTTTTCTTCCAGTCGTGATATCTCTTAGCTGGCCGATTCCGACCGTACTATATTTTTGTTGACACCTTCTTCGGGCAAAATTGTTCCACCTGTAGCGCCGCCTCAAAGGCCTGAGAATATGACCCACATTCTCGGTTCAGCACACTTAATTGAATTTCGTCATGCAGACCTTCAACGAATCGATCTATGCGAGTCTGCTCTGTGGGAAGCATAACGGCAGCAAAATTTGCTAACTTGGCAAATTCAGATTCATAGTCCTCCACGGACATATCTTCTTATTTCAGTGTGATGAAGTCATTCTCCATCTTCTTGCTCATGGCTGGAGGCAGATATTGATCCAGAAATGCCTTCTTGAACGAGGCCCATGAAATCTTCCCATTTCTAGCCATTGCGAGCAGCGTCGGCTTCTTCGCCTTCTACCAGTCCTTTGCCCGCAGCCGTAGAAGCAGAACGACACAAACTACCTTCTTGCTACTCAGAACTCCTACAAACGTGAACAGACTCTCCATTTTATCAATCCAGTCCATTACCCTATCGGGTGATGTCCCGCCTTCAAATTTTGGAGGTTTCGCGTCTAAGAAGTCCTTTGGCCTAAAGGAAGTGTGCCTTTGCACCGGCTGGGGTTCGTCGCCATCCATGGGCTCGATCTCAGGTGCTACAATTGGTTTGGTCGCTGTGGTAGTATCTCGATTTGCCATAAGCGCAGTTACCAGTTGGGTCAAGGCATCCAACTGTTTCTGTTGGGCCTCCATCCGAGCCTGTTGTATCTGGTTATATTCCTCATTATCCTGCCTTTGTAATTCCAACAAGGTCATGATCCGTTCTATTGGATCGATCGAGGCAGCTGGTCGAGTAGGGCCATTTCTCTACAAAAGAGTATCACTTCTGTCAGTCTCATAAAATATTATGGACTTATTGTATGGGGCATTGGTTTTCATAACTCAAAAATTGGAACCCTTTTGAAAGCCATCAAAATACTTTATATGCTCTTTCGAAACTGATATTTGCAAGAGGCTAAGGACATAAAACCGTGCTCTGATACCACTTTGTCATGCCCCGATCCCGCTAGGGTCGTCCGTCTTGCCTGGATCCTTGCGGGATCGATCGTCCTCGATAAGACGTGATACCGTGCAAGCCTAAGTTGCGCTTGCACAAGGCCATGTACCTGCACAAAACAACTAGTCAAGCAAAAACACACGCACGCACCCACTTGTTAAGCAAAACACACGCACGCACCCATTCATTGCAGAAAACCAAATATTGGATACAGAGATTTGAAATAGAAATACTTCTTTTATTGACAAACTTGATAGGAATACAAGTACAAAGCATTGCAAACTCAGAGTGCCTTATATTGGCTACATGATTCTCTTTGAAACTCTCTTTTGAAAAATAGTCGCAATGCCCATACATCATATCCCTTATTACATGCTGGAAATGAAAAGACACCTTCAAAAGGAAAAGAAACTTGAAACTTGACTGGAATTGAAAAGTAGCTTCGAGGCAGTCCATAGCTCTACTGGGCTAGATGAGGTTTAGTGCCTCACTTGAAATCCCCTTGTCTCCTTTGCTTTCTAAGAAAGGATGCACACAACGTGGGTCAGCAGCCATCATGTACTAGCGAGCGGCTCTTCGCCGAAACTCATAAATATCTGCACTAATTCAATATGTGAAGCTACATATTTACTAGTGACCTTTCTACTTGTCTAGGTTCTTTTTAACAATTCATAAGAAACAATGACAGTAGAATAATTCATAAGCAACTTACCCTCGTCGACAGTCATCCCTGCACAAAAATAGGTTAGCACAATTTGCAAATATATAAAGCATTCTCATTATCCGTCCCTACATGTTAGGCTAGCAATAAATCTCTGTCTATATGCATAAACCTAACTATTGTGGTCCATGGGTATTCCCATTACTAGCAATCGTAACTTCTAGCCCAACAACTAATAGACTGACACCCCCTCTTACTGCGGGGACTTCTAGCCCCAGGTGTCCTGTTCTCCTAGGCCTGATCGACTCCAGGTCCCACCAAAATTGATCGAGAGATTACCACCTTGTGCACAAGTTGTCTAGACCAATACGAATACAACTATCAAATAATTCTACTATGCACGAGCCTAGCAACTTGTAAACATTTCCATTCTCTTCTTCTTGCACGGTCAAGCCGTAATTTCCATACCGAGCTATCTCTTTTAGGCAATTCGTAAGAGCATACAGTTCATATTGAGGCAAGCATTCAACAGTTCTAATTTACATGTGATTCATTCATTTATCTTCTCTTATCTTTTGTTATTGAGGTATCGTTGATCATAGGAACGAGGCAACAGAGTGGACTAGAGATCATTTTTATTAGGGCGTACAAATAAATGCAAGCTCAGTTAAAGAAACTTACCGAAAAGAATCTTAGTAGAGAGAATGAGGGACTTCACGCGCCATTCACGAACAGTTCACGCATCCTACATTGGCACCAACAGTTGATTATCATACTTCGTCTCTTTCTCTCAAGATTCGAAATGAATGCGAAATACGATGAAAGCAAACAATGAAAACCAATCATCGAAAACCAACACAAAAACGCATTCATTAAAACCAAGCAGTGAAAGAAAACATAACTCTTAGATTCATTTCAATAGAAGCCAATCCATCAATTGGAAAGGTTCATTGTATTTTATCCGTGATCAATCGATACCGGCAAAGGTTTTCCCAAATACTCAGTTCAAGACTGAGTCAACAAGCCATAGGTATTACGTAGTGGACCACGAGGAGTGGGGCACTACAATGGGCCCCGCTAATCAAGAGAAATCTTCTACGAACCTTCGGTAAAAACCTATAAGTCTAAAAAAAACTTCTCACTTCGAAAGCTGATGTGGGAGCGGGCCATGCCTTGACTGCTGTGATGTTCTCAGGATCTCCCGATATGCCGCCTCTAGTAACAATATATCCAAGAAATAATACCTCTTTGAGAAAGAAATCACACTTGCTAAGCTTCGCAAAAAGTTGCTCATTCCTCAAGGTCCCCAAAATAATACGTAGATGCCGCTCATGCTCCTCTTGACTCTTGGAGTAAATCAAGATATCGTCTATAGAGGCGACTATAAATTTGTCCAAGTATAGGTGAAAGATCTTGTTCGTTAAGTTCATGAAGACCGTAAGAGCAATGGTTAAACCAAAAGGCATGACCAAGGACTTGTAGTGTCCATTCCTCGATCGAAATGTCGTCTTCGGAATATCTTCCTTCCGAACGTTCAGTTGGTGATAGCCCGATCGTAAGTCGACCTTGGAGAATACTTTTGCTCCACTAAATTGATCGAATAGATCATCTATACGCGGTAAGGGGTACTTGTTCTTCACCGTTACTGTATTCAAAGCTCTATAGTCTATACACATGCGCACTGTCCCATCTTTTTTGGCACAAAAAGAATGGGTGCTCTCCATGGTGGCGCACTGGCACGAATAAAGCCTTTCTCCAACAAGTCGTCTATCTGCGTCTTCATCTCTACCAAGTCCTTCGGTGCTAGTCGATATACTCGAGATGAAATAAGCTCTGCTCTTGGAATAAGATCAATGGAAAACTCGATGTCTCGGTCCGGTGGCAGTCCCGGCAAATCCTTGGGAAACACATCTTCGAACTCGGTGATGACAGGGTGCTGAAGGGTGTCCTGCATCATCATATGAGTCCCCAATGTGGGTGCATCACAACTCTGTCCCTCTTTCTTGGTGAACGTGAACTTCATCCCATTCTGTGGTCTAAAGATGATACTACCCCTATGGCAGTCTATAAGAGCAAAATGCTGGCTCAACCAGTCCATTTTGAGAACTACATCGAAAGTTGGCATAGAAAATACAAGAAGTCGTGCTCTCATCTCTCTACTACATATCACTACAGGACAATGTCTACAAACACCACTAACAAGTACAACTCCTCCTCCAGTGACGATTCTAAAGTTCTTAGATAAGGGTGTGATGGGAATACTGTGTCTAGTGGCAAAACTAGTGGCTATGAATGAATGAGTGGTTCCAGTGTCATACAAAGTAATGGCAGGAAATGAAGCAACTAAAACCATACCTGCTATGATGTCTGTCTCTGTATCTATATCCTCCACAGCTAGAGAGAATGTCTGCCCATAATTCTGTTCTGGACCATGAGCTCTGGCCTTGTTATACTATACGTCTTGAGGAGGCAATGGTGGACGAGGTGCTCCTACTGTTGGCTGGGGAGCTGGGGTGCTGAAGCTGTAGACCTCAAGGCTTGATGGGCATATACTAGTGCCTGCTGCTCAGGGGCAATCTCTGGCTATGTGTTGTCCCGATCCACATCTCATACATAATCCCAAGCGAAATCGACAATCATTCTGATATGACCCAAATTTCCATAAAAGTTATAAGTGGGCTTCTGGTAGGGTTTAGTCCTCTGCTGGTACTGTCCTGTAGGCCTCCTGATAGGTCCACCCTGAGTAGCTCTAGCCGGTGCAACTGCTGGAGTATGGGGTCTCGATGTCTGCTGCTGCTCCTGGCGAAGAACCTCCTGAGAACGAGCTTCCTCCAAGACAGCTGAATGGGAGACTCGAGACTGTGCAGTCGTATAAGACTTGAGCTCTGGAGCAAGCCCCTGATGGAATATCTTTGCCTTCTTTAACTCTGTCGGGATCAATCCCATACCAAATCTACTCAGGCGATTGAACTCTGAGTCGTACTTATGAACTGTCATATTTCCTTGCTTCAGATGAAAGAACTGGTCATATAGACCATCTTAAACATGAATGTGGAAGAATCTCTCATAGAATATATCATAGAACTGCTTCCAGGTGATTCCAGTGCCTAATCTCTTTTCTTCTACCTTCCACCAGTGGTGGGCATTATCCTCTAATAGTAGGTCTACTGCTGTCATCCAATCTCGAGCTGGCAACTAGGGTGCCTTCAGTGGCTTCTCTGTACTAATAAGCTATTGAGACACCTTAGCGGCTTTTTCGTTCCCCTGAAGGCCTTGGGGTTTATGTCTTTGAAGTTCTTGATAGAGACTTCATAAGGATGTAGAGCCGGTACTGGTGCTGGTGCTAGTGCCGGTGTCGGAGGTGGAGGTAGAGGCCTAGCTAATGCTGCAATCATAGTCTGTCTCATCAGCTTAGTCTGCTTCCACTGAGCCTGCATTATGGTATACATGAACTGGAAAGTTGGGCTCCTATCAGTCGATAGTGGAGGCATCTGAGATTCTGACTGTGGTGGGAACTGCTGAAGGAATAGTGGTGGAGGTGGTAGTGGTACATTACCTCCTGGTGGTACAGTAGTGGACTTCCCAGCCTGGCTAACTGGGGTGCTATGATCTCTGGGTGTACCGTCATTGGAGTCGTAGTAGGCTGCGACTGTCCTGGCTGGTACGGTGTCACCGGAGTCATTGGAGGATTCTATCCCTCTGGGCTAGCCTCTTCACCAGATGTGAGGGCCAAGATAGAAGAGCGTCCGCTTCTTAGATTCATGCTATTGGCACGAAGAAAATATGATGATATTAGGAAGGGTTAGATACGAGGTAATTCAAGTAATCAAAGAAATTTGAAAAGATTAGAAGTCGAAGGAGGTAGTAGTTCTGGATGAGATACTATTCCTATTCCTATATACAGGCTTGTTGGGCACAGTCATGTAATCCAACAATATTTTCTGACCTGCATGGACCACCACAAAAATGTGTAACGCCCCAGTCCCAAAATACTTAAGACCAAGTACGTAGACATGCCAGCCTGCCATATACAAAGAATACTCTAATATATGGAATCCTCGTATACGTACATAAGCTGTATATATAAAATAATCACAGGCCAGAATATAATCATCTAATCTCATCACAGCTCAACACAGAAGATAACAGAGTCCGGATGAGTAATGTATCAAAGAGATAGCCAGGTGGACATACCCACTCCAAATAGCGATGAAAAATAGTCTCAAATGATCAGAGTCGAACCTCCGCAAAATAGAAAGAAAAGAGATATAAAAATGTCTACTAAATGCCTCAATGAATTAATAATCTAGAAATCAGCGGAAGATGCCTCGTCATCAATGTATGAAGGATCCAGTGCCACTCCGTACTCCTGCATGAAATTGTCTAACACTGGAGAGATAATCAGGTCCTCAGAGGGACGTAACAAGATACAAAAAAATACCATGCCATATAAACTGTGATAGATAATAGAGAGTAAAAGGGGATGCATGTAATAGGGTTCCTAACCATTCTACTGTGAATATGCAGTTGAGATACAATCCGACGCATGAGCCCTGGCTGATAATAGGATCCGGTATAGTCCCCTCTCGGGCACCAGTGACCAAGCGTATAACGTTCAAGAATGTCAGTGGCCAACCTGAGTAGATAATCATACCCGTATCTCCAACGGAGTTTCCGGGTTACAAGGAAAAGTGTAATAGAAGCCCATATGTTAGGTATTGTTCTCCGCACCCAATGCCTAGTATCGTTATCTCCATGACTAATATGAACCTCTAGTAACTGCCAAGTCTACTAGTATCGCTATCCGTCGCACGCCTCAAACGTATCGGTAGCCAGCCCATTACGCGAGTACATGTCTTACATGTGACTCACAATACATGATAAAGCAAGTGTCAAGGACGTATGAGATATACCAATACCCCATCATCAATAGGTGGTCACTAGGCTAAGTCAATGCAAGAGAAATAACAAAAGCAAGTAAAAAATGACCGATAGAGTCGCTTCCTCCAAAGTGTCACTTGGACGCACAGTGATATACTAACAACATATAAGTAATGCTGAATACAAATAACTGAAAATAAGAAAAAGTATATTACAGAGTAAGGTGGCAAGGTATCTTGCCTGGTGATACGGGAATGTCAATCCAACGATCAAGTACGTATGCAATAAATCTCAAAATCCACGAACGGCTTCGGATGCTAAAACAAACATCAAGAACGTTCGGATGTAAAATATATATATAGGAAACGCATGTCCAAAAGTCCAATTCTGGAACAGGAGCAAAATCATAAATTTGGGTCAAAACAATGTCCATCGTTGGACCCATTTTGCACCAAAATGCGTGCCAATGTCTATGGTCTCTAAAGTCCTCAAACTACATGTTTACGTGTCTGATTTGAGGAGACAAACCCAACCATATGTCCAAAGTTAGATTCTGGTGGGCCGTGTATAATTTTGCCCGTTAGATCGGGTCGCGGGACCGCAAATAGATGTTTCGGTCGACCTTCTCAGAATTGGACCAAACTTGGCACACATGACCAAAATTTCAATTCGTTCCTACTATCGCAAGTTTCGTTTCGATACGACAAACGTATACGAAGTTATGGCCAAGTTTACAAAAGGTCGATATTGGGGTATCTTTACGGATACGTACCGATTTTGTTGCGCTCACGCAGTAAAATCGAGTTCTGTCAGTTATCACATGTCGACAACATCCATACGTGCCTTTCGATGCGTATAGTGCATGACCGTGTTGCCCAATTTGTCGGGGCACACGCCGTATCAGTCAAGTTTCTAATTCTTTTACAGTTTTAAACACATTTTTCCTTAATTTTTCACAATCGAATAACTTCCTGTCTAATACTCGAAAGTTAATTCTACTAAAAGGTCTTCGATCTGGTATAGGTTGTTATCAAACCTGTTCAAATATATTTTTAAGATAGTCGTAGAATCGGCGGGATTTTGCCTTCCAAGTTGGGGTTTCAACTCATGCAATGTCCTGTTTGCGACAGATTTTTTGCTCGATTTCATGTCCAATCTATGGACTGATGGGTTTTCGATATCGAAATCTAGATCTTAGGCTACCTAGATGGTCATATAGGTTGTCCATAGAAGTTTGTATGATCGAAAATGATCGAGTGTATAAGAAGAATCATAGTCGAGAAGGCGTGTACAATGCGGCGTTTTAGGACCGAGCTGCTTTGTTCTCCTGTCGAATTTTTTGCTCGCTCCTGACAACACGACGTATGACGCCGATGTGTAGGCAGCCGATTAGGGCCGTGGGGGTGTCGGGGTGCTCCTGGATTAGGAGTTTGGGTGGGGGTGAAGTAAGGATCGATAATTTGCACGTTTTCTGGGATGGAGTCTCATAACAGTCGAGTAATATGCTCGGCTGGAGATGGATTACTCGACCTCCAAATCCTAGTTAACCTAGGACTCTTAGCTAGATTTGATTTACTCTAATCCCTTAATATTGGTAGCAGCAAGCCTTTACCAAAAGATGGATTGAAATCCTTGAAGGGATTTGAAAGATTTGTTTTAAAAGCATAAGGGTGTATCTCGGATTGTTACTATATTCATTCATGAACAGTACTCCGAGGGTTAAGTTTTTATTTATTTGTTTTATTTACTTATTTGTTTATTTTTAATATAACTTATCTTTTTTTTTAAAATAATATTTATATACGTATAGTAATTGCCTTATACTATCAAACTAAATTTCAACAAAATTCTTCTATATATATATATATATATATATATATATATATATATATATATATATATATATATATATATTTCCCAACTAATTATATACTAAAAAAAATTTCTTCGTAATATATATATTTCCCAACTAATTATGTACTAAAAAAAGTTTCTTCGTTGTTAGTTTTTTATATTAAGCAAATCAAAACAAAAAAAATTTAAATTAACAACATCCCTAAAATTTATCTAAGTAATATATATTTAGCACTATGTATACCCCCTTATATTTATTTATAATAAAAAGTATTTCCTTCAAAAATATTTACTATATAGTAACACATATAAACATAATTTATCAAAAGGTGGATTAGAAATATTTTAATCTCTAGAGGTCAATACTATATAGCTAAATTATATTTTTATATATAAACAAATTCGTCTATGAAATACAATAATTTATGTCAATTGGAAATAAATATTGAGGTTAATTGGGGATTACACTGTCGATGGGGTGCGCAAGAAAGGAACACTGTCGCAATCGATTTAGTCAGAACCGATTGGCCGGGATCGATTGAATCGATTGAACGAGACCGATTGCATTAGGATCCTTTCCTCATTATGGTATGGTTTCTTCGGAATCAAGTCCCATATTCAATGGCTTGTGCCTCGAGGACAGACTCTACGGCTGAGTCGGAAGAGACCTCCTATTGCTCTACTTTTATGCCGCACTTGTTTCTTTGGCTTTGGTTTTCTGAATGTATTTTTGTTAATATTTTTGATGGTTTTCATGGCTTGCATTTTCGAACTTTGTATTCGTATCAAACTCATTGAATGAGGCAATGTTTTGATTAAGTGCTTATGCGATTTCAGGTGATCGCGTAGGCACCGTCTAGCACGACCAACTAGTCTCTTATCTTAAGCAAAATAGGTGAGTGGCTGACCCCATTCCCTTTGACCCTCTATTTCTAAAGCTATCACAAATACAAAGAAAATATGCTTGTCTTTATAGTGTTGAATCAATAAATTATGGCACGATTCCTCACGAACACATGCTGTAGAACTGCTTTAATATGAAACTGATGCATGCTTTCTTATGCCAAAGTTACTATAGACTTGTGCAAAATAAAGATTTAATCGATTAACAAATACCGCAATGATAAGGTAAAGTATATTAAAATGGGCTAAGTTCTAAAGAACGAAGAAGAATAGTACGGTCATTGGACAACTTGTGCAGGCAGTGTAATTTTCCCGAATGGTTGCCTAGGCCAAGGAACCGATTTGGCTTAGAAGGAACGAGTATAGTAGTGCTAGCATAACTGGCACGGGTGATTCGGGAACTTTTGAACATGGCTAGCTACCCGTCGCGAAAGGATTTTCGTCTAACCCAGCTATAGTCCAGGATGGCTTGACATTGCCAGTGACTTTCACACCCTTCACTGCTTTATTTGATGCCTGTGACACAGGATGAATATGGATAGTTGGTAGATGTATATAATTTTCCTCTTCTTTCCTCTTAAAATGTTCATATACAATCTATCAGGATGGTTAGAAAGATCACCAAGTATATAACATGTTTTATTAAACTTCTTAAACAAATGAGAGCTTGGGTTTAATTAGCCACCCACCTGCACATGTGATCATACTGACCCTCGCTCCTCGTAGGTGCTACAAATCAGGTGGAACACGCCAGCTAGCAAGGCATCATTCGTGTTTTGAAGCTTCGTCCATGCGTCAAAGCCTTTTGTTGAATCCTTTTGAAGACTCTCTACAACAGTCCAAAAAAGATGTCACGACTTCCTACCATTCCAGGTGGTTTGTAAATGTTGGTTGTACAAAGGAATGTAATGTATGGAATGACTTTCTCATTATCGTTCATTTTGAGTCGAGTTTGTAAGCCCGCATAGCATCAAGTTATGATCGAGTTATGTCAATAATGTCCATTATTAATAAAATAATATTTTTCTGTATCACGCCCGGGGGACGACTATCGATTCTACAGAATCGGGGCATGACAATCACACTCCCGTACATGGGCTCTGTTATGCAGGGAAAACCCTCTCTCTTTGACAGAATCACTTGCCATCAAGGTAAGGAAAAGTTGGATTCTGAGTAGTATGCGCTTTCACGGGCTATTACGAAAAATTCCAAGGTAGAACTGGCCATGCGCCATCAATGTGCTATGCTAGAGTAAGCCAGAGATGTGCGCTAAAAGTCTTGCGTTCGGCTGATGGTAAGCTGTACATAGTTGACTTAGATGCTTATGCGTCTAGAATGGGCAAATCTTAAATTCCTCCTCTCACTTGGCTACATCTCATGCGCTGGAACCAAGTTAGAGGACAAACCTTGCGGTGTCGAACCCATACACCCACGTAGGTTGTGCACATAAAGTCGGTTCGACTCACAATACATGTTGTTCTTCCACTAACAATCTGGGCGCATCTTATGTGTTGGAACCTGATCAGGGGGTGCATCACTCATATACACACCCTGACGCTTGGCCCTGCCATCCGCCTGAAGTGGGTGTAAATGTGAACCTTTCCTCACACGATCTACGTAATGTGATCACTCATAAATATATATCGGGAGAGACGACTACTATGCACAACGTACCCCTCGCAGGGCATACTTGTGTTACATTTACTATGAAATATGGCTTTCGCAAAATAATGGCCCCACCACCAAGGCAGCCCGTGTTCCAGCGACTACAACCTGATGTGGCCATCCGACATTGTTTCTGAAAGAGGGTGCCAATCGAAGATGAAGAAGAACTCTCGGTCGCCTTATGCCATATCATCTACAATTCTCCTGCTCCTAGGAGAAATATAAAAACCAATAACCCTCTGCCTCGACTAGTGCATCAAAGAGCCGACCACGAGGGAGTAAGACAATAATTCATGCTGTCGGGGTATTCCAGAATATTCTATCAAAGGTGAAGATTGCATCGGCAGTTCAGGCTGGATGTAGCCAGACCTCGATCATCCACAAGAATCCCTCATTTGAAGATAACAATATCTATCATGGGACTGATAATGATGCGGCTGGGGGTAGCCAACTCTGGGATTACGAGAAGGAAGCCTAGATGCCGACCTTCCTGTAAGAGAGTACGGCTGGGCTGAAAGAGAAAGGTTTATCGTCCCTTCTACTTCAGCCCACGTCATGCCTGATTACATGACAGGGTGTAGAAATAAAGAAGAGGGAGAAGCTTGGGCCCCAGATCTCCTAAATTGTATTAATACCCAGGAGACGAGTCTTAAAACTCTCTTCACCTCTATGTAAGTTTTGACACAAGTCATATTTGACATCCAGAACACCCTAGCAGCCCAACCTTCGACAAGGGCTCCTACATCCGCCAATTTTGATCCTAGAACCAATGGGAAATCAAATATACCGCCCCAGCATATGCCTTCGGGAATGGATCATCACTCTGCCTCAGTCATCCGCTCCCTTGGGGGCTGATCGTCATACCTTGCCTCATTCATCTGCTATCGCCTCCACTGAGGAACTATTCAAGCTTGTGAGTGTTCGACATGACAAAAGGTTGAACGAAATTTTTGTATTATGAGTGTAAAAAAGAGTACAATCAATTCTTATGCGAAGAAATCTAAGTACAAAAGTTTCTGGGAAAGTGCGACAGTGGAGATCGAGCACTGCAGCGGCTCTTTTACTCCGTTGATGATCCAATGATAATATGAGACTTGCTCTGACTTTCTGGTGCCTTCGATGGAAATCTAGGGTTGCCAATCAGGAGGACACCGAAGTTAAAGATTTTGATAATTCTGTGGATCTTTTTATCCTTGTCGATCTATTGTTGGAGGAAAACGTCTCCTATTTATAGGGGAGAGGGGCATTGTCACGACCCGCACCCGCTTTTCGGATACGAGACGTGTCCAAGTCCAGCCTACGCCGTAATGTCGGCGTTTGAACGATGTCTAGTACATAAACAAGTCACAGAGGCAATCTAGATCTCATCCACAGAAATATGACACAATCACTGAATAAAGAATGATAATATATAAAGTGAAATATCAAACTCATCATGAATCCAGGTCTCGTCCGGTGGACACAAATCCACTACCAGTAGACAAAATAAAATAATTCAGAAAATGGAAATAATCGAGTCAAAACTGCTAATCGTCAGAGTACCCTTGTCTATAGTGGTACCGTAGTCCAATGCTGGCTCAACCTGCTCGCGTGCACCTGGCTCAATACTTGGCTAAACCTGAAGAGATCATCAGGTCCTCAGAGAACTAGCAAGATACATAATATACAAGCCTTTCTAACAGTTTAACATGCATGAAAGAAATCCAAGATATAAGCAGGAAAAACTAAACAAGCTCGAGACATGAATGTAGGAACAGCTACGTATAAATGAACTGCTGAAAACAAGTAAACAATAAAATCAAGGCAATACCAACCCTCGCCCCGATTGTGGACTCGCAGGTCAGTTTTGAGACAAGTCACCCTCGCCCCGTGTGTGGACTCGCAGGTGCAATGTACAACCCTCGCCCCGTGTATGGACTCGCAGGTTGGAAACAACAAAATAAGAAAACAGCAGTTCAATCTATAACGTGATCGTCCTACGATACAACGCAAACCAGTACAAGAGAAAACATGTCCAATAAAGCTACAAGGTTAACTGTGAGCAATGGTAAAGCACAAGTCAGCAGTCAACTTAAAATGAAAGCAGAGAAGCATGTAAATAAAACTATAATGAAAGGCAAGGTATACTTGCCTGTGGTCCTGTGCTGCGGATACGGGTCGAGAATCTGTATCTAGATCCAAGTAACCTGTTTATAAAATTACAATGTTAATAGGTGATTCCACAAGGAAAACTTATTTATTTGGGTCTTAGTCTTAAATTGGTAGGCTTGCTAACCTTATACCCTCCCCTTTATTAATTCTCACTAAGTTATGGTAGAAGTTTGTCAACTAGTTCCTATTGTGGCTACTTTACTCCTTGGTGTTCCCATTCTCAACTAGTGCTTAACCTAGATTGCCTAACTCTGTACACCTAATCTGATGCTCATGGCACCTATCTCACACATACATATATGAGTCCTATATGCATGACTGGATCCTACAGAGCTGTAACTCCAATATGGAATATAAGTTTGTAGTCCAATTACTGCATTGTAGGTAACTATTGTACCTATGTTTCTAGGCTGTAGTTGATGACCACTTACTCTTTCTAATGTTGCTACCTCACTGATACTCTAATACTAGTATTGTAATTACTGATATCTACATCTAAACCCCTCTTAACACTGTTATGATACAGTTATCTATATATCTAGAAGGAGGTTTGCACCATAGAAATAATGGACTGTACTCTATATGCAGGACAGGGTGAAAAAAGGCAATGCTGAATGGGCTCGGGACCATATTACCTACTGCTAATGCACATCATATGCACCCATGCAATCTGGACCAAACCAAGATAGGCAACAATATCCTGATGTCAATACATTAAGGGGTGTTACTGTGCAGTGAAGTCCAAGAATTGTATGGCAATGACTGCTGTGTTATGCAGGTTATGAGTGAATGCTGATATGAATTGTCTTCTGTTACCAGTGTCAATTGGTATTAATATAGACTAATATATATATATGTCCTACAATTAGGGGCAGACTAAGGAAGAATATGGTGGTGAACCCATCTAACTGAGACTCAGTTCTGTACACCTGAGACAATGTTCTATTAAGTTCCAGGGCTGTGCACCTATAAAGACACACTCACTCGATTTCATGTATTCACTGAACCTTACTGTCATAGGGACATAATATCCCCATCTCTCTGTCTCTGTCTCATACAGGACAGTTGCCAATTGCCCTACTCCTAGATACCCCAATAAATGGATACCAAAAGTCTCCCAGGTTAATACATATTGAGTAACCAGGATCCTTTCCAGGTTGTACTAGCCTGTGGCCTTTCTATAGCTAGGGTAGCTGTCTATTGGTGATATTATTACTCTGGTCTCAGAAGTTAAAGGAAATCGATCAAGCCAAGATATAGTGTCCACCCATAAACAAACATGATGCAAGTATTATACCAAATCTGTGGTACCTAAACCCTTATTACTTTCTACTCCAAACATTCATGTTCTCAAAAGAGACACAAGTCATTTCCCAAACACCAAGAGGTCATGTCCTCTCTTGGTTGGTGATATCAAAATGGGCGTTATTTCCATATTCATCAACATTTGTCTACAAGGGACCATGCCATAGGTCCAAAGGAAGCTTTTAGAGTTTCTATTGACCTCTGATGATACTCTAAAGTATCAATTTGCTATTCCTGTATCCTCACTACAAGTGCACCATGGCATCAAAGGCTACCCACCACTCTCTTATTACCTGTGCAAGGGTACAAAGCCCCTGTCCTATGTTAATCAATGCACTGGCACTATATTGTATCCTGCAAAAGGCTCAACACAGTCTTCCATGTCACACTGCTACCTCCTGCCTCTACTACTCTTCACCATGCCTGGATCAACTGACCTATATGGTGACATCCTTTAAAGTCTGGGTACTATCAAGCCTGCAAAACCTAAGTCAGAGCTTAAGTCTTTGTTTGTGCCTACCACTCTACTGGTACCTGTAGGTATACTCTGGCTTCTGACTTTATGTACACATTTCCTTATGTCCTGTAGGGGTACTGCTACCTACCTACCTCCCTATTCCTAGGTGACAGTCAATACCCTCCACTGTACTCGTACTTGGTTGTATGACTTCCCCATCCATCCACATCTGGGATACTACTGCTAATGGTTTTCACCTAAGCTTTCCTTGTTATCCAGGAACCCAGGTGGTCTGATACTCTATCTACACCTATATTCTAAATACATAACTTTGTTATGGTTATTTATACATGGCCTACTAGTCTATTCAGGGCCAGCCTGTAGGCTTCACATGGATAAATCCTCGTATCTAGGTTACTTCATAGACACAGCTGCTCAAAACTCAGCTTACACATAGGAAATCTCACAGGCACATATGCGATGTACATTAGGGTTTTGAGATATGAAGGAATCTACCGTCCTTTCATGGTGTAGGCTTCTGTGGCACTGACATATGGTGAATTTTGTGGTTCCCCTCAAACGAGATCTTTGATGGTTATAAAAATAACCGAAGGAGGTGACACATGGCGTGTGCCGATTTGCTTGTTCGGATGTAGCGGAGCAAATATTAGGATTTCACCTTAGATTTAGATTCTGTGTAATCTTCGTTTGAGATTTAAATCAATCTGATAAGATATTCACATTATCAACTTGATCAATCTCAATCCTATCTTTGAGAGAGGCGGTTGAAGCAAACCGATTGGGTAGGACCGTACCGTCTGTGCTTCATGCAAGGCTAGCTGCACTTCTGGGGTGACGAGTAGGCTATGCTTCTGGAGACGATGGAGCCTATGTGGTTTAGGACGACAAGTGGACTATATTTCGAAGACAACGGGGCCTCTGTGCCTTTAGGGGCAACGTGTAGATTATGTTTCGGGTAAAGTCACTGTGCTTTAGGGCGACGAGTAGGCTGCGCCTTTAGATAGACCATTTTACTGTGCTTTAGAGTAGCAGTCGGGCTTGTGCTAGAGGTAAACGGTGTCTTCCAAATCTTTGCTGAAAAAAGGGCCATTAAACGGGTCGGGTACTTAGATCAAAGCAGATGTCTGTGCTTCTGAGAAGGGTATGTACTGTCTGCGCCTTGGAAGCAACAGAACACAGTGGGGTGCCTACGCCATCGGTTGGAGACCGCTTGGCTTTTAAGTCTTCTTTTCAGGAGAAGTAAATGACTACCCTTGAATGCAGACTCCTTCTTAATTGCCACCGTTAATTGGAGAATTCCAAGGAGCATTTGAACAGTTGGGAGACTCGCTTGAATGGGCCTATTAATTAAGACCCATTGTGCCGAGTTCTAGGCTCATCCTATTAGTATGGGAATTTTGACCGTCGGCAAAGTGGCCTATAGTTTGGACCACTCCCGGTCCTATAAAAGGGGTTGTATTCCTCTGAAGAGTCACTATCTTCTTTTTGGCACCCTTCACCACCATGTTTGATCCAAACTTAGCTTCAGACGACCGCTGGCCTTGCATAAGACGGCTGCTGGTTGGGGCTTCTCTCGTTCGAAGGGACCATATTCTTGTAGAAGAACTCTTTGTAGAAGGAGCCGTCACCGCTTTTAAGAAGTATCCAAGTATCCTTCCTAAGGAGTTTGACTCTGGGCAACGTCTTAGAGGTCTTGACTACGGGATTAGGATTGGTTGCTCATCCGATGAGTAGCCGGCCGTACTCTGCCCCATTTATTGAGGGCTGCGGGGCTTCGTCATGCTGTGGTCTGGGTCTTCTACTGCTTCTGTATATATTAGAGCCCCAACTTCTCTCGACGACGAGTTGA
The DNA here is from genome assembly GCA_029216955.1 of Iris pallida. Classification (NCBI taxonomy): domain Eukaryota; kingdom Viridiplantae; phylum Streptophyta; class Magnoliopsida; order Asparagales; family Iridaceae; genus Iris; species Iris pallida. The sequence continues at coordinate 10,593,313 of JANAVB010001799.1, forward strand.
TTTGCTCTGATGATGTTATTAGTCAGCGGGAAGGAGACTTTGATGGAGACTATATACATCTACTCTGGTATTTCTGCCCATGATGATCACACTGTGGAGGCTGTCCGGTGAAAATGAACCTTCTTGTGGATCTATAGGAGTTTCTATTCTTACTTATGTAGCAAAGACTTTGCAATTGATTCTTCTAATTAGGATTCAGGAAGTTTCTCCCTTATGTAATTACCACAAGTCTGTGATAGACCCTTGTAGCCATGATTAATAAAAAGTCTTTTCGGAACTTTATTATGAGAATGTCTCTGTTTTTGGCTGGTCTGTGCGTCTGATCGCCAGTACTTGTGTAAAGTTGGAGGATAATAAGGGTACCCGCCTGTACCTAGGGACGCTGTATTTTTCATGCTTCTATAAAAGCACCTTTAAAGTGTTTCGAACTTGAGTGAAGCTCGGTATACTTTGAACAGAAGCAATACATGTGTTCCTTTGTAGGTGTGCTGCACATCACGTCTGTTACCTGGGTGGCGTCGTGCCTAGGCTCCAGCATTAAATCCATTGAGCTGTCTCCTCCTTAAGCGTGATCATGACTCCTCGTCTCTAGAGAACATTCATCATGACCCTTTTTGAACCCACGACGTCCGAAGCATTTTGTCTTCTGTTGTCGACGTAGCTATTTCTATAAGTAGGAATATTAGGGGAAGGAGAAATCTTTCTGTCATGACCTACTCCTCAGAAGTGTGTCATAGTTTCTTCTTCTTTCGAACCCTAGCTTTTCCTGCCATAACCCCCAAGAAATCAAGCACTCTAAAAATGCCTGCGGCTAACTCCTAGGAAACTCACGATGAGGCAATCAGTCCTCATTAGTCTGCAATGCCTGCAAGGGCTAGTCCTCAAATGGCCATAGAACCGACAAGGCCGTCTAGGGCCTCCATCGTAGGAAGACCTAGAGAAGGAACGACGAACAATAGTTAGGTCCAAGGCAAACAGTTGACCTCTGAGGCCGTCCTCGTCGAACGACCTTCCGTCGAAGGGGAAGTGCGGCCTCCTGTTGTCGGTAAGCACCTGATCCCGATTCTTGATTTACTGTTACATATGAATGTCTTCCTTTCTGCCATGCCATTTCGAAATGACGTCGGCGTTCTTGACTTTTTTAATATTATTTTGAAAATGTACCTACATTGCATTGGCTTCGTCTTGATTATTTAGTCAGCGTGCGGCCCTCACTTCTTATTTTTTTGACATCCATTATGAAGTTCCCGTGTCTTTATTATCTTTTCGGGGACATCCTCGTGGCCCTCGCCGTCGATAGCGAAGGCAACGGAGCCAGGGAGGCACTTGCCAAGTCCACTACACAGCAACTCGTTTTAGATCAACCAAGTGCTCTTCTGGTCATGATTCGGGAGCAGAGGCTCACCTATTTCTGTCGCATGATGGACCGAGGCCGGTTGTCAGGTTCTCGTGATGCTGCCAAAATGCTGAAGCCTCGCTTCTTGTTTGGTGACGAATTGGTGCTACAGGACGTGACGGTCTTGGAAATAACCAAAAAATGGTACTTCGAGAACGGTGGTGGCACTCCTTTGTTCGTGCCATCTGTCTTTCGTCATCTCCCGCTTTCTGCCTTCTCTTGCATGTCTGAAGCACGTAGCAAGTATTAGGATTTGACCCCAGAGTGTAAGGAACTATTGATTGGTTACATCGAGGGGGAGGTATGCTCTGACCAAAAGGACTACTTTGGGTCGTACCCGAGTATATGTCTACTATACTGCGTGTCCTGCTTCCTGGTAATGTATCTGATGTGTTCGCGACTGAAGCGCATCCCCATCGTGCCTTTCTTTATGCCAACATACTATTATTTTCCTGTTGTACTTATCCAAAGGGTGGCCTTCATGTCGATGGATGGATCCATCCTGACATGGAGTGGAAGGCATTGTCTATTTAGGTGGTGAATAAGTTTAAGGGGGACCTGAAGAATGCAGGTATTCACCATTGCGTTAAGGCCACCATGTACGGGATCGCTATCAACCATGCAATTTTTCTTGCCCTGCTGGAGATGTTCAACTGCCACACAGGGACATTTTTTACCCCTTACAGAGAATTGGGCCTGGCTCTTCACGAGATGCGCGCCATCTCAAAGTTACCATGGGGGAGTCAGCCTTATGAGGGGTATACTCTCTGTAAGGAGGAGTTTCTCGCTATGGAGACTAAGTATCCTTCCATGATGGATGTAGACAAGGAGCTGTTCTGCCACTACCAAGTGTGCAGTCACCACGACAAGGCACAGGACCTACCCATATCCAGGCTTGGGTTAACTATATTTTTATCCGGCTTCCATCGACTTCGGGGCTGCCTTACTATACCGCATGCCCAGCGTATAGGGCCGACGAGGTGAATGACATGATGAGTGTCGTTGAGATATCGGCTCCGTCCGTGGATGATAAGGGTAATTCCACTTCTGACATTCACAGTTTCTTCAACCAGACTTTGGTCACGGTGAGCCCCAAAGCGGCCTTGGTAGCCTTCTTGATGGTGTGGCTGCGGAAGGCCGTAGTGCCAGAGGGTTATGGTCCTGCTGACCGGATTAGCCAGGACCTAATCTTGCCCGTCGTGAAGCTTGCTTTCGGGCAACCTTTGGCATTATTACCGACAATGGTGTGTAACGTCCTGCACGGCCTACGGGAGTTTTTTCGAAAATCCTTGATTGTGGTGGGAGCGAAGAGGATTTCCCGTCAGTCGAGTTCCCCTATCATTACCTGATGGGTTGGTTAGCTCTGCACCACCCCAGTCTGATAAATCCTAGCACCATCTTGGGATACAAAGCGAGAGATGCGACCCTGCGCAATTACAAGAATGTGGTGTGGGTTACCTAGGACCTTCCTATTTGTCAGTGGATATTGGGTCGATTGGGAAAGTATGCCATCTACAGGGTTGCGCCCTCCTACATCGGCTTTCGTTCAGAAGAGGGGTTGGTGGATGAGAACCAGACCTCAGGGGCATTCTTCTGGTTGCAATCCATTCGTCCTTCCCACCTGGTGTACCAAAATCAAAATCGGGTGTTCTTGGAACCTTATTTGCCTAGTCGCTTCGCTCGCCAATTTGGCTATAGCCAAACGATGATGGGTAATCCGAGTGTCTGTCTTGGCTACGAAGGTGGTCTTTTAGATGGTGCTCGGGCCTGACATTATTATAATATCGATCGTACAAGCACATTCATTACCACTTCTTCGATATAGGGGAGGCGAGTCTTCTGTATTATGCTGCCCGACTTTACTACATCTACAACACTTTCTTACCGGAGTACGATCGTCATCGGAGTCTGCTCAAGGGGGTAAAGTTCGAAACAACTTCTTTACCCTTTTCACTTCCCCACGGGCCGACGCCCGCTTAGAGTGAAGCCAATGATGGCTCTAGCTCGTCTGAAGAAGAGAGAGAGAGAATGAGCGACTCCTCGATGACCTGCGAGAGTGTTCAATCTCGCCTGGGAAGATCTCCCCTCCTGCAAAAAGAGCCATAATAGCTTATGCTCCTGCGAAGGGTGTAGCGACTCGTTTCATTGGATCCTCCTCGGGGGTAAGTTCTTCTACTCTTTGAGCTCGCCCATTCTTTTGTATCTTAAGATTGCATGGCTTGAGCAGGTGGGACCTTCATGGTCAGAGCGGCTCAGGGGGCTTTCTGAAGAACCTGTGCCTTATGTGCCTCGAGACATAGAGATAGAGGAAGGGGACGCCACTACTGCTCGCTCTGACTTGGCGGAAATTCCTTCTCATGTTGCTTTTGACTATGGGCTGCAAAGGTCTACGAACCCGCCAGCTTTGTCTTCTTCGAAGATTGGCACAGAACCAGCTGCGGATGAGGCCGTGGTTGATGTGGTACAAATCGGAGGGGAAGTATTAGGGTCTGCCCCCGTAGGGGCCAATATGGAAGTCAGTGATCTGGTCGTCGATCAAAGGATTAATGACGTGGCCATTAGAGCAAGGGCCATGGGAATTATCGCAGGACCAGTCTCGACAGTTTGGGTGGTTGGAGAGAAAATCGTACCTCCCAGACCATCGAGTGTCCCACCGATGTCTCCTCATATGTCTGCTCTGGTACAAGGGCAGAGTTCGGCTGCTGCCTTCATCCCCGGGCCTTGGGCTGCGGCTTCTCCCGTGACTCCAATGAGCCCAGCTGTGAGCACCCTGAATTTCGGGTTGATTTTTTTATTTATTTTATTTTATTTTTTTGATTGATTGGTTTCGATAAATAAATTATTCTGTTATTTTTCCTTAAGTGTACTTTTCTATGCCTTTGATATTTGGAGTGTCAGGGATGTTCAACTCAGGAAATTTTCTTCACGAGTTTTGGAGTGGACAGGATTACCTTCATGACGGTATATAGTGTCCCACTCAAACTTGTTCCCTTGTGCTCTTTTTGCTTCGCAGAACTTCGGGTCGATTTAGACCATTTGATCATTAATTATTTTTCCCACTCTTTTCCTTGATCATTATTAGCACGTTACCATGACTTTTAATTTTGGAGCGCAAGACCAGTTATTTTCTTGAAACCAACTTCTCATACAAAATCTACATGAGACGCTCGTCACCCATGACCTTTGTGTCCCACTCAGACACGTCATTTTGTGCTCCATTTGCTTCGTGCAACTTTCCCGACATGTGACCCGATTTTATTTCACCCCATGGTGTCACATTCATTTTCCAACTTGATTTATGGGTCCCCTGTCGACCAAAACCTGTCAGCCCCAACTATGGACATGGCCCACATTGAGCCTACTACCCGTCCGCTACTTGTGTCCCATTTATTGGAATCCCCATGTGCTACTTATTTACTCATGATCATCAACGCCTAATTTTAATTCGATTTTTGCACAATGTCCGGTTTTGACCCAATCCGGCTCCACCGAGTCCAGCCCAGCTCCATGTTACTCTCCATCATAACACCCTCATATTTTCTTGCCCAAAAATATCAAGTACCCTCCTACATATTTTTCTATATTTATTGGAAATTTTTATTTATTTAATTCCCATTGGAATGGACAATTCTCTCTAATAAATTTTAGCCTTTGATTTCTCCAATTAATCCTACCCATCCATTTTTTCCCAAACATCCACAACTCCTCACAGCCAAAGTTGGCCGGCCCTAACTTTAAGGTAGAAAAACTTTTCTCCTCTCTCTCTCTCTCTCATTTAATACAACTCTTTCTCTCTCTCACCATTTTTGCTCCACACAACATCATAACAACTTCAACAGCAACACCAACTCCATGCAACCAAAGCTCTACCATCTCCTCCTCCCATATGGCCCGACCCCCTCCACTGGCCGTCGGCCACCATCGGCAACCACCACCTTTCTCCTCCATTTCCTCCCGACCTCCTCCTCCTTCTTCTTAAAACCGGCCACCACCATCATCTTCCTAGCAAACCGGCCACCACCATCATCTTCCTAGCAAACTGCCACCACCTCCACCACTCAGCCCGACCGACCACCAGCGTCGTCGTCGTACCCATGCGTGCCGCCGGCCAGGCTAGGCCGCACGAGCTTCCGGCCAGCAGCAGCGCACACCAAGCCGGCCGGGAACGGGCTGTGGCCGCGTACGCCGCCGTCGTCGGCCAATACACCGTCGTAGACGGCCCCTCCCACGGTGGGCGATCACCGGCGACCCCTGGGTCCGTCACCTCGCTCTTCGGGACGTGCCGTCGAGGCGATTCGTGCGTTTTGCACGACGTCCCGTCGTGACGCGCGCGAAATCAAGTTCATTTTGGCACTCCGTCGCAGCAACTTCGCACACGTTTTCCCAGAAATTCGACCGTTGGATCGACAATTTCTTCGCTCCGTCACAATCTCGGTATATCCACCTTCAGCCCAGTCAATTTTTGTCCATTAATTTTATCGGTTGATACATCAAAACCGGCCACCAAGTTGACCGTTTAAATTGTATTAAATTTGGACAGTTTCGCGGGGCCAACTTCGTCAGCTTGTATCTCCTCCACCGCAGCTCCGTTTGACGTGCTACCAGTTCCGGTGCGAAGCTGGTATAACTCTCTTACTACCCCTCCAGTTTCATTTTATTGTGAGCTTGTTTGATTGGTTGAATTCGACGCCAAAGTTGGCCGTCCGAATTCGTAATTTCCAACTTGTAAAATTCTATTTTTGAACACGAGACTCCAGATTTTATTTCTGACACCACCATTAGACTCGTGGCGTCATTCTGGCATGTTTTCATATAAAATTTGTTAGATTTGGAGAACGTGGACCCTGACATATTTTTCGATGCAAAGTGGGTCCCACATTCTGGGTCAACGGGACTTTTTGACGCAGGCTCATAGGAATCCAATATCGGATATACCGTTGAGTTCGTATCGTCATTCTGGATTCGTTGACATATAATTTGCTAGATTTTGGTGGACATTGGACCCGGCACGCATTTCGGTGCAAGTCGGATACCAATATTCGGGTCAACAGGTACTCATCAAAATCCAGTTCTGGAGAAACCGTTGAGTTCGTATCATCATTCTGGACTCGTTGACAGGTAGTTTGCTGAGTTTTGAGAACATTGGCTCCGGCACGCATTTCCGTGCAAACCGGAATTCCAAGTTCTGGTCAACGGACCAAATTGAGATCGGGTCAACGGAATCCAATTCTGGAGATACCGTTGGGTTCGTATCATCATTCTGGTTTCGTGGACATATAATTTATTATATTTTATAGACTTGTTTTCTTGCACATTTTTTGGTGCAAAACGGCTCCGACATGGACACCATTTTGACCCAAAATTACCTTTTTGCCTTTGTGTCCAAATTGGACCGAAGGGTAGGCTATCCTAGCTAATTTGACTATTCTGGATACGTTGGCAATGTTTATTTCATCGTCCGACAATATTTGTTTATAGTTTCTTTGAGTTTAACCTTTTCATAATTTATTAATATTAATTCTTATAATGTTCGTATTTCGGGATTAGTACAACAAAACTGGGATCAGTCAATTCCAGTGATCTCACATCGCTGAAATTGACAAGATGGACACGTGAAACATTATAATAAGATTATTAACTTTATAGTTAATCATCTTATCTCGATTTGCGTGTTGTAAGTTTCGACGTACGAATAACGAAGTACACTTTATATCTTTAATAATTAGACTAGAATTAACCCTATTGACCAGAGTTGACTAGTTGACCCAAAGTCAACTATAAGTCAACACTTGACCTAGTTTGACTAGATTATTGACCGGAGTTGACCTAGAGTCGTTTTAACTTAGAAGAACCTAGTATAAAATAGATTGCTTGTAGAAGATTTATTTATTACAACTTGAACACCTTGTAACCTGTGTTGCTTTAAATAGGACTCTGTGGCTTCAGTTGGACCCCTATACTTATCAGCTGTTCAGGTTATCGAGGCGAGTACATTCTCTGATCTTTTCATACTTATCTAGATTATATTCTTGCTCTAGATTACTCTACTTGATGCTGATACGTATCTTCACGGATTAGTACTATATGGATCCTTTCCTGAGATGTTATCCCTCTACGGGTGTATCGGGTATTTCATGTTCATATACTTTATCATGTGCATCAGGTACTCCTTGTACTCGTACTAGTTCATGTTTTTACATGTTCTTATGTGCTTCATATGCTTTTATGTGCTTTCATGTGCTTCATGTGCTTATCATGTGCCTCATGTACTACTCATTACATGAGTTCACGTATCTTAGCTGTATTCATGTGCTTATAACATAACTTGAACGGATCCTTGTGTATTGATTGGGGCGGGGTGAGTAGAATTGGTTATGTGATCACTATCCCCAGTAGCTGTATTCATGTGCCTCCTTATTTGTATTCATGTACCCCCAAGCCGTTTACATAACCATTGTGCTCTAAATCACGTAGCCACTTACAGTCTCTACTATCATGTATTTACTTTCAGTTACAAAATATCTCCTGTTTACTCGTACTTCCTATTCAGCACTTCCTGTATTTTACTCTATTATATGATTTATACTCCTAACCTGCTATGAACTGTTTTAGAGATATGTGCTCGTTCCCGTCCTGACTGGACCTGTCGATAAATTTTACAGATAGCCTGGAGGTTGCCTGCTAGCCTAGAGGAGACACATTAGAGGTTGTTTAGATAGTTATTTCTATTGTCTGGTGTTGTATTTACTTTATAGATTACTGTATCTGAGTTGGAGATTTGAGATGTATTTCTGGATTTGTGTATCTTAGACACTTAGATTTCTCTCTGTTGTACCTATTTTGGATTCATGTTTTATCTATCCTTATCATGCTCTACCTTAGATGTGATTGAGACTGTATCTGCTATGTCACCCCCATTCGGGGAGTATAAACTGTTTATCCTTATACTGCTAGATGCATGAGACCTAGGACATCGTTCTACCGCCGACACTGCGGCGTAGGCTGGGCGTTGTTACGTTCTCGTGCCCTTACTCTAGGGCGTGGGTCGTGACACGTTTTTAGTGGTAGCCCATGCAGGTCGAGTTTGTGTAGTAGTATTCGAACTAGAGTACCACTACAGCCTGCAGTAGGAATATGATATATTTTGAAGATACACAATCACAGCTAGGATCCCTTGAGAGATTCCTGGGACGACCCTTGAGAATCTTATTTAACTTCGATTTGAAAACTCTCTTTTTCTTGATTTGATTTATCTTTATTTTCTGTTGTCGAATTTAATTCTGATGGATTATTGTTGAATTTGATTTTGTATTTATTGATTTGATTGAAGATTGTTGAATTTTGAATCTTGATGTTAGCTGTAGCATCCGAGTTTGTATTTATAAGATTTGAAGGATTTTTGTTCATTTTTTTGAATCTTGATGTTCGTTGATAAATTTGATTTTTGAGTATTCATTGTTGATTTAACTTAATTTTTGTCAAGATGAAATTATATGGGCTAGGTCATCTAAGTTTGGAATCTAGTCTTCTATAGTCACATTAGCCAGCATGGTGAGGACATATAGTCTGGCTTTGGATATATTTCTTGGGTGTTGGAATTTAAGGTTTTCGCAGCCAAGCTAGCGGCATCGCGAAAATGTTAAATACCACGATTCTAGATGTATGTGCCTAAGTCGAGGACTTTGTGATTATCGTAGCCTTGCTTACTAGTATGACGAGGATTTAGAGTACCATGATTTTGGATAGACGTATATGATTATCAGATTGTACCTTAAATGTTTTTGAACATGTTTTCACTACTTTTGTTCGGTCTTTCAAAAAAAAAGAAGAGAATTTTTGTTTTGTTTCTCATTATTTAACTTAGTAGTAGCTTTAGCTGTTTTTATAAACCCTTGTGTAACTTCTTACAAAATTCTTCTTAATATAATGAATCAATGATTTTGCTAGACTTTATTTTGGATTTGTTATTATAGCTCTGATTTCAAAATGGGTTCCTCTTTTAAACAGATAAGCAAAACAGATTCTTTTATCATTCTCTTCCTGCCACTATTTTATTTCCATCATTCTTGTCTTATATACCTGTCCTGATTACATCAATTCCCTGTTTCGTATATAATTCTGTCAGCTATACCTTGAAAACTCTTGAATCTTTATATCTTTTTACCTGAGAAATGGTGAGGAAGTGACGTAAATCATCAGTTTGGAAATGACGTAATTGGTTATCATAGAATGATTTTGTAGGAATCAGAATGTTGGATGTCAAATGTGAAAAATTCAAGATAGAGATGTGGTAAAGGTTTATAATGTAATGTTATCAATTTAGAACCGATCGTAGAAAATTTTGGTTATGAGTAATTCAGGGATATATTTTTTAAAAAAAAACTAATGAGGATATCAGAGGCCAACCTAGTTTTGAGAACTAGAAATCTTGGTTATTGATTCTTGGGAACTATTACAAGGCTATGTAGAAAATTAGAGATGGAAAGGAGAATTTGATTGTATTCTATGATTATGCAAAATTGAACTAGGTATTTTAAGAGGGTGACTAGAGACAGAGAGAACAAAAGGATTTTACGTTATAGAAATTATTTTAGATGATTGGAAGAAATTGTGCAATTCAAAGGGTAATAATTGAGGGTGAACATTGAAGAAAATATGAAGGTTGATTTATAAATAAAAATAAATTTTGTGTGACATAGTGGTATTGGAGTTTAGTAAATACGAGACTTGACTTAAAAAAGTACAAGGATTTCATAAACTGGATTTAGAGGTTTCGGATCTAATTTAGAACGAGGTGAAAGAATTTGAAAATTTGATTAAATGAATAAGTGTTGACTCCTAAATAAGACGGGTATGTTTCGTGGAAAATATTTTTAGAAGTTAGAAATTTTGTCTAGGGTGATCATGGTAAAGGTTTAGATGACTAAAGGTTACAAAATTTCGATGATAGTCATATGAAGGTTGATTTTCATATTGGGACTAGTGAGAAAAAAATATAGTTTGGCAAATGATAAACTGATAGTATTAGAGAGAGATGATTTACTGACTTCGTATGAAATCTCCTTGTTTTTCTCCAAAAGGGTTTTTTTTTCAATACCATTGAACCCTAGTTTCCTTAATCACGGCCAAATCGACTTCGATTATCTTTTCTTATCTTGGGTGGTACTCAATTAAATTAAAATTTGATTGTGACCTGAATCGCCATCCTTGTAAGCTCATGCTCAGGCTTGATGAACTGTCCTCTATATTGGCTAAATCTTGATTTCCCCAATTTGATCAACTTAGGTCGTATCGAGACTAAATATTCTTAATATATATTTTGATTGGATTTCCATGCAATTGACTTTCATTCTTTAACTTGTGATTTTGATTTTTCTTTGATTAGTACCCCTTTTAGATAATTGGTAGTTACCTTTTTTTTATTTTTTTTGATAAGTACCAGTTTTTATATTGGATGGTAGACTGCCTTACAGTTTTGATGATTTGCTATTCTGTGTCTTTTTCGGTTTAACACCCTAGACTGCTTGTGTATTTTGATACCCTATGACCGATTCAGTTAGCATGACTAGTATACCTAGATGAGACTTTCACTACCACCGTATGCCATGACCTTGTATGTCGTCCTTTTGATGGTATGTTTTATTTAAGTTCTGGGACTTGATTGTGGGGGTTTAACCTAGAAGGATTACGAACATTTTAATTTCGAGGACGAAATTTTTATAAGGTGGGTAGGATGTGAGCACCCTGAATTTCGGGTTGATTTTTTTTATTTATTTATTTTATTTTTTTGATTGATTGGTTTCGATAAATAATTTATTCTGTTATTTTTCCTTAAGTGTACTTTTCCATGCCTTTGATATTTGGAGTATCAGGGATGTTCAACTCTGGAAATTTTCTTCACGAATTTTGGAGTGGACAGGATTACCTTCTTGTTTTTATTTTCGGATTTTTAGAAATCCTAATCTTTTTGTAACCTAAGTTGGGACTCTCCTTATCATCAATAAAAGCCTAGTGTTCTGACAAAATATATATATATATATATATATATATATATATATATATATATATATATATATATATATATATATATTTTAAGAAAGCAGCATTTTTATTGAATTAAAAGAGGCTCAAAACGAGCAGTACAAGAGCCAGGGACAAAAACGCAAAAGTGCCCTGGAAACTAAGTGGCAAAAACAAAAGTTGAAGGGGTAGGATGCAAATTTCGAAAAGGAAATTCGAAATTCGAAATTTGAAAGAGATTGGGCAACGGCCCAAGGGGGAAGGGCACACCGCCCAAAGCCCCGGATTGGCTGCCCGATGGGCGCGCGGATCTAGGAGGTAGGTGGGCGCTATTCCCAAGGGGGCAGCACACTGCCCAAGGAAGGCGGTCTGTACGAGGCGCCTCGGGCCACCCGCGGCGCAACGCACGGAGACGGCAGAAGGGGCGGGGGGCCGGTGATCGCCGGGACGCCGGCTGCTGACGGGAGGAGAACAGGGAGGGAGGGGCTCCACGGGCCAGGGAGGGGGCTGCGATGCGGTGGACGGGGAGCCGAGGGGGCACTGCCAGAGGCGGCCCGAGCGGCCGACGGCGAAGCAAGGAGAGGGAGGGAGGGTGATAGGCGGGGGGGGGGGGGGGGTTGTGGGCGGCGGAGCGACGACGGGGGCCTCCGCGGAGCGCCAATCACCGGCGAGGGTGGCAGCCGTCCGACTGGAGGCGGGAAGATCGTCGGAGGCCGGAGAGGAGGAGGAGGGCGTCTCGAAGCGGGGGAGACGGGGGGTGGCAGCACCGTCGGATGTCCGCCCGGCGCCGAAGAGGGTGAGGCCGAGCACGACAACGATGCCACCTGGGCCCACGAGGGGAGGGGCTCCGGAGCCTGGGAGAGGGCGGGGCCGCCGGGAGGGGAGGGGGCAGGGAGGGAGGACGTCAGCGCAGAGGAGAGGCTGGGCGGCTCAGCCGGGGGGCTAAGGGTGGAATAGGCGGAGTTGGGCCACCGCAAGGAGCGGGTGGCCAGGGTCGGAGTGAGGTGCGCCGCCGCGGGGAGAGCCACCGGCGGCGGAACCGAGGCGGAGGACCTCGAAACGGGGACGGAAAGAGAGGGGGAGACCGCTCCGGTGGCTCCAGGCACGGGGACGGGGGGCTCCGCCGGAGGGAGGGGAGCTGCCGACGACGGCACACCGAGAGGAGGGTGCGCAACGGGCGGATCCGCAGGCACCGCCGGCGGCTGCACAGGGGGAGGAGGGGGCGCGGCGGGAGGGGACTGGCCGCGCCTGGCCTGGTTGCGCCGGTGCCGCCGAGGGCGGCGAAGGTGCTGGTTGGGGGGGAGGGAGGGAGAGGAAACCCTCGGCGGGAAGCCGGCGGTGAAGCACCACGGAGGGGGGGCCATACGGGCGCTGGCCAACCCGGCGATGAAGCAGCACGGAGGGGGGGGTTCCACCGAGGGGGGCGAAGAAGAAGAGGGGAGTCGCCGGTCCCGGCAGGCCGACCGGCCAGCCCTGCCAGAGGTCCCCGGCGGGCGGCTGGGCCAAGAGAGGGCTCGCCCACTTCCTCATCTCCTTATATATATATATATATATATATATATATATATATATATATATATATATATATATATATATATATATATATATATATATATATATGAAAAAAAAAAAAAAAAAAAAAAAAATATATATATATATATATATATATATATATATATATATATATATATATATATATAAATATATATATATATATATATATATATATATATCTATATATATATATATATATATATATATATATATATATATAGGGACAATGCATGTATTAGGACTATATATATATATGAAAAAAAAATATATATATATATATATATATTTATATATATATATATATATATATATATATATAGGGACAATGCATGTATTAGGACCATATTATATATATATATATATATATATATATATATATATATATATATATATATATATATATATATATATATATATATATATATACATATATGTATATATATATATAAAAGAAAAAAAAAATATATATATATATATATATATATATATATATATATATATATATATATATACATATATATATATATATATATAAAGAAAATATATATATATATATATATATATATATATAAATATATATATATATATATATATATATATATATATATATATATTTTTATATATATATATATATATATATATATGCATGTATTAGGACTATATATATAAGCTATATATATAACTTAACCCAATAATTAGGATTCCAGAAATATGGGAATCACTCAATAATATTAATATGGTAGAAAAGCCCCTTTGCAACCCAAACACACATATCAATATAAACCCAGTTATATATCATATATCCCTGATATAAACACATTTTTAAACATTAACAAATATCTTCAAAAATCAGGAAATGGGCAGGGTTCAATGAACCCAAAATCAGTTGAAAACTAAAAAGAAAACCATGTATCAATGCACAGTATCAAAATGGACAAAAAAATCAAATTAAAACCCAATCATGCATGTTAATATGAACTCAGCTGTGAACTCATCTCTGAAACATGCATACATGTTAATCATTAACAATTTTCCTTGAATTAGAAGTTAATAACATTTTAAAACCTGAAAAAAATCAGTTTCATTGAAAAGATAGAAAATATAAACATTCAATCACGTATTGATTTTTTGAAAACTTCCAATAACCCATCAATTAAAAGTGTACAGATGATTAGGCATAACATATGTGTCATGTGGGTATGATTCGTGTCACATAACAGTGGACACGAAGTGTCAATTAGCACAGGACACACACACAGTGCACCCGTGCACAGACAGCCTCGTGTGCGTGTGTCAGTGGCTCGAGGGCACGACACAGAGCTCGAGGCAATTTGAGCTTGTGCACAGTCCCAGAGGGGGTCCAGGGCTAGTGACGTGTCACCCTGAGACATGATCACGACGTGTCCTTGTGTCGCACAAGATGCGTATCAGACGCGACTGAACCGCACGCACACGACAGGCCTAACCCGTGCAGCTCGATTTGCGTGTTCGACACAAAACGAGATGATATGGCACTTGGGGTATGACATGTTAGTCATGTCCCCAAGCCATACACCAAGTTTCACGTGTCCAAGTGACACAGACACTACGCACTGCCACCCGAACAGCAGGGCACGCGCACGTGTGTCTCGGACTGTGGTTCGTGTCCGATTCTGGACAGGAATACGACGTAAATCGTGCTCAGTCCAATACAGAATCAAAAGTCATGTTTAGATCTACAAATCCAATAAATTAGATTTCAAAATTATGAACAAAAATTCCTATGTGGTATTTCATCAAACACATACATATTTGTACTGATACATGTCCGATACGGACACCAAATCAATACACATTCCTACAAAATTCATCCTACAGCTAGGGGACACCAAGATGGATGCATCTACGGGAATAGTTCATAAAATTATGGAGTTTTGGAGAATTTACCTATTGAGATGAATTCATATAAAAAGCTTCACTTGTGTAGATTCCTCCTTGCGGCTCCAAAACCCCAATGCACTCAAAATTTGAATTTCCTCACCCACAATGGTTCATAAACAATAATCAGAACCTAATGCAAAAGACTAGGGTTTAATTGGAGAAGAAAGGAGAAAGTTAAAGGGAAGGAACTTACATAGGTTTTCCAGGAGAGAAGGAAATGAAAAGAGAGAGATGGATTCTCAATACGAGATATTAAGTACTTTCCCACCCCCTTTGACCTAGTTTGGCCGGCCATACTTAGATGGGCTAGGGTTTCCTATGGGTTGGGCTTGGCCTCTTTTCTAAGGCTAAAAAAAACATTAATTAAAAGGAAGTTGCTAACTAGCCCTAATAAATATGCCAATAGCTTCTAACCTTAGAATAAGATTACTAACCCTAACAAATCATGCTACTAGGCCCCTAAGTCATGGTAAGACACTAGGCAAGGTTGTACCAAGACTATACTATCACAGGCAAAAATCACAACACCAAATAATATAATATATTAAAATAATTAAAAGAATTTCACAATTACCAAAATACCCTTAAATAGAAAAATGGATGTGACAAATCTACCCTCCTTAAAAGAATTTTGTCCTCGAAATTAAAGACAAAACTGAATAGTTGAGAAGGATAGAAAAGTCATGCCTCACGACGAAAAAAGATAAGGGTATTTCTCGTACATCTCGTCCTCCCTTTCCCAGGTAGACTCACCTGGAGAGTAGTGCCTCCAAGCTATGCGAACCAAGGGTATAGTCTGGTTCCTCAGCACCTTCTCCCGTCGATCCAGAATCTCCACAGGCTGTTCTGGATAACTAAGAGTAGGGCCCACCTCGATTTTCGAATGGTCCAGTACATAGCTGGGATCTGCCACGTACCGTCTCAACTGCGACACGTGAAATATATTGTGGACTCCCTCTAATGCAGTAGGCAAGTCCAGTCTGTATGACATGTCACCGACTCTTCCGCTAATGACGAAACGTTCGATAAAATACAGACTAAGCTTTCCACCTCCGCCAAAGCGAATAGTACCACGCGTCGGAGATATCCTCAAGAACACCAGATCTCCAACCTACACTACAAAAAAAAGTGACCTTTTAGGACAACAAAAAATCGTTCTAAAAAGTGCTTTTACCGTCCTAAATATTATTTGGGATGACAGTTGGGACGGATTCAAACGGTGCTATTAGGGTGGCGTGGCAAAAGCTTAAGGGACGAATTTTGTCGTCCTAAATACTGTTAAGGGAGTGATAAAATAGGTATTTGTAACGGATAGTGTCCGTTCTAATAATTTAGGCAAATGTCCCAAAAGAATATAGTCTACTTTTAGTACAGTACAACAGATCCGTCCCAAAAAATTATAGCAGTTCTAGTTCTTATGGAATTATTGATTACTTGATGTGCATAAAAAACATACACTCAAAAATTATAACAGTTGTTCCAGTTCTTATGGAATTATTGATTCCTGCTGTGCATACAAAACATACACTAAAAATAAAAAATTACAACAGTTGTTCCAGTTCTCATACATATATAACAAAAACCATATATAACTATTTAAGCTCAAGTGCATATTGTATTCTATGGAATGCATTAACAAAAAAAGTTTTCATACAACATCATTACATGCTATATCACATTGTAAAAAGAACACAAAGCGTCTTACATCATTTAGATGTCCTCCCATGATTCACAAAATGAACACAAAATTGCAGAAATCATCAAGTGTTCATCTCCATCATTTACAAAACAAAGTCTAAAACTTTTCACATCATTAAGCATTATCTACCAAAAAGAACCCAAAATGATTTTTCATTAAGTGGCATCTCCCACCTTTTGTAAAATCAGCTAAACTCAGTTGATGGACCTGCAAAAAAAGTAAGAAAACTAGTCATAATTCAAAGTGAAATTATAATTTTCGCTCATTCAAAGTTATAATTCAAAGTGATGTTATATCAGAAGAAAAAAATCAAGTAACAAAAGAAAAAAACTCAAATTTCTAATATAGTTTTATGATGAATTATACATATCAGCAGATTGATTACACATTATCTCATATAACTCAAATTCTCTTCTGATAAGTGATAAGAATGTTCATATTCAGAGTATGTACATGCTGGTATCCTGATATAGATGTCTATTCTTGTAAGTTGGAAGCTATTCATTTGTTTATTAAATTTTGATCGTCTTTTAGTATTTGTAGGTGTCAGTAGGTACTTTCCGCTTTAGGTGGCTAGTAATGCAATATTGTGTAAAGATTAGAGTGAAAGGAGGATGGAACTATTATCTATCAATGCAGTCTCAAGAAAATAAAAACCAGTGCCTTGTGTTGTCATTTGCAGTCGAAATCTGAGTCAAAATAATAAATAATTTGGTATGAGATTGCAATCTCATATGTCTAGATAGACACAAAACAATTATATATAGGACAGTCAAAGTTGTGAAACTATTGACAAATATATCACTTTGTTCATTGTTATAGTAAGTTAATTCATTAGGCCGGTATTTTGGTCTATGTTTCACAGGTACCCATACTAAGATACGGATAAGGACATAATATGTATACAAATTATGGGCGTTTTCAAATAGGTACAAATTATGTTATTTACAAAATTCAACCGTTTGTGTAAACATCAATTTATTGAGCTATCAAAAATAAATCAAAAGGTTACAGAATCGAGGATCAATGGAAGATTATAAAGGGCAACATATTTATTCTAGCAAGAAAAGGACACATAAGAAATCGAAGATAGAGCTTACTGCTGCTTTTGATGCATCATTGGATACTAGAGCAATATCCAGTATGAAAGGCAAACATGAAGGGCAGTTGGCTGATGCAGAGTGCTTTTGATTACGACATCTTGTTGCCAAACCACCTACACTCTTTCCTTCATGAATAGGGGAAACAAAGAGAAGAAAACATATCATGGTAACATATAGTGTTGAAAGTGATGATAGTAGTATCAACTGCATATGCAATACATCCTGTCTCTGCAAAACAGATGACTGATGCAGAGTTCTACCTCTCCCTATCGATCCAGAAGTAGCTTTTGTTTTGAAAGTAATCTCCATGTCTAGTTATCTTCCTCCGTAAAGCATTTTTTTATGTCACAGCAACATCAAGGCCTTATGATATGTTTTGATGAATAGTTTTGTTGGTATATTACCAGAGAGCAATCTAATGGTATATTACCATACAAGCAAATTATGAGTCTACATGCATATTATACTTTGAAATTCACCTTCAAAAAATAGATAAAATTTTATAGTTAGCATCACAAAAGATCCCGATGGTCTCTACAATTGAACCAATTAAAATAACTTAAATAATGGATATTTGATCAAAGAGTATCTCATGCAGATAATGAAATTAATGATCAAAGAATATTTGATCTAAGAGTCCTCATATTTTTAACATCTTATCTCAAATTTTCAATAATATGCTTTTCTAGCACAACACACATAAAAGAAACCATACATAAACGATAAACAGTTGCCATTGTGTACATATGCTATCATAATTGACAATAAAAAGCCAGTACTAAAAACTCCCAAGAACTGTACTTGAAAAGAAAAAGCTATATTGCAGGGATACAAACTACGATGGCAGGACACCAATTTTGGCTTGTCCTATTATATCTTGGTGTGTACCCATGTCGTGCTTTCTCCTAAGATAACAAAGATAGCAACTTTATCCTATTCCATCTCCATGCCGCGACAGACGCGGATCTGACACGACACGTCCCCCCCCCAAATGCTATATTTATCAACATCGCGTAGTATGTTACTCGTGTCCATACAAATGTTGAAGTTTGAAGCATACAACTTTAAGACAAGCTGTGACCTATCAACTAAGTTAAATTGTAGATTGTTATAATAATTAGTATACTTTGTCGTGGGACCAACCAATAAATTCATCACATAATTTAAGTCAAGTATATAAAATTGCCCACAACTGGTTCATCCCTCCATCAGTACCCTTTTTCTTAGGTACATCAGTGCTCACATGAGTAAACCAATTATGTCATTCTTTGAGCAAAAAGAATAGTCCAAACCAATTATATTCATAGAAAATGTAAGTTTACATAGAACTACAACATGACTATTACCTAAAGAAGAAGAAAAGCACAAACCTTGACAATTCCAGTCCATTGCCGCAACCTAGATGTTGGATATCCTCACAGTCGGCCATTTTCTATAAATCTGCAGATACATACTCCAAAAATTAAAGCATTTTCTCTACACTTAAAGCATAATTACAACCCACCCCTGAGGCGGGTTCAAGCAACCATACTATCTTTGTAATAGTGAAGCTAAGATACCAATGATTAATCTACCACTAGAAAGTAATGAGTGGATCATAATTGCTTAATAAAGCACATAATTATTTTTCTCCAAAAAATAATACATACACTATACACCCTCAATTCATATTATGAACCATGACTACTTTAGACCAATTGGTTAATACCAGATATCATACACCAAAGGGTATAATGCACCATGACATAAAGAACAGTACTACTCGGTAGAGAGAAGAAACAAACCTCAATCTGGGACATCTCTTCCATTGCCAGGACTTCGCGGCAAATATTGTTGATCTTCAAGGTGTTTTAGCCATCTGGCGAAACCTGCGAGTAACATAATATCTATAAGATTTGAACATAATAGTACCGGCAATTAGAGACACCTTAATAATCAATTTCCAATAAACACAATTAACTCCCTTTACGCAATTGCTTGTTCCTTGCACGAAAACAAAAACAAATGAATTTGAGGTTGAGATAAGGTACAGTGCCTTTAAAAATCAAGTACTAAGTACCTACAAAATACAAAGTTCAATTTATGATTTGGTTTATGTGCAATAACTAGTTCTTTTTTACCTGGTTAAGTTTAAAGGACAAAATAGTTAACCAATTACCAACTTTAAGTCATGATTCAAAATGGGTTGTCTTCTGGATGTTGCCTTGTTATTTATTCAACAACAACAATAACAACAACAAAGAGCCTTTATTAAAAAAATGTGAGGTCACAAACTTTAATTTGAATATAGAAAATTTGGAACATGGAATTTTAAAACTGAAACATGATGTAACCTATATGATGTTACTAGTCATCAAGGAATATACTTAGTTTGCTTTTCATGCTGCTAGACTATTTTTCATGAAGGACATGATTCCTAAACATTAGAAAGAAGATAGGTATAGCAAAATAAGATGTTATATAACACTTAGAAATCACGTGTGGAAAATCAGATGCAACAGTAGAATAATTAAGCAATTCAAGAAACAACTTTAAGATCCGCATAAAATTGTTTAACCTAATTAAAGATATGCAACAAAAACTTGATATTTTACAAATATATGCAACAAAATTTAACATAAAACTTCCATAGGTACGTAAATGAATTAATACTACTAGATGAACTAAAAAAAGAAAATCATAATAGACTAGTTTTCAAGTTAAAGGGTATACCATTCTATCATGTTCATCCACTTCCATGTTATCTGCTGAACTCGATACGCACTTATCATGCACAATGAAGACCGGCTCTATGCTCTCATCCATGCCTCCATTTACACCTTCCTTGTCCTTCGAATTCAAATATACTGTTCCATTATACATCCATTCATCTCTGTCATGGAGGTAAAAGTCTTCAAATGGTTCCCCACAGAGTGTACATATACTCTGGGTTTCATCTGTAGGAACCATTGGTCCACATTCCTCACTAGTTGAGACTACCTCTTCGAGGTAAGTAGTAGGCACTGGCACTTGTGAGCATTCAGGGCTAACAACCACCGAATTTATGATATCTGAATACCAGTCCTAGATTCTCTTACAGAGCAACTCAGTTAAGGACTTTTTGAGGCATGTAGATCTAAGTGACCATGAAGCTGCTCTTGAATTTTGAATCTTTGGCCACATATATCGCAATGATGATTTAAATCATCAAAAAGGCTGCTGATCACCAAAGGGTGACATTTTTGAATGATTTTAGGCTTGAAATTGATGCCTATAATGCCACCTAATTGTTTAGAATTTGATGGTAGTGAAGCAGCATCCGGGAGAGTAGGTGGCTTAGAGATAAGAACATGAGACTCTTTTACTGAAGCCGGAGGAACAGTCGAGGTAGGTACAGCTGAAGGGGCTAGAACTGATGTATTATTGGTGAACTCTCTGCTCTATTATGGGACTTTATGTGGCACAGGAGATGAAGTTACAGACTTTGGTTCTATTGCTGGTGATGATATTAGACCCTTTGCAAGTATCATTCTTCTTAATACCACTACATGTAGTACTTGTTTGCAAGCAATATGCTATTTGCAATCTATGTGCTACCAAGTATCAGTATTCTTAATATACTACATGTAGCAGTCTTCTTAATACACTCCAGTACCATGTAGTACTTGTTTCTGATACACAAATAATATACTATTTCTCAATGACAGTTTATGATAAGTATTTTTCTAAGTTCAGTCAAAATAGGACGCTACATGTTGCCAGTTTTTCAAAGAACAATAGGAAAACATAGTGTCTATGTCAGAAGAAAATTGTTTTGATCGATTTTGGTAAGTGTCTCAACATTATATGCCCATCAAACACGCAGTACATAAAAAGAACAACTTTCTTAATGTTTCACTATAATGAACTTTCTTGATGTTTCACTGTAATGTTTCACTAGCATTGTATTCATCGACAAGAAGAGTCTTGCTCCTACGGCTATACTAAAAAAATGAATTCCAGGGGGCTGAACTGCGCCCCTTCGTCACCATGTGCCTACGCCCCTGATCAATTGTGTATCTCCTAATTTATGTAAGTACAATGAACAAATTATCATACACAATAATTATTTCCAGTGTGTGCCATGGTAGTGTCAACTGGGAGCAGGCAACTGAGCACAATCCTTTTCCTATGCTCAGCCTCCATCATGCTTTGTTCCAGGAGGTGGAAAATATTTCTGCAGTAACGCAACTCCAAATTTGATTACTGTTAATATGGCTTCATGGACACCGTACCATATCTATTCTACATGACAAAGGCCTTTTCTATAACTTATGCTACAACTTACTCTGTTGTCCACCTCTTGTACCTTGGTGCATAATTCGCAACTTTTCTAATATGTAGGACATACATAAGACAATTATTACAGTCATCCATATAACTGTTACAGTCATCCATGTGACAGTTATTTCTAATATGTAAGCGACCAGTTAAATCTTCATATGACAAGTGTTACTGTCATCCATATAACTTCAGTTTTCAAACAGAGGAAAGCATCAATTAGCCAAAGAAAAAAAGAGTAATATCCAACTAAGTTATGAACCCATACAAATTTAAACAACGAAAAGTTGTCACTCTTAAGAGAATAGTGCTTCAGAAACTAATTTTATTGCTGAACAACCAGAGGTGTGAAGTCCTTAACAAGATGTAAGAAGCAATATCATAAGTGAAAATTTATTATGCAAATAAGGGTAGCATAAACATATAGTCCATAATTTAGCATAAGCATATAATCCAAAATTATCTACCTAGTTAAGAAAGGAAGCAAACCACCATGTATTTCTTTTGGGAATATGTATGTTGTCCAAGACAATAGAAAAACTCCAACGTAATTTGATTTTTAGCATTTCGCTCATATTCCTCCTTTGTATGATCATTCTAATTTTTAGCAAATTCTTGCAGTACTCATCAAAGGACCTGGCCCGAGTGAAAGATATGTTATTGAAAATAATAAGCTGAATCCGCATAGCTTGAATAAGGTCCCTCAACATTTTTATACTAGTAGCTTTCATTATGTACGTCAAATAAAAATGTTTCTTAGTGTTGAAAGTTAACTTCTTCAGGCAGATGACGACATAGGCAAATTTGTAAGTAGAATTTGGAGGTTTCTATATATTATACTAATTGTTGGATGCATAGTTTATGTAAACCCGGACATTAATGTTCCTACCAGTGTATTCATTTATTAACATTAATGCTGGTGCAAACTAAAGATGTGAACCTCCCTTTAAGATATTTGACTTCCCTTGATCAAACTTTTTACAAAGTAACTTATGAGGGAAGTGCGACGAAAGATTATAATCAATTTAGACCTAAAAAAGAACTCTTGAAATCCAAAACTGTGAACTCATCGTAAAGAAAAGAAGAAAATATCTCTTAATGAAGGGTATTACCGAAATCTATTCACCAAAAAACTAGGGTTTTTTCTCACCGCAAAGAGGGGTTTTTTCTCACCATAAAGAAGGGTCTTTTTTCTCACCGCAGCCGACCAGTGTACGCCGAACTCGCGGGACTCGCTGGACTCACCGCAGTCAACGACGATTGGATGAGAGACCGCGGACTCGTCGGACTCACTGCAGGTGGATATGCCAGACTCGCAGGACTTGCCGCAGCCAACGACTAATGGACTCGCAGACTCGTCGCAGCTCGATGACAATGGAGTATGTATATAATGAAATTAGTGAATGAGAGAGAGAGAGAGAAGAAGAAGAAGAAGAAACGATGGAGTATGTATATAGTAAAATTAGGGGAATTGGGGGAAATTAGAGCGCTAAAAATTTTGCTCCCCTACAAGAAATTTTGAGGAGTAAGTTAATAACTTTAGGAAAAAAAATGTTATTTAACAGACTATATCCATATACTAACGGGTTTATCTCGTTGGTATTTTGTAACAGTATTTGCCCGTTAGAAACTATAAACAGGGCCTATTAGAAATTGATCAATATGGTGTAGTGTCTCCAAGCAGCGGTCTGGTTCTCCCAAAATGATAATGAATAAAGAGAGAGAGAGAGAGAGAGAGAGAGAGAGAGAGAAAGAGAGTGGAGGCAGGTTAAAAATATATGTGGATGAACGGTGTGGATTCATTCTGGAGATCCAATGGTTAGGAGTAAGGGAAAAAATATTTCCAAAAAATTTGGTTTAGGCCGCCAAATAATTGTCATTCCCGCTGAGATTATTTGAGACGGTCTCAAAATTTAATTAGAACGAAAAATATTAATAGTCCCAAATAAGAGGTCCATCTTCCAATCTGTCACCAATAAATTTGTTTTTTGTTACAAAAAAATATAGCAGTCCCAAATAATAATTTTCTAGGACGTTTAAAACTAGCGTTCCTGAAAGTGTTGTCCCAAAAGCTAACTTTTTTTGTAGTGCTAGCACAAACATGGTCTCAAGCTTAACTATAACAATCACATGATCAAACAAAATCACAAACAACCAAAATCCTAATCCTAATTCTAAGATGTACCTCAAACTGTAAAGGTCTTCGGTGGCTATCGGCCCAATGCCGCTGTTTGTCCTATGCCACGCGAAATCGATCTCTGATGAGCTTGACCTTCTCGGCTGCATCAACAACCATCTCAGGTCCTGATAAAGCTCGCTCTCCAACGTCATCCTAAGACAAGGTTGTACGACATCTACGCCCGTATAGTGCCTCGAATGGTGCCATTCCAATGCTGGCCTGGAAACGGTTATTGTATACAAACTCCGATAAAAGCAAATAATCCTACCAGGTGCCTCCAAAATCTAAGACAAAAGTCCAAAGCATGTCCTCGAGTGTCTTAATAGTCCTTTCTGACTGTCCATCTGTCTGAGGGTGGTATGTAGTACAGAACTTGTGCTGAGTGCCCAAACTAGTCTACAGACTCCGCCAGAAATGGAAAGTAAAGCGACTATCCCGATCTGAGACAATGCTTACCGGAACTCCGTGTATCCTGACAATATGTTGCATATACATCTCTGCTAGCCTCTCAGTCGACGTACCCACTTTAAATGGCAAAAAGTGGGCTGATTTGGTCAACATGTCTATGATGACCCAAATCGCATCTTTTTCTCCTGGTGTACGCGATAATCCAGAAATAAAGTCCATCATGTTGTGCTCCCACTTCTACTCCGGAATGGACAATGGCTGTAACAGTCCTTCTGGCCTCTTCCTCTCTGCCTTAACCTACTAACAGACTAAACATCTGGCTACGAAGCGAGCTACCTCCCACTTCATCCCATACCACCATATATGGTCCTTCAGATCCCTATAGATCTTGTTGGCACCTGGATGCATATTGTACTGAGAGCGATGGGCCTCCTTCATAACCTGCTCTCGAAGCTCTCCACTAGGCACATACAGTCTGGAACCGTGCCTCAATGTGCCATCCTCTGCAAGAATAAACTCACCATCTACCAATCCTGCTCGAACCTGCTCTCGGATACACCGTAGAGTAATATCCTCGAACTGAATCGACTTGATTCTCTCCATCAAGTCCGACTGAATCTGAAGGCCCCACCTCTGAACCCGTACTCCTGGCACAATCAACTCGATCCCCAGGCTTTCTAAATCTGCCAAAAAGTGATGATCCATCATCAAACACATAGCTACGGGATACCTACTCAAGGCATCGGCTACCACATTGTCCTTTCCTGGATGATACTGCAATAAAATGTCGACCGACGCTCCCTCATGTTGAGCTCTTTTTGTGTAAACATATACTTCAAGCTTTTGTGGTCTGTGAAGATCTCCACACGCTCTTCGTATAGATAGTGCTTCCACGACTTAAGAGCAAAGATAACTGCCGCCAACTCCAAATCATAGGTGGGGTAGTTCTTTTCATGCGGACGTAATAGCATGGATGCATAGGCAATCACCTTCCCTTGCTGCTGTAAGACACAAGCTAGACCCTTTCCTGAGGCTTCACTGTAGATAGTGAACCCGCCTGATCCTGATAGCAATATCAAAATCGGGGCTGTCATCAGTCGCTTCTTCAACTCATCGAAAGCAATCTGACATTCCTCTGACCAGATAAACTCTGCGTCCTTCCGGGTCAGCCTAGTCAATGGCTCCGTATTTCGGGAAAAATCTTGAATGAACCTCCTGTAGTAGCCTGCTAATCCCAGAAAGCTCCTGATCTCTGCAACTGAACTCGGTGCTGTCCACGCCTCAACTGCTCTAATCTTCTTCGGGTATACTGATATCCCATCTCCGGTCACAACATGACCCAAAAAATCAACTTGATCAAAAAAACCTCACACTTCGAAAGCTTGCCGTAAAGCTGCTCCTTCCTAAGAGTCTACAGAACCACTCTCAGATGCTCCTCGTACTCCTCTGGGGTCTTCGAATATACCAAGATGTCATCGATGAACACCACCACAAACTTTTCCAAGTACTGGTGGATCCACTTGTTCATCAAGTTCATGAATACCGCCTGGGCATTAGTTAACCCAAACAGAATCACCATGAACTCAAACTGGCCATACCGTGTCCTGAATGCTGTCTTTGGAATGTCCTCCTTCTTTACCTTCACTTGATGTAACCTGACCTCAGATCAATCTTAGAGATTACCTTCACTCCGCTCAACTAATCCAACAGATCATCGATCCTCGGCAGCGGGTACTTGTTCTTGATCGTGAGGCTGTTGAGATCCCTATAGTAGATACACATCCGTACCGACCCTTCCTTCTTCGGCACAAGGAGTACTGGTATACCCCATGGTGAAGAACTCGATCGGATGAAGCCTTTGTCCTATAAATCATCCACATGCTTCTTCAACTCCACTTGCTCGTTGTTGTTCACTTTATAGACGTGCTGAGATATCGGCTCTACGTCGGGCACCAAATCTATAGAGAACTCCATATCTTTGTCTGGAGGTAACCCTAGCAACTTCTCCAGAAATATATCCATGAACTCAGCTATCAATAGATATGGCACGCTCTACTCCTCTACTGAAGCTCCGTAGAAGACTCCGCTGCTCTGGTCCGTCTTTCGTTTGGTGAACTCGAACTCTGGCTCTCCTGGCACTCTGAAGAGAACTCTACCACTGCGATAATATATACTGGCATGGTGCTTGCTCAACCAATCCATACCGAGTACAATATTATAGTTCGGTAATGGCATTATGAGTAGACTCACATCTCGTTCTCGGCCACCCAAAACTACTCTCTCATCCTTGCAAACATCACGGACGAGGATAATACCACCCCCAGTCGTGATCTTGCAAGTCCTAGGCAATGGTTCAGAAGAAAACTGGTGTCTAAAAACAAAAGATACAGACACAAAACTATGGGAAGCCCCCGAATCAAACAAAGCAAATGCAGAAAAGGAGTCGAGAAGAACAAAACCTGCTATTAGGTCTCCTACTGCCTCTGCATCCTCGGCTGACATGGCGAAGGCTCACCCCTGCTAACCTCCTCTGGTCTGGTACTGGTGCTGGGTAAACTTCTTCTGCTGGGTCGGCAATGGTCCCTTCTGCTGCCCTTTCGGAGCCTTGGCTCCTGCTTCCTGTGATGTAGGTCCCGAAGACATGGGACAATCCCTCAGCTGGTGCTCCACTGAACCACATAGGACCCACTTGCCTAGTCTCTTTCTACACTCGTTCCACATATGCCGTGGCTTCTTGTAGAAAGTACAACTGCTGAATTGTTGTTGTCTAGGCGCCTACTATATCTGCTTCTGTTAAAAAGGCATACGACCCTAACTCTGGAACTGCTGCTGCTGGAACGACTTCTGCTGCTGCTGCTGATAATGAGGCCTCTAGGCCTGGCCTCCACTACCACTGGCTCCATATGAATCACGATCTCTCTTCAGTTTCAGTTCGAGGTCGTCCTCAACTGCCAAAGCTCCTATCAGAATCTCCTCGAAGGTAGCATTCATGTTGCTCTTGGTCAAGGACTTTACTTCCTTAATCAAGCCCTTCCTGAATCTCCTAGCCTTTGCTGTCTTGCTCAGGCCCTCCACAAATCTGTCTAGATGGCAGAACTCTCCAGCGTACTCTTCTACTGTCTGGCTCCCCTGGACCAAATTCTCGAACTGCGTCTCCAAGACGCCAAGTGCTGTATCGGGAAAGAACTTCTCCTTGAAAAGCTTCTTGAAAGCCTTCCAAGTCTGCCCCTGCATACCAACCCTTGGGTCAATCTGGTACCTTGTGCGGGCAAGGTCCTGTATCTGAATGCCCGTTGCTTCTATCTGAAGCCTAGCTGGTATCTCTGCGAGACGGAAGATCTCCTCTATATGCTCGACCCAGTCGTCGGCATATTGGATACCCTCAGTACCCTTGAAGTCTAGCGGTCGCATCTTCTGGCAATCTTGAATACCTGGAGTCCTCGGCTGGTACGGCTGTATTTGCCCCTCCTACGGTTGGACAGTCACCTTCTCTACTGCCACCATGGCTAACTGATGGGCATTATCAATGCCCTGCCTCATATCCTCTGCCTAGTATCGCTGGTTCTCCATCATCTACTGCATGAAGGCAAAGAACTGCCCCATATTTTGACTGTTCCCTGAGGTGGTGGTGGTGGCATCCCCTAAACTCCTAGGGTAGTCCTCGAAACTGGTGGAGGAGCACCCCCAAAAGTCGTAGACGATCCCATATGAGCTGGAACAAGAGGTACTATGGTCCCCGGGCCCTGCTGAATCGGACAAAAAGTAGCAGACCTCTCAGCGGTATCCCTTTGACCAGAGTGCTGCAATTATGTCTCCACCATCCTGAAGATAGATCAAAACAAAAATTAATTACCGAGAAGGAAACGATATAATCAAAGGATGACAGTTCATTTCAAAAGAAGACAATTAGCAGTAGGAATTTAATAAGAGTTTTCCTAATCTGATTGAGTACCTTAACTTATATCCTACATCCTATTGCAGGCTGTAGTGATAGTCTAGTTCGAGTACCGCCATGAAATCGTACTAGTTGCGATGGGACCTGCATGTGCCACCACTAAAAATGTGTCACGACCCGCACCCAGTGCAAGGGCACGAGAAGTGGATACGTCCAGCCTATACCGCAGTGTCGACGGTAGAACGATGTCCTAGGTCACAACATCTAGCATTAACCAAACCTGTACAATGGTATACACTCCAAAATGAGAACAATATAAAGGTACAACTCAATCACAGCATCTAAGGTAGAATGAAGGGAATAAATGGAAATATAAGATACAAGAGTAACCTCCAACCAACTTCAAATGAGAGTAATATCTGAATATACAACATCTATCAATATCCAGAACTGAAAATACATAGTAAGACAACAAGGGAAAACTAGTTTAGAAATCTAATCTAGACAGTAAGCAAGTCTTCAGTAACTGTAGGATCCTCCAGAGGGTCTGAGTCACTGGTGTCATCTAAGCCTGTGCCATAATACGTAGGACAGAACTCCTCCTCATCACCTGTAATATTTTCAACAGTCCAATCAGGACGGAAACAAGCACAATACATCTCACGCAGTTCATATCTTGACAAGAAATATAAAGCATGTGATAGGCTAAGATACATAAAACGCTGTAAGAAATAAGCATGGAAGAAAGAGAGAAAACTGACAAACAAGTCTATCTATATATAATAATAGAGAATTGTAAGTGACTATGTGATTTAGAGTACAAGATAGACATGTGAACGGCTTAATTTACACATGATTACACTAAAGTGTTTGTACATGATTACACTACTTTAGAATTGTTCACATGATTATTTCTACTCCTCATGCCCCAATCAATACACAAGGATCTAGACAGGTTATGTTATTGTACATAATAGTTTATACATGAAGCTCATGAGATCATGAGAGTACATGAGATCACATGAGTATACATGAATAATAAGAGTCCACAAAATACATGGTATTCGTGAACAGCACATGACACGATGTATTCGATGCACCCGAGGGGGATAACATATCATGTAAAGATCCATATAGTACTAATCCGTGTCAATGTCGTGTCAGCATCAAGTAAATTAAACTATGATAAGAATATAATTTCTAACAAGTATAAAACGGTCAGAGAATGTACTCGCCAGATATCCTGGTTGTCTGATGAGAATATGAGTCTGAGCTGGAGTATCTGAGTCCTATTTTAGAGCAACAAAGGTCACAATATGTCTAACATAAAATAAAAATAGTCTACAATACATTCTAAACGATTCTAGGTCCTTCTAGGTCAAAGTCAACCATTGGTCAACTCTGGTCAAACCTGGTCAACTCTGGTCAACCACAAGTCAACTAGTCTATCTATCAAATTTTTAGGTCAACCAGAACTTATCTAGTCATTCTAAGCTCATTTGAGTTGATTTGCATCAAGTTTGACTTAACTTTGACTTTTGTCAACTTAGTCGACTTGATGATCAACTAGGCCAATTTAGGCTCATGGGGTCTATACTAAACTAATCCGTTAAACCTAAACTATATCCCATAGTAACAATCAAATATATTTATACACATTTATATTCAATATTTATAATAGGATATGCATATAAAATATATATATATATACATAATAAAAAAATAATATATATATATA
Organism: Iris pallida; assembly: GCA_029216955.1. Classification (NCBI taxonomy): domain Eukaryota; kingdom Viridiplantae; phylum Streptophyta; class Magnoliopsida; order Asparagales; family Iridaceae; genus Iris; species Iris pallida. The sequence continues at coordinate 10,623,524 of JANAVB010001799.1, forward strand.
TATATATATATATATATATATATATATATATATATATATCCCCTATCCGGAGCTGCCCTCCCGGGCCTGCGCAACCTGCAGCCCCACCTACCGCCCCCTCCTCGCTCCCAGCGTCGAACCTCGCCCCCTCTTCTTCGCGGTCGCAGAAGTCGATCCTTCACCGCTGCCCCTCCCCTAGTTCCGTGGCCCCTAACGGCGTCTCCTACGCTGAGGCCTTAAGGCCTGATCGGGGGCCACGACCTCCAGCGGCGACGGTAGAGGTCCAACTCCCGGACTTTGACTTCCCGCCTACATCTGACTACGATCTTATCCGGGTCCCCTTTGCCGCGTCGGAGATCTCTTCCCTTTCCTCATCCTTCTCCAAGTCGTTCGTGCTCAAATTCGGTTCCGGTTGCCCGAAGATCTCCATTACCTCGGCCGCGATCGCTGAGTGGGGCCTCTCCACAGCCTTCCGTGTAGCTCCACTCGATCCCAAACATATGCACCTTCACCTATCTTCCGACTTGGACTACGCGATAGCCCGGGCAAAGGACACAGCCAGAATGGGAACGCAGATCGCCAAAGTGGTCAAATGGTCCCCCGACTTCAATCCTAAAATTGACTCAACAATTATTTCAACCTGGATCACCCTTCCCAACCACCCCCTGGTCTGTTTCCCCGCAGCCGCCCTCAAACGGATTGCCAGCTCCTTCGGGACCCTGGTAGCCATTGCGGAAGAAACTCGCAACCTCTCCAAGTGCAACTACGCGAAGATATGTGTGGAGCTAGACCTTGCGAATGACCCCCCCAAATTCATAGAGATCGAGCTCGGGGATATATCCCACAGACTGCAGCTGGTTTACGACAACAACATCATCTTCTGCAATCACTGTCAGATGAGCGGTCACCTTATTCAGCACTGCTTCCGTACTCACCCCGAACTAAAGAAGAAAACTCGGCGCACCCCACACGCGCCCACTGCTCAAAGAGACCCCACCATTATCATCCACAAATCAAACCAAGACCCCCTCCCTCAAATTGAAGGTCAGACTCACACTCACATTTAGACGGCCGCTACAACTAGCCATGCTATCGTCCCTTTCTGTCCCTCCACACTCGCTCTCTACAATTCGTTCGAACTCCTTTCAGGCACCCCTTCAGTTGACGCACATCACGACAACAGTCCCCCCTTATCCCCCCCCCCCGGCCAACAAGATTCTACCAACCTCAGTGGCCTCACACTTCACCCAAACGTTGATAACACCCTCATCTCCCGACACCCCAACCAACCTGAGCTCACCATACCACCCTCCCTTGAGGCCCCCTACTTCACCCAACCACCCGTCAACCGATCTTAACAACCAGGAGAGGACTCATCGGAGAGCAGCTCAGAGCTGGTCGCGGCTATCCAGGCAGACCCTGAGCCCACTCGACATCCTCCTACACCTCCAAAGGACGCCCAAACCACTCGCAGCCATATCTTAACTGGCAGATTTTGGCAAGCCAAGGAAGCAGGGTTTCTGGACCAGGACAACCCCTTCTGCACCCTGGAAGATCAGGACAATGACTCACCTATCACCAACACTGACATTGGTGGAAGCAGCAATCAAGGTCGGTCAAACAATGAGTCAGGAAGCCACGGACCCATTAGCATCCTAACCAAAAAAATCCTCATCCAAGAAGAACAAAAATAACCAAAAACTACCAGGTCCGCCACGAAGCACAAACAGCCCCATCCCACCTCTTCAACTGATGCTTAACATCATCTCCTGGAACGTGAGGGGGCTCAGCAACAAACCGACGATGAACAGAATTCTTAGCCTCAAGAAGACTCATCGCATTGACCTCTTAATCATCATCGAACCTAAAATCCTTCAAAAAAGACTTAAAGCCATCCAACTCAAGCTTGGTTTCCCGCATGCCATCGCAGGCGCCAACAACATGTGGCTTTTTCTTACTCAAGACTTCCAATTTGGCATCATCCAAGACTCTCCCCAGGCGATTACTTGTTGGGTAGAACACCCCGCCCTCAAGTCCCGTTCCGTCATCTTTGCAGTCTATGGCAGTTGCAACATCCCTGAGCGCAGATTGCTCTGGGCCGATCTCCTGAGGATTCCTACGTAGGGGCTTCCGTGGCTTTGCATAGGCGATTTCAACACGGTAGCTTGCAACGAGGAGAAGTCCGACGGACGCCCTCCTCCCAAACCATCCATGGATGATTTCAACAACTTTACCTTTCACGAAAACCTCACCCCAATCCCCTTCCTCGACAGTACATTCACCTAGTGCAACATGTAAGAGGGTCACCGACGTCAGTACTCTCGCTTAGATCGGGCGATGATCAATGATGGCTGGCTCGACTTGGGCATGATCACTAATCTCTCGTACCTCAACTCCACAGAATTGGATCACCCCCCTCTTCTCGTCCAGATCAATAACAACCACACCGGCAACAAGAAAGCTTTTCGCTCCCTCAACTTTTGGCGCCATCACCCTCAATTCCAGAACATCGTTGCTTCGGCATGGAACTCCATTTCGGACATAGACCCTATGACCCGGATGGCGTCTAAGCTTAAAGCCACTCGAAAGGCCCTATCATCTTGGAGCAAAGAGGCATACGGCGACATCTTCCAGGCTATTCGAGAGGCGGAGGACGACATCACTCGCGCGGAGTCCACTTTTGCCCTCCACAACTCCCCGGAGACCCGCTCATCCCTAAACGTCGCCAGAGCTCTTCTTAAATCTAGGCTGAGAGTGGAGAATGAATTTTGGAAACAAAAAGCTAGATTGACCTGGGACACCGACGGCGACCGTAACTCCAAGTTCTTTCCTGCCTGCGTTAAAGGACGCAGGAACAAATTAAAATTACACCGGATCCTAGACGACAATGGCAACCTGGTTGATGACCATGCCGGAATTCAAGCCGCGGCCGTGAACTTTTACTCCAGCCTATTTACGAAAGAGCGGGTCGCCAAAGACGTGTCGTTATTGTCGGTCATCCCTCACCTCATTATCGATAATGACAACGAGACCCTGCTAGCCACCACTTCCGAGGAGGAGGTCAAAGCTGCGGTCTGGTCCATTAATGAGAACAGTGCCCCGGGGCCGGACGGTTTCAACGGTGTCTTCTTCAGAGCTTGCTGGGACACCATTAAAATAGACTTAATCGGAGCCACTATTGCCTTTCTCCAAGGGGCAAGATACCCTAATTCGATTTCCTATGCCAACATCATCCGTATCCCCAAGAAAGACAATCTAGAAACCTTTAAGGACTTCCGTCTGATCAGCCTCTGCACCTTCACCAACAAGATCATATCTAAGATTGTCGCCAATCGGATGTCCGATCTTCTCCCTAAGATCATTTCTGAAAAGCAAAACGGGTTTATTAAAGGCCTCAATATTACAGACAACATCCTTCTTGCTCAAGAGATGATCACGTGCATGAAGTTCCCATCGAGAGGGGGGAACGTGGCCATCAAACTCGACATGGAAAAAGCATACGACCGCCTGGACTGGCAATTCATGATCTGGGTATTCAGGGCCTTTGCCTTCTCCGAAACATGGATTGACATCGTCTTCAGATCAATCAACAATGCGTGGTTCTCCACCGTCATCAACGGTCAGGCAGCGGGATTCTTCCGTTCAACTCGCGGGGTTAGACATGGGGATCCGCTCTCTTCCACCATTTTCATAATCACGGCCGAAGCCCTCAGCAGAAGCCTCAATAGCATGCCCAGTATGGCCGATTTCAACCACTTCCATACCACCACCGGCTGCACACTTATCACTCAACTGGCCTACGCTGACGACATCCTCATCTTCTGCTCTGGAGATAGTGGATCGATCGAGGTCGTCTTGAATACGGTCGCCAGATACACTAACTGCTCAGATCAGCGAGTCAACAACAAAAAGAGCGTCATCTACACTCATTACAAAGCTGACAGAACCCGTTCTACCCTACTCGCCAACATGACCTCCTTCAGCACGGCCTACCCTCCATTCCTATACCTCGGGTCCCTGCTGGTGTACGGCAAGGCTAACTCCGGTATATACGATCGCCTCGCCGACAAGATCCGCAAACTCATCGCAGGATGGCACAACGCAAACTTATCCCCAGGCGGCAAAATGATCCTCATCAAACACGTGCTATCGTCCATCCCGATGTATATTCTGGCCGTCTGCTCCCCCCATGAAGGTGCTCCAATCTCTCGAATCCCTCTTCGCCAAGTTCTTTTGGGGACATAGCGACGACAAAGACAAACACCAATGGGCCGGTTGGGAGACGATGGCCAAACCCACTGGAGAAGGTGGTCTAGGCTTCTGCAGACTCGCCCACATCGCGGACGCCTGCTCCTTTAAGCTATGGTGTAAGTTGCACACCGAGACCTCCTTATGGACGAAGTTCATGAGAGCCAGATACTCCAGATTCTCCCATCTGTCGGAGGCTAGAACTAACAACAGATCCTCGCCATCGTGGTGCCGCATAACCCGGGGCCGTATCACTGCTGAACCTCTTCTTCGTCTCCAATTGGGTGACGGCCGCTCCCGGGCCTGTCTGGAGCGGTGGTTAGGAGAAGATATCATTCATCCCAACATTCTTACTCCGCAGGGGTGCGCCATTAGAGACCTTTGGGAGGGCAGCTCTGGATGGAATTGGAGGAAGGTCAGAGATTGGCTTGGCCAACCCGCGGCTACCAGTCTTCTTGCTACGAATCTGCGGATTACCGACGTGTCAGACTCTTGGAGATGGTCCCCTAACCCGAGTGGGACATTCACTTTGGCTTCTGCCAGAATTGTAGCCAGAGGCAGCGGGGTGCCGAATATCGTCAATGCCAAATTTTGGCAGGCTTGCATTCCCATCAAATGGTCTATTCTTATCCGGCATGCTCTTCGCCGCAAGATCCCGATGGATGACATCATCGGATCATTGGGATTCAGCCTCGCTTCTAGATGCCACTGCTGCGAGGAGCACAAGACAGAATCAGCTGAGCACGTCCTTCTTTTGGGGGACCTGGCTGCAGGCACTTGGTCCAAGCTTCATCAGAACCTTAGTATGGGTCAACCGACCGGGGCCTTCTACGATCTCCTAGACTTCTGGAGTCGTTCCTATGGGCATCAGATCGTAGCAGCCGCTGGCATTTCGGTTCTTTGGAAAAATAGAAACAAATCCCGATATGAAGGGAGCCAACTCCCCCCTCCTCAGCTGTACAGAGAGGTCATCAGACAATGCTTTAAAGTGAGGAGGCGCTGCTCTCACGTCTCCAACTCGTTCTGGGAGGCCCTGGCTTAGGCCGCCCTCCCCTCCCTTTTGGGTGCGTGTATCGCACTTTTCGTTTTCTGTCCTTTTGTCGCGTTAGCGCGCTTACTTGTATTGGCTTCGGCATTTTGCGCCTATTTCTTCAATAAAAGCCTGGTTCTTCAAAAAAAATATAATAATAAAAAAATAATATATATATATATATATTTTTTTTTATATATATATATATTAATATATATATATATATATATTTATATATATATATATATATATATATATATATATATATTTTATATATATATATATATATATATATATATATATATATATATATATATATATATATATATATATATATATATATATATATATATATAAAGGAAGAGGCTTGTGCATGTGTGTGCTGTGTTGAAGGAACTAATCCTGGAAGCTGATACACACTCTAATCCCAATGATTTCAATATATATACCAAACATATATATATATTTTTTTTTTCCAGCACGTGAATATATATATATATATATATATATATATATATATATATATATATATATATATATATATATATGAAAAAAAAAAATATATATATATATATATATATATATATATATATATATATATATATATGTATATATATATATATGTATATATAAAAAAATATATATATGTATATATATATATAGCAGCCGGTTCAAGAGCCCCGCTCCCGAAACCCCGTTGAAGCCCCGTGCAGCTGAACCGTTGGATTGAAACCACCTCAGCCGCACGATTATGGTGCAAAACAAACGTTTGGGAGGAAGAGAGAAAGTGGGAGGTAGTCCGCTGGTTTAATCGAGAGAGAGAAAGAGGGAGCAGCCGACGCCTCTTTCTCCTCTTCCTTCTTTCTCCCCTTCCTTCTTCCCTCTTTCTCCTGTTGCTTCCTTCCCTCTTTCTCCTCTTCCTTCTTTCCTCTGATCCTAAAGCTTCGAGAGGGAGCAGAGACAGAGCACAAAGAGAGAGGTGTTCTTCTATCTCTTCTTCTTTCTCCTCGTTTTTGATTTTTTTTTCCAATACATGTTTTGAAATCCTACACGTTTCCAACACAACAAGACACGAACATCTTGAAAATTAATTTTGGATTTTGAAGAAATTCGAGATTTAGGGTTTTCTGCAAAATATGATTTATTGAAAATGCTTAGGGTTTATTTATTCTGAAATTAGGGTTTTCCTTCGTTTGTTCAACAAAATATGTAATGTTGAAGACAATAAACAATAGGTAAATCATTTATTCTGAAATTAGGGTTTTTCTTCATTTACTCATCATTTTGTCCTAATTATGGTACATATTCCACACAATTATTTGACTATTACGGTTACCTTCTGTTCCTCTTGTTGAAATTATAATGTCCTAACATGTTTAGGCTCCCACATGGCACAAAATGAAGCAACTGAGCCGGAATGGGATTTGGCGAAGATCCCATGTTATTTTGAAGTTATTTCTTTGTGCAAATTACTCACTGCAAATACGCCTTCAAATCGTGGACGCAAATTTCTGAAATGTGCAAATGAGGTCCTATTTTGTTGTTGTTTAGATAATTTTCTTTATTTCTGCAAATTTGTCAAAAATAATAATTAATCTTATTTTTATTTACTTAGAATGATGGATGTGATTTTTGGTGTTGAACGGATGAACTTCGGTTTTGTCGTTGCAAAGCCGGCTTTTGCAGAGTAAGAACATCGAAGAAGCCTATGACCTTAGGACAAAAGTTCTATTGTTGTCCATCATCTACCAGTGTAAGTGCAACTTTTTTTCAAGGTTCACAGTATCGGTATCGGAATTGGTATCGGACTATTCCTATGAGTATTGGTATCGGCAATATCGGTAGTATCGGCGGTTTCCTATGATTATATTTGTAAGTTGTTTGTTCAATTTGTGTAGAGGGAAAATCCAGGCTGTCAATATATTAGTTGGATGCAACAATCTAATGCCTCAAAGACAAAGAAGAAACTAGTGGATGATGGAGCTACTACTTCTTCGGGGCAAGACAAGGATGTCATGAAGGAGATCCTATTGGAGGTCGAAACTGAATACCGTGTAGCGCAACGTCAAGCCGAACTATATGGTTCATTTTTGAAGAAATTTGGGGGTTTTAAAATGTAGTAATTTGTAGAATGAAATGTTCATGAAGCTTGCAAGTGTAAGCAAGTAATTATAAGCTTGTAAGTGTAAGCTTGTAAGATTTTGTAATTTAGGTCAAAAATTTGTAAGCTTTTTAAAGATTTCATGTTGTACTTGGATAGTCCTGGAATGATGTGCTTCTACTTTTGTAAGCTTGTTATATGCTCTTTGGAGGCTGTCTGCATTCTGAGAATGTATGAATTCTGATTAATAATGGTATTAAATCTGTTTGTACTCCTGTAATTTTGATGGTGTCTTTTAATAGCTGGGAGCTTTATAGTTGGGAACTTTATAGCTGGGAGCTTTATAGCTGCACTATATTATGTCCTTTTGTTGGGAACTTTTGTTTATTTCTGTAGAAATGAAGTATATGGTATGATTTCTGTAGAAATGAGGTGGGGGGCTTTTCTTGAGCATTTGATTTGGTGAGGATTGATTGATTGTGGGGACTGCAACTCAAAGCCAACTATAGCCAGATTGTTTTTATTTGGCATGCACTCAAAATTGCAGATTGTTAAATACAAACTGTGTACCTATGTGTCTGCAAACAATGAGATTAACAACTGGATGTACACTTTGCTTGTCAAATAAGGTTAAAATCATTTTGTGTGTACCGCAGATTGGGCAAAACGGATTGCCACTTATGTATTGGTACCCAACTCTGCGGACATTGCACGAAGTTCATGACAGTACTTTCTTATAGTCGTGTTGGTAGTAAAAAAAACTGCACCCTTTACTGAAACTTTACATGTGTTGGAAAAATGGAAGAAATTCGACAATCCAAAGAGATGAGAGCCCAATTTGATCAACAAATGTTGTTGCAGTTATAGATAGAACATTCAAATCTGCAGTCACTTGGCATTGTTCAGAAGTTCATGAAGCTTGTGATTTTTGTGTGTTCGACAGTGACCCAATCTCAATTACTGAAAAAAGAGAGAAGAAATCAAGGGTCCAATTCTTTGACCCTACTGTACTGCAACAAGAAAGAACTCACTATTCCAATGATTGGAGAATTTGAGGATCTCATGTTAACACTATAATTTCTGTAGAAATGAAGTATAATTAGAGAAATTCCTATTATGTCTGTAACAATAGTTGAGTACTATAGGCTATCTATTTATTGATTCCTATCATGTGTTAGAAAATAACTATTGGATCCTTATTTTCTCCATTTCCTGGCAATATGATTCTCTGAACATTTGCAGCATGTAGCTGGTTGTTAAAGCATGTAGCTGGGAACTTTATAGCTGGAAAAATTTCATGACATCCTTGTCCTGCCGAATATGATTCTCCATTTCCTGGCATTTCCTGGCAATATGATTCCTTGTCCTGCCCAATACGATTCTCCATTTCCTGGTATTTCCTGGCATTTCCTGTCATTTCCTGAAAATTTCATGACTTCCTTGTCCTGCCCAATGTGTTAAAGCATTTCCTGGCAATATGATTCTCCATTTCCTGACAATTTTTCCTGGCAATATGATTCCTATCAACTTAATGTAGCTGGGAAGTTAGTACAAGCATATAGCTGTGTCTTTTAATAGCTGGGAACTTTCTCACTAATTGCAGGAACAGCAAATAACAACAAAAGCAAATAACATGTACAAGCTTTCACCATTTCATCAAATAAACAGATGAACTGCACACAAAGTGAATGACAGCACACAGATAAAACAATCAAATGAAATCAAAAAAATTTCCGATGTGCAATCACATGTACAAGCTTTTTCCGATGATCCTTATAAATTGCAGGAACCACTTTAGTGTAATAGATGAACTGCACACAAAGTTGCAGGAATAAACTGCAGCAAAGTGAATGACAGCCTGAAACAAAAACTGACACAAAGTGAATGACACAAAGTGAATTCAAAGTCAAGAAATAAATATAATAAGGTCAAGCAAGCCTGTTTTAAAATCAAGGCTTCCTTTGGCAGTTGGCAACTTGTCATTAACTTCTACCAACAGGTTTCATCCTATAATGCCAACTTGTCATTAACTGCTACCAACTTGTCAAACAAAAACTGACACAAAGTGAATTCCCATCCTTTTTTATAATGCCACCACCCTTTACAGATTTCAGCCTATAATTACATTTCAAAATATAAATCAAAAAACTTTTTCTGTAGACTCAGCCAGAACAAAAGGTCTACTACCAACAGGTACTGAAGTTCCTACTGGAAACCCTACACTTTGGTTCCATTTGTTGAAATTTGCAAAAAGAGAGCACATCATCTATTGTTAGCCACATGAAGGTTTGCAGTGCTGGATCAGGAGGCAGAGGTAATGCCGGCATTACCTTGAAATGGAAAAAAAAAACCTGATAAGGAAAGAAAAAAACATATATAACATGAGTTCAACAATAACAATATGAATTGTATAACCTAATAAGGAAAGAAAAAAACATATATAACCTGATAAGGAAAGAAAAAAAACATATTTACCTGAAAAACTTTCAAAGTGCATAAATCATTATCCAATAATTTGGTCTCTATCACCACCATCATCTCCTATATGGAATACATATATAACATGAGTTCAAGTCATAACAATATGAAACATCAAAAACAGATATTCATTACAAAAAAAAATTCATACTTGAACCGGTGTTTTGAACTATCTTGGGGGCGGTGGAACAGTTGCGACTATCATGACCATGTCCTTTGCAAGATTTACAAATTCTCGATTTTTTCTTTACAGTGCAAAGCTCCAATCCACTCTTCATTCTGGCATCCTTCGAACTTGTGCCACTCTGACTGCCTTGAGTCCTCTTCCTTCCTTTTGTTTGAGAAATACGGGGATCCAATAAAATAGGTACATCAATCCTACTACCGACAGGGGCTATAGGACTTGGAGTACCCTCATTTTCTTCAATTCTCACTTCATCTTCATTTTCTTTTTGAAGCAAACCATCATTTATCTCCCGGATTTCTTCATAAGCTTTATCAATCAAATTTGATAAAACTTTGTATCCCTTTGTAGATTCACCCCCCATGTAAGCCAATTGTGTAAATCTCCTGCATAAGTCACTGACTCTCGCGGCTTGTGATCCAAAATGTTCATCTTGCATTTCTAAACCATCAGAAGCCACCACTTTAGATCGGTTCGCCTCTTTCGTCCACCTCTTCAAAATGAAATGGGCTGGAATATCATCTATGTAATATCGATCGAACACCGTGAGCATATGCCTACATAGTATGCCAGAAAATTCAAACAAGTGACATCCAGAAAAGCCTTCTTTTGTTACAATATTGAATGTGACAACCCACTCGTCAGGGATACTCAACCTGTAACATACTTCAAACGTGTGAACATCCCCATCAACCTTCCTTTCATCCGCCCTAAGCTGCGGCACATGAACACATTCTTTTGACATTTTATCATAAATATTTCTTGTGTATATACTCGCGGCATAGGCCAATATTGGGCTAGTGGTTGTTAAAACATGTTTCTTATAGATTGAAATGTAATCTTCTTTGCGCTCAGAAACATAGAACGACTCCAATGCTTGGTCATATTTCATTACAAAATCTCTCAGATTTGTCTTGCAAGTTACAAAATGATTGAAGAATGCATTATGGCCTTCACTTCTTTGTGTCGAGTTCATACCTGCAAAGAAAGTACTCCGACAATATACAGGTATCCAAGACTCTCGAATTTCATACAAATGCTTCA
>JANAVB010001799.1:10639587-10709587 GCA_029216955.1 Iris pallida
CCTCACCCACAATGGTTCATAAACAATAATCAGAACCTAATGCAAAAGACTAGGGTTTAATTGGGAAAGAAATAAGAAAGTTAAAGGGAAGGAACTTAATTAGGTTTTCCAGGAGAGAAGAAAATGAAAGGAGAGAGATGGATTCTCAATAAGAGATATTAAGTACCCCCCCCCCCTTTGACCTAGTTTGGCCGGCCATACCTAGATGGGCTAGGGTTTCCTATGGGTTGGGCTTGGCCTCTTTTCTAAGGCTAAAAAATAAAATAAACATTAATTAAAGGGAAGTTGCTAACTAGCCCTAATAAATATGCCAATAGCTTCTAACCTTAGAATAGGATTACTAACCCTAATAAATCATGCTACTAGGCCACTAAGTCAAGGTGAAACACTAGGCTAGGTTTTACCAAGACTATACTATGGGTCAAACTTGATCCAAATCGACTCAAACGAACTTAGAATGACTTGAAAACTTGTGCTTGACCTAAAAATTAGTAAACGGACTAGTTGACCTTCAGTTGACCAGGTTTGACCAGAGTTGACTAAGGGTTGACTTTGACCTAGAAGGACCTAGAATCATGTATAATTGTATTGTAGGCATTCCTTATGATATTTTAGACCTTGTTGTGACTTGTGGTTGTTCTAAATAGGATTACATCACTCCAATTCAGTTGCACTTTTACATCAGCAGCTTGGATTGTCAGGCGAGTACATTCTCTGACCGTTACATTCTTACTTGGACATATTTACATGTTATAGACTAGTTTACTTGTTGCTGTCATGATGTTATCACGGATTAGTACTATATGGATCTCTTCATGCGATGTTATCCCCGCAGATACATCGGGTATATTGTGCTCATGTACTTTATCATATGTATCGTCTACTCGTTGTATTCGTATTTATTCATGTATACTCATGTGATATTCATGTACACTCATGATCATGTGAGCCTTCATATATAACCCAGTGTGCATGTGGACTAGCTATCCATGTGACACACTACTTTTATGTACAATAATATAACCTGGACAGATCCTTGTGTACTTATTGGGGTGGGGGAGTATTTATTTGGTTATGTGATCTACACCCTTTTTATGTACAACTCCAAACTAGATTTAAGTCATGTATAACCTAAGTCTGTTTACATAACCAAACATGTGCTCTAAATCACGTAGTTAGTTCATTTTTCTTATCTATATCATGTATATCTATTTCCACTGTATCATGTTCTTCTTTTTACTGTCTCTCTACTATTTCTTTACAGCAGTTCATGTATATTATTCTATAGCTTGTTTCATATTTTCTTTCATGTTATGATCTGTATGAGAGATATGTATTCATTCCTGTCCTGATGAGGATTGCTGCGATACTTACTATGGAGCAGGCCTAGTTGACACAGGTGACGTGGACCCTCAGCAGGATCCAGTAGTCGCTGAGGACTTGCCATTAGCTTAGTCTAGACTTTCTTATTATCTAGTTTTATGAGACATTGAGGTTGTATCGAGATATCGTTTATGGTGTTAATAACACCGAGACTTTTTATTAGTTGTATTTCTCTTGTGGATTTCATATCTATATTATCGTGTTGATTATCTACCTCTAGTTTTGTGATTGAGATTGTATTCTTTTATGATTATCCTCCATTTGGAGAGTATATCATTTTGTGATAGTTGTGATTGTGACCTAGAACAGTGTTCTACCGTCGACACTACGGCGTAGGCTGGACGTACCCACTTTTCATGCCCTTACACTGGGTGCGGGTCGTGACACTTGGAAACATCCATCTTCGATCTATAACATCGGAGGGATTCTTGGAAATCATTGTCCAAATAGGTACTTTGGAATGTTCCTTCGTTCCAATACCTTATTGGACTTTCGTAGTTTTGGAAAGGACGAAACTATTACTTGAATGCGATTTGACTTTTAAGATTCCCGTTTGAGGGATAGTTTCTATGGAATTCGAATGTCTAGAATAGGTTGCATTGAGAGAAACCATTGGATCACACCCGGCTGACTTCTTTGTAATATGATTTGATTTACGAACTGATCAGTCCATGAATCGGTATCCGTGCGGCCGCGCGGATATTCGGGGTGAGGCTTAGCTCACTTTTTTTATCGTAATTGGCCATCCAGGCCCTGAGTTTCAGTTCAGCTATCCATTGCACAATACCCTAAATTTTAACTCAGAATACTTGTTAATTCATTAGATATCCAGGCCCTAGGTTTAGCTCAGCTCTCAAATGAATGGATTCGATATTCTTGGAAAAGTTCAAGTCATACGAACTTCTTGTTATAGTACATAATGCGATGATTCGACCCAGATGATTTGGAAACCAACTCATGATGCTATCTTGCTTGTAATCACATCAATATGTGATAGTACAGACGGATGGATAATCTAAGCACCACTCGTTTTGTACGAGCCTGATCCCGGACAAATGGGATTATTGTTGAGATGTAGGCGTGTGTGTGTGATCCAAAAAGTTTCTCTAAATTGCATTTAGGACTAGAAAGATCTTGTTTGTGTCCTTTGTGACACTATTTTGAGAGCTACTTACTTTTTGATTGATATCACACGGTATGAGTTTAATTATTCAAGTTTACTTCATTGTTTTCATTCATCTTATCATTCCACATTCATAACTTCCTCCTTTGACTGAGGGCTTGCTCGTCGTATTGACGACCTAGTTTTATTCACTAGGGATTGATGAAGATCAGAATGTGGATCAGGCGTACACCGAGGATGAACTCTATGAATGATATGGGATTGAAGGAGTGTAGTTTCGTTTGGAAACTTCTACAGTTATGTAATTTATATGTTTTGAAGAACAATGAATCAGATATGTATATTACGTGTTTTGAAGAAACTTGATCAAGTTTATAACTTTTTGGACAAATGAATGGCATGTAAATTGTAGAAATTCTATAGTTATGTCTTATATCTATGCCTATCCGGGACCTTACGGGTGACAATCTCAGGGTACAATACGGTATTCATTGTACAGTTGCATAGCCCGGGAAGAAGTATCACATGCTCCGAGTTATCTTGGGAACCGGGGAGTGACACATCTCTATTGGTTGGTGGCCCATGCAGGTCCGTTCTTTAAGGATAGTATATAGGTTAAGGAGATTGTATAGGTAGATATTGGATATTTTCTAAGGACTTACTTGGACTATCATAGGATGGAAATAGTTAACAAATGAAGATCGAACACATAATTGATGAATTGAGGATTTCACAAAGGTTTGGGGATATGAACCTCGAACAAATTTTATTAAACTTGATGATTTATTAAACTTGATGACGAATTACTTTATGTCATAGATTTCTTATGTGAGAAAATTTTTGGGTATAGGTGATGGCTCAATTTATGCCTAGTATCTACTGGGATGGGAGTGACCGGACATTCTACGGGTATGAACAGTTTGCACGGAGATCTTGGCTGGTGGCGAATAACGAAGAGCTTCCAGTCTTTGGAGTATTTTTTGAGCTTCAGCGCCCCAGGATTCGAGATATTGAGGATGGAGCTGAAGTCTTCTTCGAGAAAGAAGTACGCCTCATGTTCTTTCTCCAGAAGAGCGGTCCATCTCCAATCACCTGGGTATATGATGGAACTATAAGTGAATGGGAGGAAGTTAATCCCTATGCTAGGATCCTCGACATCACTTACCTAAAGCTGACAAGGGGTTAGTATGGACAGCTGGGAATGGGGTAATTTTGTCTGTTGTACTGTATTTTGAAGGATCAGCAGATATGTATATATAGATATGATGTATGGATGTATAAGGGAAATATTTTGTCTGTTGTACAACCTTTTGGATTCACAATAGATGTCAATAGTTTTGTATAAGGTTTAGAAGGTAGGAGTTGTAAGGACTTCCTCCGGGAGCATGTTGTTAATCATGCTTTGTGAAATGAATGAAATATGCTTCTTTGGTTCTGGCTATCTCTCTATTGCAATTGCTTTTATTTACCAATTTCATCTCCTTATTAATTAAGTTCTTTTAAGATTCTTTTCGACCTTATTTTAAGAGTTTCTAATCCTTAACATTTAGTAATATGTCTTCTCCACCGAACCCCAATGCATCGCAAACGGAGACTTCTGAGACACGATCGACTGATGCCTTTGAGAGTTTTCAAAGAGTCATGGAAGCTAACACCCAGCAGATCCAACTGTCTCAAGCCATGTCTGTGAAATTACTGGAACGGTTGGATGTCGCACCTACTCCGAAAGCCGGGACGATTTTAGATTTTAAGGTGATTAAACCCCCAGAGTTCAAAGGGACTGAGACTCCTATGGAAGCGGCACAATGGATAAGAACTACAGAAGGATTACTGAAGGGTACCAAGTGTCAGGACCCGCACCCTAGAGTAAGGGCACGAGACGTGGGTACGTCCAGCCTACGCCGTAGTGTCGGCGGTAGAACGCTGTCCTAGGTCACAACATCTAACAATATAAATTCTAAATAGTTTATACTCCCCGAATGGGGGTGACATGGTAGAAGTAAACTTAATCACAACTAAGGCAGGAAGATAAGATGGAATGATAGATAGATAGATACTGCTAAAAAGAAATGAAATCCACAAGTACAAACAGAGAGTCTAAGTGTCTAATACATCACAAATCCCAAGTATCAATATATACAGTCATCCATAGAGTAAGGTAAATAAACATCCTAGTCTAGAACAGTGTCATCCACAGCTATAGGGTCCGGCTGCTGGTCCAAGTCACAGCTGTCATCTAAAGTAGCCTCATAATAGGTAGGGCAGCCAGCCTCGTCCTCATCTTCTGTAATATTTCAACAGGTCCAGTAGGACAAGAGCGAGCACAATACATCTCAACAAGTCACAATAGGAAAAGGAAATATAACCATGCTTGAGAATAAAATACAGAAAACTGAAGAATAGCATAATGTAAGAGAGAGACCGTAAGTAAATATCTATGATATATATATAAAAAGAGACAGTACTAGTGATTCAGAGTACTGGATAAACATGTGAATGGCTAAGGACTGATTCATGATTATACTACTTTGAATTGATTCATGATTACACTACTTGGATTTATTCACATGTTCATTTATACTCCCCCATCCCCAATCAATACACAAAGATCCATTCAAGTTACATTAAGGTTCATGATTATACTACGTTGCCCATAAGGGTGATTCATAAATTGATTCGTGAAGGCTCGGTGATCATGAGGGTACATGAGTCACTAGCTGATTCCCGAAGATTCATGATAATAGAAGGATAAGATACCTGATGTAAGTGAAATACACTGGTCAAAAGTATCTGATGCTCCCGAGAAGGATAACATCTCATGAAAGAATCCATATAGTACTAATCCGTGTTCCATCGTGTCAGCATCAAGTAAGATAGTCTAAAGCAGGAATATAATCCTAAACATGATATAAAATGATCAGAGAATGTACTCGTCTCGTATCTGAATGTCCAACTGAAATGTACTGTCCGAGGAGAGGTGTCTGGCTCCTAATCAGAACAGCACAAGTTACAACAAGTCTAAAATGATAAGATGAAGCACTACAATGCATTATACATGAGTCTAGGTCAAACTAGGTCAAAGTCAACTCTTGGTCAACCCTGGTCAACCAAGAAGTCAAACCTAGGTCTAACAAGTCTAATTAGTCTTAACTAGTCTATTCTAGGCCTAATCAAGACTAAACAGCCTAACTAAGCTCTCACTAGTCTAACAGACACAACATAGGCCCAATACCATATATATATATATATATATATACCACTATTCATACATATGAATTTATGTATATATCCACATATACAAATAGACATGTGCTTAGCACATGAGCTATCACACATAGGAATACCCATTACATCCTACACTACCATCTACACATAGGCTAGTATATCTATTTACCCACATATACAATATGTATAATGCTCATACACATAGATTAGGAATTATCTATATACATAAATGTGTGTGGATATATATGTGTAGACATGTGTGTGCATATGAGATGTATCAATGTGTGACAGGAATGCAAGGCAGTGTATACCTTATGAATTGTGTGTGTGTGTTTGTGATCCTGAACAGAAATATAGGTGTGTGTGTGTGTATAGCTTAATACAATCAATATATATACATATGATTCTCAGATTTTGTGTGTGTGATAAGAGGAAAGTGAATGTGAGTGCTTTTGAACCTGTGTGTGGATAAGTTATAAAATGTGTGAAGAGGGGAACTTGTGTATGACAGTGTCTTAGTAACCCAAGACAGTGACTGAGCTAGGAAGGAAGAAAACCTATGTGTGTCAATGTGCTCATGTGTTCCTAGATTATTCCTATCAACAGTTAACATTTTAGAGGATAAACTCTCAGTTTTGTGCAGGAACATGTAAACAGTGAACTGTGTGTTAGCAGAAAAAGAAAGTTATGTGACTGAAAACACTACAGTATAGGAAAACCAGTGAGGAAAGTGTGTCTCATGATATATGTGACAGGTATTTGTGATCTGGTGATGGTGTGACTTCATGGTTCATGTATGTGTATTCTCAGGAACCCAAGACAGGGACTGAGCCTTAAAAGAACTTGTATGTGTTTGTTGGCAGGAAAAAAATAGATGAACTCAAAGACAGTTCTCAGATTTCTAGATACCAATAGACAATTGAAATGACAGCAAACACAAACCAACTCCAACACAAAATCTCTAATATAACATGTATAAAATGTGTAATCTGAATTAACCATTAAGTCTAGGAATCATACAAAAATTAGTTCAATCCCTAACTAATCTCAGGTTTTATGTAGGGTTGTGTACATGAGTTTCAGATTTGTGTGCGTGTCTATAATGTGGCAGGACATAATACAACAGTGAAGAATGCCATATAATTAAGTTTCCAGATTTTCATATACCTAACACAATTCAGTTTCCATGTTTTATTCCTAAACAGTGAATCAATTAATCATAGAAAATCAGTGAGTACTCAAAATATTCAATATTTGGAAAGAATGACAGGAAATAGATAGGTGACAGTGCCAACTTGTGTGTCCATATCCACATACCATGTGTGTATATAAGTTATAAATGTGTGTGATGTATCAATGGGTGCAGGAATCTCATGAAGGGCTGAAACATGCATGTGGGACTCAAATCATTACAATGGCAGGAAATTGAGTGTGTGTCATATCACAGGGTTGTGTGTTAGCAGGAAACTGGAATGTATGGGAGTAGACAATTAGTTCTCAGGATTAGAGTGTGTGTGCCAGGATTTGAGTGGCTGCTGTGTAGTGTTCAGGTGAATCAAATCAATGAAAAGGATGATAGGCAACAAGTAAAATCATCATTTAGTCTAGTTAAGGAAAGGAAACCATTCTCAGTAAAATGGGAAAGGAAATAAATTCAGTTTCCTATTTTATGAATGGCAAAGTGGTTCTCAGTTCCCATTTCATTGTAATTCAAATGACAGGCTTAACCATTAATCTCAGGTCATGGGGGATCATGCTCAGTTATAGAAGGAAATAGAAGATAGAAGCAATCTCAGGATTAAACATCCAAATCAGTAAAAATACAAAATGCAGTTCTCAGATTTTTCATGTAAAAATAGTTTATCCCAATTCCCCCATCTCAGGTTTTAGAAAAAGAAAACTATATGATAGTAGTACATGTGTGAGGCTAACAGTGTGCAGGAATTAAGAAACAGTGTATGCACAGGTTTTAGTTCAATAGTCCAAATGAAAATTCGAAACCTAAACCCACCAACAACTTAACCAATATCACACCATGAATTCTCAGTTTAAATCAGGGAATCGCAAACCACAGTTCAATTTCTAACTAATCTCAGTTGACATGAGCCAACTCAGTGTGTCTAGTGAACAATCAGTTCCTCTCTGAAATTCGAACTCCTATTCAACCATTCAACATAAAAATATGAATCCCCTACATCCTAATCAGGTTATTAGTTATACAGTGTCATGCCCCGCTCCCGTAGGAGCGATCGTCCTCATTAAGGCGTGATGCCGCACGGGCCTAGGTTGCGCCCGTGTAAGGCCAAGTCCATAAACGGCCGATTTGAGGTAGGCCACAGAGTCGCACAGAGTGTCCCCATTTGCAGCGGAAAGTAAATGAATACAAGTGGAAGCGAATTCGAACTCTTTATTGATATTCGAGAAGTTTACAAGCGGCGCTAGGCCGATATTACAAATCGCTCAAGCTCTCTCTCTCTGAAACATAAAAGGCGCGCCAAGTGGCTTACAACATGGAATAATTCAGGGCGATGTTCCGATACATTATGTCCTGTATAGGGTGCTTCAGCTCCTTGCAACGCTCCAAGGCTCCAGAGATAGCTCCGCGCCTTAGCACGTTCGATGGTAGCTCCGCGCCCGCCGGCGTCTCCTGCATCCTGCAAGCAGACTGTGGGGTTATCAGTACATTATTATGCACTGGTGGAGAGGCTAGCTCGCCCACAATGCTATCATTACCAAACACGTTTCATTTACTTTTGTGCATCTCTATCATTTATTGTCTTTCTAATCTTGCCTTAGGATCAATTTCATGGCATATGTCATAACCTATCCCGTGTTGCCAAATTCAAGTGTCGTATGGAAATACATGCACAACTTACCCATACTTACCGTCCGGCCTTCCCTGTCCAAAGTAAATCAAGTTAGTCAATAATTCATATGGAACAACATAATGTGATTCTTGGAAACATTCAATATCAAGGGCGTGTCCCTGCCTCAGTTACTAGTGCATCGTAGGCGTATTCTCTAACTCATTGTACGAAGTATTCATTATCATTTGGTGTGATACATTTCAAGCTTATTCAGAAGGTGCTTTGTTCAGATTAACTTAGACTACTTTAATTTTAATGCAAGGACTTGCACGTGGATCGCCACCAGCAAAGCCCACTTAATCTATATGCATCGGTCGCTGGCATCACAAGCCATCCTGGACATGTCTTCCCCTGTGGTAATTTCTCACCTATCATGGCGTGCGGCTTGGTACACCCTGATAGTCTTTTGAAATACCCGGCCTTACGTCCTCTGGTGGCCAAGCCCGCACTCAGGCCTCGTCCGTAAGCCATTTCCTTTGATTCCATCCGGACCGGCAAGTCCTTCACACTTTGATCATGCCGCGGAATCCCTTTTTCTTCACGGTCACAGCATACGCCACCCCTCGCTCGTGCCGTTTGTCCACGACCATTTCGTATTAACTTGTCTTTTTAACTTAACGGCTGTCTCTGAGCCGTAGGCTAACCCTTAGCCTTAATGCGTTATCGACCAGGTTGGCGTCCGTACAGCACGGGTAGCGAGTCCCGTTGCATGTGCCCGTCATACCTGTCGCTAACCATTTCCATCCTTCTTATCTTTTATTCATTCTTTCTTTCACTTGTTCATTCATTTGTTGATTCATTCATTCACTTATTCGTTTACTCTTTCATTCATACATTACGCAACTCCTTGTGCAGGAGTCACCTTGGCTACCCATCGGTCCCATAGCCTTTCAATGTTGCTATACTCTACTCGGAACGACTATATTGATAGTCTTCCCATTTTATTGTTGTAACCCATTCATTATTTCATTGTTAAACACAAGCCTGTGTCTTAACATGAGCGCGGAGCGCGATGCGAGAGTTATCATATTTTCCATATTCCTTTCCATATTCTATGCAAGCATACAAGATGGGATTAATCCCTTAGCTAGGTGCGTTGGGTCATTTATTAGCATGTACAGTATTATCGCCTAGCGATTCTCGTGATAGTGTTCGCATTGTTATGTGTCTAGGCTAAGCACAGACGGGTTCATCGGAGCCACCCACCTTAGCGATGTTCGCACCGGCCGAGCGATACTCCGAGCACGCCTTTGAAAGTCTAAGTCTAGATTCATCTTGACGGGCCAATGTAAGCCTTGCATCGATTCTTCATCAGGTCGATGCCAACTCTTCGGGTCGACGGCTCGTTTGAGTCGTTGCACTTGCCGTTTGAATCGACGTTCCGCTAGGGCGGAGCGGGTCATTACATAATACACCACTCAAAACAAGTCTCATCCTCGAGACTTCCTGAGTGCAGGTCATCCTACCGTTCCTTAACTTGTGTCATCGTGTTTTATAGACAATTCTATCGAACGGCTCTATCGTTCAATGGCATCGAACAATGCTCGGTACCTTTCCATGTTCCGTGTCGTATACGTTTGGTCGATTTTTATTGAATCACTTTTCATTCATTTTAGAGTTGATGGCACTTATTCAATTGTTACATTTCTTTGACTTGGTTGCTATTTCGACGTATCATGGGACTGAAACGGTCGTACGAGGTGCATTGTAATTCATCAAATGCGAGTGTCATAGGCTGAGGCAAACTCACTTTCGTTTATGCGCATCGCAACACCCACTTGCAGCTGTATTCGAGTTCATCATATCGCTGAGTTTGGATCGTACACGTATCCAAGGCGTCCCTCGAATACATACATTTCAACCAAGCTTAGCGACTAGCGAAGTCGGACAAGCTACTCGTGATAGTTTTGATTTGCCGATCGCTTTGCTAACTTCGATTTAAAACCGAACTCATGTGTGTATCACATATCGTTTATCTCGGTCCTCGAGATTATCCGATTCGCTTCTCAAGCGCTCTTGTCCACGAAATCAGTATGATTTCTTCTTAGCGGGGTCAACCAAGTCTGAGTAACTTCCGATCAATGATTCAATTCGTCATCCCAACTTTACTTGCACATCATTCATTCCTATTATTCCTTTCGTTTGGGGCCAATCTCATTATCGTTCACGCACACTCCCAGTTCCCCGTACTACTCTAAGTCTTGTTGTCCCAAGTCTATCGTCCGTCCAGACGATATTGTAATATCAATCGCACAGGTTAAATCACTCGGCATAGGGTCGTCCGCCTATCCGCTAGGTCAGCTCACAAGGTCATAGTTACACGTCAAGTCCGTGGCTCATCGTGCAAGGTCGTTGCACGACGCTCGCCCCAAATCCTATGGTCAAACCATTTGTTCGTTTGTACGAGAGTTTCTACCCAAGCTCGCGTCACTCAGATTTCTAAACATCGAACATGATCACCTAATTCGCATCAAGACTTACGTTGCACATATTCAATTCTGTTCAATCACCAGTTCTAACCAATTCATGTATTCGATCACGAGGTCATCCAGCTCGACAATACATTGCGCCCCAATCTCACGCGAGTCCGATTATCCACGGCGGTTCATGAATCACCATGCAACGCTCCCACAGAATAATTATTCTCATCGGGGCGTAACTCTTGCTTGAGTTTAGACTAATTCGTTCTCGATACGCGGATTGGACCTACGCAATCCTCATATTCATCCGTCACATACGCTAAGTCATTCTCGAGTCCACCTTCGCGTCAAACCACAAGTCGAAGCAATCAGATTGCCACGCCATCCAAGTTCAATCACTCCCGCTGTATGAATCACCATATCAGCGCTCACGCGGAGTGATCGTCCAAATCTGGCGCGACGCATGTGCGAGGCTGGAGTTGCGCTCGCATAAGACAGGAATATCAACGTTGTCGTTATCAACGAAGCAATCCAAGCATTCACATTTTCATCCAAGCCAAATCAATTCGATAGTCTGACCGTCATGAGTTCAACTAAAAAAATCCTCGAGCCAAGTCTATCTTTTCCTCGACACATCCTTAACATCCCAATTATAGCATCCAACAAAACAATAACATTTGTACGATCGTCATTCGCTGAGTCAGAGTACCCCCGAGTTATCGCATATCGATCTTTGATACGCCTCAATACCATCGACAATATGCGTAACCTGACGATCTTTCTTTTGTAACCAATTTCGAGTCGTGCGACTGATGCTATTGTCCGAGTTGGATATTCCATAATTTCCTCGATATTCAAGATCAAGTTCGATCGCTATTCCTCAAGCTCGTTTTAAGATCGTTGTTCAAAACTCAAGTCACATTTCATTTGAATCAATTCCAAATCGTACGCGCGATCCTCTAAGTTTCCTCGATCAAGACCATTCACTTTCATTCATCGTTCCGAATCGTTTTCTAACATGCGTTGCCCATTCACAAGTTGTCCGAACGATATCTCGTTCGGGACATTCGAAATCACGATCAGCGGAATTCTATAGTCTCGCTCGAACAATTTATATGACGTCCATACACCACTCAGGGTTCGAGCCACAAGACTAGTCGTCGACGCTCACTCTTATTCTTCTTCGAAGCTATCACATACACCACTCGGAGTCAAGTTATTCTACAAATCCTCGAAAGGTTATTCGACTCCCGATCGACATGTCCAATTGCACGTTCGCTTTAGCGCCGGTCAAGTAGCGTCTCTATCAACATACGTTCTAAGTCTCCCTTATTCTCGTCCGAGCGATAGTCAATCTCGCTCGCAACTCGTTTGCACCATAAAGTCTAGGTGCACGATACTCGGCACAACTTAGCCAAAAGGCTACGTGCATAACCATCTCGTTCGAACTATACTTCGATCTCGTGTACTCGTTCGCTATTGTCAGCATAAGGTTATTCGAGCACGTCTTGTGTTTGCTAACTCTTAGCATCGGTTCCTTCTAACTTAAGTACGTCGTGGTTCGGCACAAAGGCCTTTGCCTATCGATCCTGTTCAACCGAGTACTTGTATGAGCTTTTGAAAATATTAGACTTATTGTATGGAATATCCCAAGGCACAACGAGAGAGAGCGTACACTTCTTTTGTTTCCAACCGAGCTTTCAAAACTGAGAAATCGACGTAAAGTCCAAGGACGTAAAGCCGTGCTCTGATACCAATCTGTCACGCCCCGCTCCCGTAGGAGCGATCGTCCTCGCTAAGGCGTGATGCCGCATGGGCCTAGGTTGCGCCCGTGCAAGGCTAAGTCCAGAAACGGCCGATTTGAGCTAGGCCACAGAGTCGCACAGAGTGTCCCCATTTGCAGCGGAAAGTAAATGAACACAAGTGGAAGCGAATTCGAACTCTTTATTGATATTCGAGAAGTTTACAAGCGGCGCTAGGCCGATATTACAAATCGCTCAAGCTCTCTCTCTCTGAAACATAAAAGGCGTGCCAAGTAGCTTACAACATGGAATGATTCATGGCGATGTTCCGATACATTATGTCCTGTATAGGGTGCTTCAGCTCCTTGTAACGCTCCAAGGCTCCAGAGATAGCTCCGTGCCTTAGCACGTTCGATGGAAGCTCCGCGCCCGCCGGCGTCTCTTGTATCCTGCAAGCAGACTGTAGGGTTATCAGTACATTATTATGCACTGGTGGGGAGGCTAGCTCGCCCACAATGCTATCATTACCAAACATGTTCCATTTACTTTTGTGCATCTCTATCATTCATTGTCTTTCTAATCTTGCCTTAGGATCAATTTTATGGCATATGTCATAACCTATCCCGTGTTGCCAAATTCAAGTGTCGTATGGAAATACATGCACGACTTACCCATACTTACCATCCGGCCTTCCCTGTCCAAAGTAAACCAAGTTAGTCAATAATTCATATGGAACAACATAATGTGATTCTTGGAAACATTCAATATCAAGGGCGTGTCCCTGCCTCAGTTACTAGCGCATCGTAGGCGTATTCTCTAACTCATTGTACGAAGTATTCATTATCATTTGGTGTGATACATTTCAAGCTTATTCAGAAGGTGCTTTGTTCAGATTAACTTAGACTACTTTGATTTCAATGCAAGGACTTGCACGTGGATCGCCACCAGCAAAGCCCGCTTAATCTATATGCATCGGTCGCTGGCATCACAAGCCATCCTGGACATGTCTTCTCCTATGGCAATTTCTCACCTATCATGGCGTGCGGCTTGGTACACCCTGATAGTCTTTTGAAATACCCGACCTTACGTCCCCTGGTGGCCAAGCCCGCACTCAGGCCTCGTCCGTAAGCCATTTCCTTTGATTCTGTCCGGACCGGCAAGTCCTTCACACTTTGATCATGCCACGGAATCCCTTTTTCTTTACGGTCACAGCATACGCCACCCCTCGCTCGTGCCGTTTGTCCACGACCATTTCATATTAACTTGCCTTTTTAACTTAACGGCTGTCTCTGAGCCGTAGGCTAACCCTTAGCCTTAATGCGTTATCGACCAGGTTGGCGTCCGTGCAGCGCGGGTAGCGAGCCCCATTGCACGTGCCCGTCATACCTATCGCTAACCATTTCCATCCTTCTTATATTTTATTCATTCTTTCTTTCACTTGTTCATTCATTTGTTGATTCATTCATTCACTTATTCGTTTACTCTTTCATTCATACATTACGCAACTCCTTGTGCAGGAGTCGCCTTGGCGACCCATCGGTCCCATAGCCTTTCAATGTTGCTATACTCTACTCGGAACGACTATATTGATAGTCTTCTTATTTCATTGTTGTAACCCATTCATTGTTTCATTGTTGAACGCAAGCTTGTGCCTTAGCACGAGTGCGGAGTATGGTACGAGAGTTATCATATTTTCTATGTTCCTTTCCATATTCTATGCAAGCATACAAGATGGGATTAATCCCTTAGCTAGGTGCGTTGGGTCATTTATTAGCATGTACAGTATTATCGCCTAGAGATTCTCGTGATAGTGTCCGCATTGTTATGTGTCTAGGCTAAGCACAGACGGGTTCATCGGAGCCATCTACCTTAGCGATGTTCGCACCGGCCGAGCGATACTCCGAGCGTGCCTTTGAAAGTCTAAGTCTGGATTCATCTTGACGGGCCAATGTAAGCCTTGCATCGATTCTTCATCAGGTCGATGCCAACTCTTCGGGTCGACGGCTCGTTTGAGTCGTTGCACTTGCCGTTTGAATCGACATTCCGCTAGGGCGGAGCGGGTCATTACATACAGCAAATCAAACATAACTTAAAACACATGATATAAATCATTTAAAGTTCAAATCGAATAGGGAAACAGTGAATCATATAACTGATACTTAACAGTATCAGAAATTAGGGGAGCTTCCTATTTAATCATTGAAATAACAATAATTAGGCTAGTTAATGGTTGATAAATAATATTTAATGTGTGCACATGACATACACTTAGTTTCGTGTCCACAAACACTAGACACAAGTGTCCAGACCAATGCACATACACGCACGAGACTGCACGAGCTCGAGTGACCTGTGCACGTGTCCGTACGTACCCGACACACAACCAAGTGACACGAGACTTGGGGAGTGTCGTGTCAGACACTGCCCCGAGCTCCACGTCAAATGACACGCGCCCACGTGTCTTGAATAGCCCACACGAACCCGCGAGCAAAAGGATACTGCTGTCCGTGCGTGCGCAGGCGTGTCCACGAGTCCAGTGTGACTCGGACACGACTCGAAACCACCTCAGTCCAATAGAAACCCATAAGCGACCAAAAAATATGAATTCCTATTCAAACACATCATGAAAACTCGATCGAAATGCCCTTTGTGGCATTTCGTCGAACACCTGCGCATGTCACTGATACGTGTCCGATACGGACACGTACAGGATACGAAAATTGGCAAACCCTATACCTACAGAACCAGGACACCTAGGGCTAAGTATATATGCTATTAAAACCAAATTTTAATGGGTGGTTAGAAATTTAACTAGGGTTGTTTCTTCAACACAAAAACCCTCTTCCAAGGAGTTCTTCAAAGCCCCCCAATCCTTCAAATTGATTCAAATCTGTGATTTGACTCCACAATCAGCAAGAGAACCTTGATTAGATCACAATGGAAGAAATCCAAAATAAAATGGAGTCCTATTCATTAAACTATGAAGAAAAATAACTAAAGGCTTACCTATTCTTTAGTAAATGAAGAACAAATTAAAAGAGGCACAAATTCCTATGGAGACATTATATAGGCAAGGGGGGTCTTGGCTGGCCACTTTAGTTAGGGTTAGGGTTTTTAGGTTTCATCCTATAGCTAGGAATGAATCAAGGCTAATGGGTGGCCTAGAAACTAGGGCTCTTTCCTAGTCTTTTGCAAATCACTTAACCATAACTAAACTTGACTTAACCCATTAACCAAAACCATCTAATTCTCAAAGTGGCTCACTAAACTAGTTATGACCAATCTAGTTTACGTCCAATCTAGGTTAGGCTAACCAAAATCACATGACAATAATTAAACTAGTATTTAAATCACACCATTCAATTAAATTATTTAAAAAATTCTTAATAATATATATTAAATTCAAATAATTCAATAAAATGACAAAAATACCCTCGGGGCAAAAATGACAAATAAGTATCCCAATAACATGGTTAGGCTCTAGGTCAACCAGTCTCCAAGGTTACACTATCAAAATACCAAAATCATAAGTCATGATTTAAAATAGTTTTGAATGATTAAAAATCACCAAAAATTATATTATTATTTAAATATCATAATTAAATAAATTAAAATATAAAATTTCAAAATTATCCTCATTTTAGAAACTGGGTGTTACAAGTCTACCCACCTTAGAAAAATTTTGTCCTTAAAATTAAAATGGTAGTAGTCCTTCTAGGTCAAACACCCCACAATCAAAGTCTCAAACATACCGTCAGATAATCATATGCGTCTGTCAAAATCATGATACTCAGAATCTTTGTCGTGCTAGTGAGCAACGCTACGATAATCACAGAGTCCTCGACTAAGGCACATACCTCTAGAATCATGGTATTTAAAATTTTTGCATTGCCGCATGCTTTACAGCAAAAACCTTAAATTCCCACACCCGAGAAATACGTCCTAAATCTGACTATATGTCCTCACTATGCCAGCTAAACACGACCATCGAAGATTCTAGATTCCATAACTGGGTGACCTAGCCCATATGATTTATCTTAGAAGAAAATCAACATAACACAAGAACAACAGGACAAAATTGATAAATCAACAAGGAACATAGGGAATCAAAATTTTTAAGGCAGTTATAAGAGGCAATTGCGAAAATGAAATCAAAAGAATGGAACCTGCAACTAGATCTCCAACGGCATGAGCATCCTCGACTGTCCTGGCGAAAGCTCACTCCTGCTAGCCTCCTCTGGCCTGCTGCTGATGCTGCATGTACCTCTGCTGCAGAGTTAGTAAGGGTAGTCTCTCCTGCTGGCCCACCGGAGTCCTCACTCCTGCTCCCTGAGCTGTCCGTTTAGGAAACTTGGGACACTCTCTTAACGGGTGATATGATGCTCCGCAAAGTAGGCACTTGCCTATCCTCATTCGGCATTCGCCCAAATCGTGCCCTAGTTCCCTACAGGAAGGGCAACTGATAATCTGCCGTGTCTGTAACGGTGGTCCCCTCGGCTGCTCTGTCAGAGCCCTAGCTCCTGCTCCTGGTGCTGTTCCCTGAACTACTCGTCCCGTGGTCAAGGTACACTCCCTCATCTGATGGTCTACTGAACAACATACTAGGCACATGCCCTGTCTCTTCCTGCACTCACCCCATCCATGCCCCGACTTCTTGCAGTAGGGACAACTGATTGTCTGCTGCCTGGGTGCCTGATACTGTCTGGGTTGTTGCTGTCCCTGCTGATGGCCCTGACCCTGGAACTGCTGCTGAACAGGCCTCTGTTGATACTGATGCTGAATCTGTAAGAGGGGTATCTTGGCCAGGCCCGCACTGCCACTAGCTCCCTCAAAAGGAGGTATAATGGGACAATCCATCTTCTGGTGGGCACCTGACCCACAGAAATAGCAAACCTTCAACCTCTTACTGCACTGCTCCCAGATGTGTCCTGGCTTCTTGTAGTAGGGACAACTGATCGCCTTTGGGTCCTGACCTCGATACTGATGCTGCACCTGCTGAACTCCCACTGTTGTCTGCGTCTGCTGAATCTGCACATGGGGCCTCTTGGCCTGGCCTCCGCTGCTGCTGGTACCGTGAGCGTCCCATCCCCTCTTGAACAACTGTTGCCGCTGAGTTTCCACTATCTGCTGGAAGAGGGAGAACAACCGCGTGACGTCCTCTGATCCTGATGGCGACTGCTGCTGAAGAACGTTCGGGACGACAGGAGAAATTCTCGGAGTAGGAAGAGGTGCACTCCCATAAGCTGCAGATATCCCAGCCTGAGCTGGCATAACAGGAACTGCAGTCTCGGGGCCCTGCTGATCAGGACGAGGAGTGGTAGACCCCTCAGTGGTGTCTTCATGATCGAGACGATGACATCGTGTCTCCATAACCATCCTGAAGACAGATCAAACAAGGAATCAATTCTGAGATAGAAACGATAATTCAAGAAAGGACAGTTATTCAAGAAAGCAATCTTCAACAGGAATTTAGATGGCAAGAATCTAGTTAAGAGTCTTTCCTAATGTGATTGAGTACCTCAAAATAATCCTAATCCTACTAGAGGCTGTAGTGGTACTCTAGTTCGAATACCACTACACAAACAGGACCTGCATGGGCCACCACTAAAAACGTGTCACGACCCGTACCCTAGAGTAAGGCACGAAACGTGGGTACGTCCAGCCTACGTCGCAGTATCGGCGGTAGAACGATGTCCTAGGTCACAACATCTAACAATATAAATTATAAACAGTTTATACTCCCCGAATGGGGGTGACATGGCAGAAGTAAACTCAATCACAACTAAGGCAGGAAGATAAGATGGAATGATAGATAGATAGATACTGCTGAAAAGAAATAAAATCCACAAGTACAAACAGAGAGTCTAAGTGGCTAATATATCACAAATCCCAAGTATCAATATATACAGTCATCCATAGAGTAAGGTAAATAAACATCCTAGTCTAGAAGAGTGTCATCCACAGCTATAGGGTCCGGCTGCTGGTCCAAGTCACAGCTATCATCTAAAGTAGCCTCACAATAGGTAGGGCAGGCAGCCTCGTCCTCATCCTCTCTAATATTTCAACAGGTCCAGTCAAGACAGGAGCGAGCATAATACATCTCAACAAGTCATAACAGGAAAAGGAAATATAATCATGTTAGAGAATAAAATACAGGAAACTGAAGAATAGCATAATGTAAGAGAGAGACCGTAAGTAAATATCTATAATATATATATAAAGAGAGACAGTGCTAGTGATTCAGAGTACTGGATAAACATGTGAATGGCTAAGGACTGATTCATGATTACACTACTTGGAATTGATTCATGATTACACTACTTGGATTTATTCACATGTTCATTTATACTCCCCCATCCCCAATCAATACACAAAGACCCATTCAAGTTACGTTAAGATTCATGATTATACTACGTTGCCCATAAGGGTGATTCATGAATTGATTCGTGAAGGCTCGGTGATCATGAGGGTACATGAGTCACTAGCTGATTCCCGAAGATTCATGATAATAGAAGCATAAGATATGTGATGTAAGTGAAACACACTGGTCAAAAGTATCTGATGCTCCCGAGAAGGATAACATCTCATGAAGGGATCCATATAGTACTAATCCGTGTTCCATCATGTCAGCATCAAGTAAGATAGTCTAAAGTAGGAATATAATCCAAAACATGATATGAAATGATCAGAGAATGTACTCGCCTCGTATCTGAATGTCCAACTGAAATGTACTGTCCGAGGAAAGGTGTCTGGCTCCTAATCAGAACAGCACAAGTCACAACAAGTCTAAAATGATAAGATGAAGCACTACAATGCATTCT
Source organism: Iris pallida (assembly GCA_029216955.1). Classification (NCBI taxonomy): domain Eukaryota; kingdom Viridiplantae; phylum Streptophyta; class Magnoliopsida; order Asparagales; family Iridaceae; genus Iris; species Iris pallida. The sequence goes on from JANAVB010001799.1 coordinate 10,659,169, forward strand.
ACATGAGTCTAGGTCAAACTAGGTCAAAGTCAACTCTTGGTCAACCATTGTCAACCAAGAAGTCAAACCTAGGTCTAACAAGTCTAATTAGTCTTAACTAGTCTATTCTAGGCCTAATCAAGACTAAACAGCCTAACTAAGCTCTCACTAGTCTAACAGACACAACATAGGCCCAATACCATATATATACATATACCGCTATTCACACCAACTTGTGACAGTGCCAACTTGTGTGTCCATGTCCACATACCATGTGTGTATATAAGTTATAAATGTGTGTGATGTATCAATAGGTGCAGGAATCTCATGAAGGGCTGAAACATGCATGTGGTCTCAAATCATTACAATAGCAGAAAATTCAGTGTGTGTCATATCACAGGGTTGTGTGTTAGCAAGAAACTGGAATGTATGGGAGTAGGCAATTAGTTCTCAGGATTAGAGTGTGTGTGCCAGGATTTGAGTGGCTGCTGTGTAGTGGTCAGGTGAATCAAATCAGTGAAAAGGATGATAGGCAACAAGTAAAATCATCACTTAGTCTAGTTAAGGAAAGGAAACCGTTCTCAGTAAAATGGAAAAGGAAATAAATTCAGTTTCCTGTTTTATGAATGGCAAAGTGGTTCTCAGTTCCCATTTCATTGTAATTCAAATGACAGGCTTAACCATTAATATCAGGTCATGGGGGATCATGCTCAGTTATAGAAGGAAATAGAAGATAGAAGCAATCTCAGGATTAAACATCCAAATCAGTAAAAATACAAAATGCAGTTCTCAGATTTTTTATGTAAAAACAGTTCATCCCAATTCCCCCATCTCAGGTTTTAGAAAAAGAAAACTATATGATAGTAGTACATGTGTGAGGCTAACAGTGCGCAGGAATTAAGAAACAATGTATGCACAGGTTTTAGTTCAATAGTCCAAATGAAAATTCGAAACCTAAACCCACCAACAACTTAACCAATATCACACCATGAATTCTTAGATTAAATCAGGGAATCGCAAACCACAGTTCAATTTCTAAATAATCTTAGTTGACAGTGAGCCAACTCAGTGTGACCAGTGAACAATCAGTTCCTCTCTGAAATTCGAACTCATATTCAACCATTCAACATAAAAATATGAATTCCCTACATCCTAATCAGGTTATTAGTTATACAGCAAATCAAACATAACTTAAAACACATGATATAAATCATTTAAAGTTCAAATCGAATAGGGAAACAGTGAATCATATAACTGATACTTAACAGTATCAGAAATTAGGGGAGCTTCTGTAGAAGCATGGAATTTCAGAACCAGAAAGTCTAAGCGCCAGACTACATGCGCCAAAGCTTGGACAAAGTACTTCACAGCAAAAAGCAACAAATATAGACATTAAAAGAGGATTTTTTATTCAACATATAAAAATCTATTACATGTCTAAGAAAGACTGTACAAAGGAGAATTTCTACAAAGAAAAGATCCTAAGTCTACAGCCAGCAGCCAACATGCGCCCTAAAGTAGGCGCAGCAATCAACATGCACCCTCAGCCAGGCGCATCCCACCATGCACCCTCAGTAAGGCACATCCTTTCAGCAGCTCAGTTATGTGCATGCCTTCAGCAGCCCAGTTATGTGCCGCTCTTCCAGCCAGGCTCACCGCCGTCTAAATACTTCGGCTAATGAAGCATTTATTGAGCAGAACGAGGGTGGCAATCAACCCTCTAGCTAAGGAAGGAAAAAGAACTACAAGCCAACCTGTGGCCATGGGAGGCTTCGAAAGAGCCTCCAAACACCAAGGAAGACCGTGATCGAAACCGCGGCCAAAGGAGCAGCTTTCAACACAACCAGAATGGGCTACACCCATTTTGAAGGAAGATAGAGCCACCAAAGCCTCAACACCGCCATTCCGATCTACGGCTCTTCCTGCACAACGAAGACGAGGCTCGAGCATCCCTATCTTTGGATGTAACAAGCACCTTCTGCCTGCCTCAGAAGCCTTCGACTCTGACTTTTGGATGTAACAGTCACCTTCAAGTGCATCAACGAAGACACTGCGTCGCATCTTCACTCTCGGGAGCATCTCGTCAACAGAATGCATCCGAGTAAACAAGTTCATGTTGGAAGGATGTGAGAGAATGAGAAGCAAACTCTCTCTATGCCACTATTTATAGGCCGGGCAAATCAAACCCATGTGCCAAGTGGATGGCTCTCTGAATTCCGTATAATGAATTTGCATTAAATGGATGAACCGGACGCTTCAAATTCAACCAAGTTAAAACGACTATTTAAAGCACTCGAAGAACGTAACAGTCGTACCATCAAAGACGTCTCACGAAGCGGATGCGTCAGCCAGACCGCGCATCACACAGACGTGCCCTTCAACATCAAGCGCATCATACAGACGTGCCTTTCAGCACCAAGCGCATCACAGGGGATGTCCCCTTATGCGTCCCCATACGCCTAGTGGAACGCCAACCGACGCGCCCACTCAACTGTCCATCGAATGTCACAAACATTAAATGCTGAACTGACATAGTTGGCAGCACGCCTCCCGAAGTCTGAACAGCCGGCAGCTTTTTCAGAAGACGAAGCATCGCCAATGTCAGCATCATCATTACTTCCTTCCGACGGGTACTGCCACGTGGCCATCCAACCATCTCGCATGCGCCTCTGCGGCCATGCGCCCAAATCTGTATATGCCTCAAAAGCTGTGCATCTCAGACTTTTCACTGATCCCTAAAGACAGAAGGAAAGTCATCATTAAAGCTCTGCATGCGCCTCAAAAGCTATGCGCCCCAGACTTCTTCCTGATCCCAAAAGACAGGAGTAAAGTCACTACTGAAGCTCTGCATGCGCCTCGAAAGCCGTGCGCCCAGAATGGTTCGTGACTCCTAAAGGTTACGAGCCAAAGTCTCCTCATGCGCCCAATCCTAGGCACATCTTACCAGATCATTCCTCCATCAAATTCGAGATCTCCGAGCCATGAGTCGATGACACGTGTCCTTTGACTCAACTCACCCAAGATCTCAGCAACCGAAAGATCTTCTTCTCTGCTACGTGCCGGCTCACAACAACAACATGAAGAAGTCAACCCCTCGATCAGGGCACATCGTCCATGCGCCTCCATCAGCAATCAACACGTGGCGTCCCCGCGTACAGGCGCATCCTACATGGGCACATGAGCAGTCAGCCTGCAGACTATATAAAGAGAGGGACCATTTCCTTCTTCCAGATCTACGTACACACATACCTACCTACAACGAACGAACAGAGACTTCGCACCACCAGAGAGGCAGATACAGACACTCAACGTCTTCCTCCTCTCAGCAAGCTCCAGCACCCAAAGCAATCTAGACCTTCAGAGAACCGATAACCGTCGTCAGATTGTCAACGGAGTCAACACATTACCACTCACTCCATCGGCACAAGGGACCCAGATTAAACAAAAGTGTACTCCTAGGACCACGTCTAAGTCCTATATTGTAACACCGTTCTGTTTGTATTGAAATTTGCAATCAAAGAATTTTAATGACAAACAGCTTCCTATTTAGTCATTGAAATAACAATAATTAGGCTAGTTAATGGTTGATAAATAATATTTAATGTGTGCACGTGCCATACACTTAGTGACCTATGCACGTGTCCGTACGCAACCAAGTAACACGAGACTTGGGGAGTGTCGTGTCAGACACTGCCCCGAGCTCCACGTCAAATGACACGCATCCACGTGTCCTGAATAGCCCACACGAACCCGCGAGCAGCAGGACACTGTTGTCCGTGCGCGCGCAGGCGTATCCACGAGTCCAGTGTGACTCGGACACGACTCGAAACCAACTCAGTCCAATAGAAACCCATAAGCGACCCAAAAATACGAATTCCTATTCAAACACATCACAAAAACTCGATCGAAATACCCTTTGTGGCATTTCATCGAACACCTGCGCATGTCACTGATACGTGTCCGATACGGACACATACAGGACACGAAAATTGGCAAACCCTATACCTACAGAACCAGGACACCTAGGGTTAGGTATATATGCAATTAAAACCAAATTTTAATGGGTGGTTAGGAATTTACCTAGGGTTATTTTTCAACACAAAAACCCTCTTCCAAGGAGTTCTTCAAAGCCCCCCAATCCTTTAAATTGATTCAAATCTGTGATTTGACTCCACAATCAGCAAGAGAACCTTGATTAGATCACAATGGAAGAAATTCCAAATAAAATGGAGTCCTATTATTAAACTATGAAGAAAAATAACTAAAGGCTTACCTATTCTTTAGGAAATGAAGAACAAATAAAAAGAGGCACAAATTCCTATGGAGACATTATATAGACAAGGGGGGTCTTGGCTGGCCACTTTAGTTAGGGTTAGCGTTTTTTTAGGTTTCATCCTATGGCTAGCAATGAATCAAGGATAATAGGTGGCCTAGAAACTAGGGCTTTTTTCTAGTCTTTTGCAAATCACTTAACCATAACTAAACTTGACTTAACCCATTAACCAAAACCATCTAATTCTCAAAGTGGCTCACTAAACTAGTTATGACCAATCTAGGTTAGGTCCAATCTAGGTTAGGCTAACCAAAATCACATGACAATAATTAAACTAGTATTTAAATCACACCATTCAATTAAATTATTTAAAAAATTCCTAATAATATATATTAAATTCAAATAATTCAAAAAAATGACAAAAATACCCTCAGGGCTAAAATGACAAATAAGTATCCTAATAACATGGTTAGGCTCTAGGTCAACTAGTCTTCCAAGGTTACACTATCAAAACACCAAAATCATAAGTCATGATTTAAAATAGTTTTGAATGATTAAAAATCACCAAATATCATATTATTATTTAAATATCATAATTAAATAAATTAAAATACAAAATTTTAAAATTACCCTTATTTTAGAAACTGGGTGTTACACCAAGATCGCGCCAGATGATATAGTGTCACCAGTAAGAATTCAACTAAAGGATGTAGCAAATATTTGGTGGAGCTCCTTACACCCTGAAGAATGTAACGAAGTTGTATCCTGGGAAAGGTTTAAGGAAAAATTTGAAGAAAGGTTCTTTCCCCCTAGCGCCAAGTTGGAGCTAGAAAGGAGATTTCTACATCGGAAGCAAAACAAGACTTCTATCGATGAGTACTCGACGGAATTTACAAGACTCAGCCGGTATACTTCGAGCATGGTAACTAGGGAGAAGGCGAAGGTAGTTCGGTCCAGTACAGGACTAGACGATAAATTAAAGATGAAGGTGGTACCTTACAAATGTCAAACTTATGCGGAGGTGGATGAAGCAGCTAGAGACCAAGAGAGGATGCAAAATGATAAGAATAACTCGAAGGCTGTAAGGCAAAAGCGAAGTTTGGAGACCGATGTGCCCCAGGGGAAGACTTTGGGTCAAGGGCCACAGAGGCGTACTCAGCCAGAACAGAATAGGGCTGCACTAAATTGTTCCTACTGTGGAAAGTCGGGACATACGAAGAATATTTGTAGAAGACTTCAAGGAAAGTGTCTGAAGTGTGAATCTTCCAATCATCGGCTTAATCAATGTCCACACAATAATAGAAGATCGTTAGTGCAGAATAATGCACAGGGACCGAGAGCCGCATATCAGGGATTTTAGCAAAGGCCTTCCTTCCAGAATAATGAGCCCAGGTTTGATAAGACTACGGGATATCAGCAGAGAAAAGCATTTGCACCTCTGGCACATCAATTTCATCAAGCTCAGAAGACTGGTCAGAATAACAACAAGAAGAAAAAAAAGAACCATGGTCAAGCTTTTCTGATGGATATCAATGAAGCAGGAATAGCAGGAGATGTGGTAACAGGTATTATAATTGCTTCATCCAGTCCTGCATCGGTACTATTTGATTCTGGAGCTACTCATTCTTTTTTATCTGCATTATTTATATCTGAGTATGATATAGAGACTTACCCTCTAGCTAGAAAATTAAAAATTCTTACGGGTAATAGCGTGGTAGAAGTAAGTCGAATTTGTAGGAACTATCCAATTAAAATGGGAGGAGTAAGTTTCAGGGATAGACTATTAGTTTTTCCCATGAACAACTATGATGTAGTGTTTGGAATGGATTATTTAATATTAACCTCGATGATTATAGATTGTGGACAAGGGAAAGTTCAATATACCCATTAAGAAGTTGCATGAATTTGTTAGAGCTCAGAAGGAGTTTGATAAAGATGAGTTAGAGAAATTTGAATTAAGGAGTCTCCAGGGCCGAGTAATAGATGAATGGCCTAGAGTTGTGGATGAATTGAAAGATGTATTTCCTGATGAGTTACCCGGATTACCACCGGATAGGGCCGTTGAATTCAGTATTGATCTAATTCCTGGAGCTGCCCCTATTGCCAAGAAGATCTATCCAATGAATAAGAAGAAATTAGCAGAATTAAATAAACAAATCAAGGAGTTGCTAGCTAAGGAGTTTATTAGACCTAGTGGTTCTCCATGGAGAGCACCTATGCTATTTGTAAAGAAAAATGATGGAAGCCTGAGATTGGTGATAGATTATAGAGCACTAAATGAAGTGACCATCAAGAATAAGTACCCACTACCTAGGATCGATGAATTATTTAACCAACTTGGAGGAGCAACTGTATTTTCCAAGATAGATCTCAAATCAGGCTTGTAGAAGCATGAAATTTCTGGCGCATCCACAGGCCAAAATTCCTATGCGCCTAATATTACATGCGCCAGGGAGCTCAGATGAAGTACTTGGCACAGCAGACAGCAAAAGTATAGACATCAAAAGGATTTTTATTTTCATATAAAAGTCTATTACATGTCTAAAAAAAAGGGCTTTACAAAGGAGAATTTCTACAAAAAGAAAGATCCTAAGACTACAACCAGGCACAACAAACTGCCATGCGCCTTCCGCCAGGCGCATCACCAGTCAGGCGCATCACTTCAGCGTCTCAGTCAGGCATGGCTCTTCAGCGTCTCAGTCAGGCGCATCACTTCAGCGTCTCAGCCAGGCATATCTATTTCAGCGTCTCAGTTATGCGCATCATGAAGTCTCAGCATATGCGCTCTACTTCGACCCGATCAAGTGCTTCGACTAATGAAGCATTTATTGAGCAGAACAAGGGTGGGCGATCAACTCCACTCTAGCTAGAGGAAGAGCTCTCCAAAGCCCAAGGAAGAGGAGAGCACCGTAATTTCGATCTGCGGCTAAAGGAGCAGCTTTCAACACAACAAGAGTGGGCAATACCCTACTCTAGCAGGAGGAAGAGCTCTCCAAAGCCCAAGGATGATGGGGGCACCATAATTCTGATCTGGGGCTCTTTCGAAATAACGGAGACAAGGCTCGAGCATCCCGATCTTTGGATGCAACAGGCACCTTCCGCCAGCCTCAGAAGCCCGCAACCCCGACTTTGGGATGTAAAAGTCACCTTCACAAGTGCATAAAAAGACAACTCGTCGCATCTTCACCCTCGGAAGCATCTCATCAACAGAATGTATTCGAGTAAGTAAGTTCATTCGGGAAGACGTGAGAGAACAAGAAGCAAACTCTCTCCTTGCTGCTATTTATAGGTCGGGCAAATCGAACCCATGCGCCAAGTGGCGGGTTCTCCGAATCTCGTGCAATAAATTTGCATTTATGGGGATGAACTTGACGCTTCGAATTCGGCCAAGTCAAAATGGCTATTTAAAGCACTTGAAGAACTCAAAAGTCGGACCAATAAAGACGTGTCATACAAACGGATGCGCCGGTCAGATACCGCGTATCGTACAGATGCGTCCATCGGTACCATGCGTCCTATATGGATGCGCCCAACAAAGCACAGATCTATGCGTCCTAATCAACATGGACCCATGCGCCTAGTGAAACACAGATCAATGTGCCCACTCAACAGCCCATCACCCGTTAAAGAACATTAAATGCTGAAGTCCTGACACGACAGCAGCCATGCCTCGATGATAGGGCAGCAACAACTTTTACAGAAAATGAAGCGCCGCTGACATCAGCATCATCATTACTCTCTTTCGGCTGTTACAAGCCACGTGGCCGCCCAACCATTCGCATGCGCCTCCGCAGCCATGCACCCAAACCTCTGCATGCATGTAACACCCAGTTTCTAAAATGAGGGTAATTTTGAAATTTTATATTTTAATTTATTTAATTATGGTATTTAAAATTTTAATATATTTTTTAGTGATTTTTAATCATTTTAAAACTATTTAAATCATGACTTATGATTTTGGTGTTTGGCTAGTGTAACCGCAGAGACTGTCTGTCCTAGAGCCTAGCCATGTGATTAGGATGTTTAATTGGTACATTTTAGCCTAGAGGGTATTTTGGTCATTTTAGAATTTATTTGAATTTATTATGATTTATGGGAATTTCTGTGAATTTAATATTAATTAAATATTGCTATGTGTTATGTTAATCTTGACTAGTTTGAGACTTGTAGACAGGCCTAGAACCTAACCCTAGCTATGGTAACCCTAGCCTAACTAGAGTTAACCCATTTTAGTCATTAGAGATTGGTTTTAGAATGAGGGGATTAGGTTTAGTGAAATTAAGTCATGACTTATGGTTTAATGCAATGACTTGTGATTTAATGACTTGTGAATTGAACCATAGGCCCATGACTTAAGCCCAAACTCCAATAAGCCCACCCATGGTAGCCAACCTAGGGTTCCACACCCTATTTAATGCCTCTTCCATTTGTTCTTGCCCCTATTATTGCTTTTCTTCTCAAGCTTGGAGAAAGAGGTATAGCCATCTTCCCCAATCCATAACTTTTCCATTTTAACTCATTTCTGGCTCAAACCACTTGGATAGATTCTAATTGTCTCCCTCTTGCTGTTCGTGGAGGATAATTCCAGCCTTGGGGCAATTTCGAGAGTTTGGCTAACAAGGAGAAACCCCTTTTTTGGAGCTTTTTATTGGAATTTCAACATATAGGTAAATCCCTACTCCCTCCACAAAATTTAGTTTTCTTTGCATGGATAGGAAGCCCTAGGTGTACCCTAGCCGTAGGTATTAGTTTTGTGTCGATTCGTGTCCGTTTGGTGTCCGTATCGGACACGTATCATGTTATATGTGCATGTGTTTGATGAAATGTCACAAAGGATTTTATTTTCGATTTTTGAAAAACTAATTACATAGATACCTAGGCCTATATGTGTATGATAATGTTTGTGAAGACCGATATGGATTTCGTGTCAATTTCGTGTCATTTTCGTGTCATAAATTGGACACGTACACACCCGCACAGCCCCGTGCACGTGTCCTGCTAACCGTGTCCGAGTTCTCCCTAGACACAGTACGAGAGGACACCAAATTTTGCATGCACATAGAGCACATGACTGACTTTGATCCTATAAAATTTTGTAAGGTTTTATGGAATGGTTTGGGAGCAATCGAGCACGCACTGATTTTCTCACTGTGTGCACGTGCAGGAAATCGCAACTGATACACTCTCATTACTTGGACACGACACGTGTTGAGGGCCGTACAGACATGTAAACACACACCCCTAGGTCCCCTTCATACGTGTGTACAAGCACGGCATATCTCGAGCTCTGTGTCGAGCCCAATCGAGCTCGACACGGCTGCACGAGGAATATTTTTCCTATTTTTCTAATATACAGTATTTACCATGCTTGGACACCTCGTGTCAACTTGTGTGGACACGAAAGCACTCACCCAGACACGTACACATTGTACACAATGCTTACCAACCTTTGCTTTGGGTTTTTGCTATGTTTTGATATTCGAAATTGGTTGGAGCCCCTATTTTCTGAACTAACTGTCAATTTCTGATACTCACTGTTCTTCTCCTTTTCAGAATTCATTTTCGATTTGTTTGGGAATTTTAGGACTTGGTTGTTGGTTTAATACTGATATTAATGATTAAATTCCATGTTTGGATCCTGGACATGTGTATTAGTTGTTGTTGGTTGATTTTACAGTTTGGATTTTGTTTTGCATTTCAAAATAGATTTTGATATTGTTGGAATGAAATATGTGTGACTGATACTTAGTGCAATCCCCATTGACCGAAATACCATATCTCATTGTTCCTGTCATTCATTCTTGACACTCACTGTTCACACACTCGACACCTCACAATTCGAACTGTCTGATACACTTGTTCTGTGATACCATGTGACACCGTTTGGACACTTACAATCATGCATCACACGCTCATACACATGATTTACTGTTTGGACACTAAATACAATTGTTTGACACTTTGCATCACTTACAAATTCATGGACACTCATTCACTTGCTGTACTTTACCTTACCTGTATAGCAAACCCCTGTCCAGGCCTGAATGTTGCTGTCATTGGTTATCGATTGGTATTGTAGGATGGTTTCTAATTGGTCTAGCAGTTAACATGGTATTAACCCACTGAACTGAATGTTCATTTTATTTTGGATATCATGAGTTGATTTCCTAGTCAACTAAATTGTTTTCATATAACTGTTTAAACCTGAGATTTTACTCTCACTTCACTGTGTCATTCCCTGTTTTCTCATACCAGAGACACCCTACATTATGGCACCCTTTACACATTGATTGTGAACACCTGGAACCCTGTCCTTGTACTGAAATCCATGAGAACCCTATAACATGTGAAGTCCCCTGCTATACACCCTCACATGTACTCTCATCCACACACACTCTGATGCATACACACACACAGGCCATAACCTGTGTTCCTGTTTTCTGAGAACTGAGGCACACATAGCTATTGACACAATACCATACACACATTGCACTGTCATATAACTGAAAAACTGAGAATAGGTTTCACATTGATTGGTTATTTGACTGTAAATTGGTCTCCTAATTACTGAGATTGAAATACTATTTCCTATTGGGTTTCCCTGTTAGATTAGGAACTGGGAAGTGATTTCCTTTCTTTAAACTGAGCTTTGATGTTAAAAATACTATGTTAAATTCAGGTGTATTGTATTAGTTCACAGATTAATTGGTTTATTAGCTTTAAATGCTAGTTTACATTGTGTTAGAGGATTTTGTTATGGTTCTCGAATTTGTTTGGAATGGACTGTATATAAACTGTCACTTGGCTTCCTAATTCTGGAAAAACCTGAGAATAATTGACACACACTCCTAAACCTGTAATTGACATATACACACACACATTTCTTGACATATATATTTTTTCCCTCTATGTTATGCATATATGTATATATATAGATAATATCTAACATAGAGAATAGGTGTAATGTGATGTGAAATAGATATGGTAATTGCCTATTTACATAGCTCTCTCTAACTCTCAATGTGTATATGTATATGGATGTATACTTGTAGCCATGCATGTTAAGTATAAATACATGTGTAATGAAGATGGGTTAGCTTTGTGCCATGAGTAGTGTAAACTCATAACTAGTGTTGATTTCTCTTTTCATGTACACCTCCATGTTCGCACACACACATAGCCTTACATGCTAGCTTCCTTTCTTTTAGGTATAATATTGAATGTGATGGCTTGTGTTTGGCTTGTATAGCCTTGTGATTGGTGCGTGATTGCTAGACTAGGCTTGGTTAGGCCTAGTGAGACTTATCAGACTTGTTTGGGTTAAGTTTGACCTAGTTTGACTAGTATAGTTGACCAGAGTTGACCAAGAGATGACTTTAGTCTAGTTCGATTTAGACAGCATGTAGATGCATAGTAGATTACATTTATCATCCCCTGTATACATCTTGACTTGTGTTGCTCTAACTAGGAGTCAGGTACCTCATCTCGAACAGTACATTTACTTCAGACATTCAGATACGAGGCGAGTACATTCTCTGATCATTTCATATCCTGCTTAGAATAATTTTCCTGCTTTAAATTACTTTACTTGATACTGTCACGTTGGTCACACGGATTAGTACTATATGGATCCCTCCTTGAGATGTTATCCCTTCAGGGAGCATCGGGTACTACATGTTCTGTGCGTTTCACTTACATGGCGTATCACTATGCTTCGTTGGTTCTTTGATCACTTGTGACATATACCCTTATGATCACAGAGTCTTCTTTGAATCCTTATCCCATTTATTAGGTTTTCCAGAATTCCCATTTATGGGACTACTATGTACCACCCTTCGGGGGCAGTTACATGGAATCATAACATAACCTGGTTGGATCCTTGTGTATTGATTGGGGGTACGGGGGAGTATAAATAGCTATGTGAACAATTCCAAAGTAGAATAGCCATGTACGCCTCTTTAGTATAGCCATGTGCAAATCAAGCCGTTCACATTTCGACTTTGTACTCTAAATCACTAATCACTGGTAGCTCTCTACTTATAGTAGATATTCTATTACAGTTCTCTCTCTGTTTACATTCTGTACTTTCTTTCAGTTCATGTATCTTACTTTACTGCATGATTATATTTTCTAATCTGCTATGATCTGTTGAGATATATTGTGCTCGCTCCCATCCTGACTGGACCTGTTGAAAATTTTACAGAGGATGATGAGAAACCCTGCACCCCCTTACTTTGGAGCTTGCCTAGATGACACTCGCGACCTGGACCCCTGGGGAGGTTCAGGAAGCTGCTGAGGATGATACCATTGCATAGTTTAGATAGTCTAAATTGTTTTCTTTTCATGTTTAGTTGTTGTCCTTATTTTCAGAGTTGTATATTCTAGAGATGTTGAGACTGGTAGTGGTTAACTTATGTTATTTCATTTCTGTTGTACCTCAGTTGAGGATTTCTTATCTATTTCATCGTGCTACATTCTACCTTAGATTGTGATTGAATTGTACCTCTGTGTTGGCCTCCTTATGGAGAGTATTCATATTATGTTAGTGATAGTTCATGACCTAGAACAGCGTTCTACTGCCGACACTGCGGCGTAGGCTGGGCGCTGTTACGTTCTCATACCCTCACAGTGGGTGTGGGTCGTGACAATGCACTTCAAGAGCCATGCGCCTCAGACCTTCCTCCAATCCCTAAAGACAGAGGCCAAGTCGTTACTGAAGCCTCGCATGCGCCTCGAAAGCCGTGCGCCCAGACCGGTTCAAGACTCTTGAAGGTTGTGAGCCAAAGTCTTCTCATGCGCCCAACCCCAGGCGCATTCTATTAGATTACCCTCCACCAAATCCGAGATCTTTGAGCTACGGATACGCGCCACATGTCATTCAACTGAATTCAGCCTATGAAGGGGTGCTAATCACCTAAGATCTCAGCAACTGAAACATCCTCTCCACTGCTACGTGCCAGCCCACAAAAGCAGCATGAAGGATTCAACCCACAAATGATGGTGCATCATCCATGTGCCTCCCGCAGCTTCAACCACCTGGCGTTCCCACGTACAGGCGCATCCTGCATATGCGCGCATGAGCAGCCAGCCTGCAAGCTACAAATTGAGGGATCATTTCCTTCTTTCATACATACGGGCAGACCGACCTACATACACACACAGTGAGTGAGACAGACACTCAACGACTTCTTCCTCTCAGCAAGCTCCAGCACCCAGAGCAACTCAGACCTTCAGAGAACCAAGAACCGTCGTCAGATCGTCAACGGAGTCAACGCATTACCACTCGCTCCATCGACACAGGGACCCAAATAAACAAAAGTGTACTCCTAGGGCTACATCTAAGTCCTATATTGTAACACTGTTCTATTTGTAGTTGAAATTGCAATCAAAAAATTTTAATGGCAAACAAGCTGGCGACTCTGCTGGGGACTTCTTTCTCCTTCGCTGAGAAAGCTGTGTCGCAATTTGACGACGTGAAGGTCGGCTCCTCCCATAAGACGCTGGTCGTACGCCTCAATCAACAGGCGTATGAGGAGTTCATCTCTGAAGGCAGTACAAGTCCTTCGAAGCGGCTGCCGAAGCCGAAGAAGACTCGCCAAGCCTGGGTGCGTAAGGTCGACGCCCCTGGCACCACCACCAAAGAGGATACGTCGATACAGCCTACCCTTCCCACTGACGTCCTCAGCAGCCAAGATACGCCTACCGGTGTAGCACATCTCTCGAGAAAGCGTAGGGCTGACCACATTCCCCAACAATCTCCCTCTCAGACGAGGAAGAGAGCAAGGGCGCAGCCAACACCCTGCGCATTACCTCTGATGCGCCCCAGAAGGCATCTGTCTTTGATAGACTCACTCGCTGTCGTGGCGAGGAGGATTTAGACTCTGAGTACTATGCACCCTAGCAGGCTAGTACGAAGAAGTCCAAGACAGCACGGGCAATGTGCCTCGAACATGCTATGCCAGCAACGAGCCAGAGGCATGCGCTCACAATCATGCGCGCTACCAATGGTAAACTGTACAAGGTTGACTCGGATGCTTCTGCGCCAGAAACGAGCCAACCGTCAAAGTCCTTGTCATACTTGGGCACATCTGGTGCGTTCGCAACCAAGTCGTACAAGGTAAACTCAGTGGTCTTGAACCCCCGCGACTACATTGGTTGTGCATCTGAGGCTGGTTCTCGTCACTTTCAATGTTGCTCCTCCACTATCGATCTGGACGCATGTTTTACGTCAGATCAGGGGGTGCAGCATTCACCTGACCACCCCAGCGCTTGGCCTTGCCATGCGCCTGATGGGGGTGTGAAGGTGGCACTCTCCTCCAACAATCTGCGTAACATGATCACTCACAAATGCCGATCAGGAGAGTTGACTGACAAGCACAATAAGCCCCTCACAGGGCACATCTTTGCTATAGTCACCATCAACTGTTGTTGCAAGACAGCAGTCCCACCAAGGCAGTCTGTGTTCCAGTGGCTGCAATCATCAACACCCCTCCAACGTCGCCCCGGGAAGAAGGTGTCAGAGGAGCCAGAACTACAGGTTGCTTCTTGCAACGTAGTCTCTAACTGCCTATCAATTTGAAAGGTGACTGGCAACTCCTCGACCTCGTCCTCATCCAAGAGCCAGCCGAGGAAGACCAAGACGATTGTCCCATCCTCAGGAGTGTTTGAGGGCACCCTGGGGAGAAAGAAGATCTCAGAAGATGCTGGGGGCAGTCAAGCCCCTGTGGATCTTCATCCTGGATACGAAGTCAGCCTTCCGGACATAGCTGGAGGTAGTCAAGCCCCTGTGGATCTTCATCCTGGAGACGAAGTCAGCCTCCCGGACATAGCTGGGGGTAGTCAAGCCCCTGTGGATCTTCAACCCGAAAACGAAGACGTCCTCCAGAACATAGCTGGGGGTAGCCAAGACGAAGCTCCGGGTGAAGTTCCTCTTCAAGAGAGCGAGGCTGAAAGCGAAGTTTCAGCCGATCCCTCCACTTCCAGTCACGTCATGACAGTATACATGACGGGAGCTGGTGATACGGAGTCAGATGCGCCTCCAACAGATCTCGTTCAGCGCATGGATACCCTGGAAGAGGACTCAAAACCCTCTCTGCCTCCATGTAAATACTGACTCAAGCAGTGTTTGAGATACGGTCAGCCTTGACCAGAGCACCTTCCACTAATCCTGACCCACGGGTCAATGGAGAATCAAGTGTTCCCCTCCAACGGGCATCCTTGAATACCGATTGCCGTAAAGCACCGCGTGTGTCGGAACCTTCGAATGTATATCTCCAAACTGTACCACCTTCTCCAACTCTCAGCTCCACGGAAGACGTGGTGGAGATGATCAGGGACTTGCGTGAGCGCTTCGAGTCGAAGAACAGACAGGAGGAGCGCCCGAAGATGGGGATCCCGCAACCATATCCCTTCGAATAGAATAAAGTAGTTTATCCTCCCAAGTATAAACCACAAACATTGACGCCATACGACGGAAAAGACTCTTCATGCCGTTATCTGACGTACTTCTAGTCTCAAACGGGACATCTCTCGAAGGAAGACGCGCTACTCACCAGCATGTTTGTCGAGGAACTGAAAGGAGTGGCTTACGACTGGTACTGCAGTCTCCCTGACAACTCCATATCTTCCTTCGACGACTTGAAACGTCTCATCCTCGATTGTTTCTACGACGAAGGGAAAGACATGATAATGGCGTCCCTGATAGAGGTGCGTTAGAAGGAGAAAGAGACGGTTCAAGCATTCATCGAACGTTTTCGACATGCCTGCTTCAGACTGCCCCCGGGTATGCCAGAACATGCACTCCTCTCTTCCTGCAGCATGAACATGCTTCCTGCGATCAAGCTCTGGCTCAACTCCACTCCTCCTCCCTATTGGAGCTTGTTAATTATTGAGGCTGAAGCAGCTAAAAAGAAGGCATTCAATGCTCGCCTTCTGGAAGTCAGTTTCCCTGCTTTTGAAGACAAGAGAAAGCGGGTTATTGCCAACAACCCTGGACGTGAGACGAATGGGAAGTAGACGCTGACTGTCAATGCCTCCAAAGGTGCACAAGTACCTACTCAAAAGCCTCCACTTGTACCGAGGCCAAAGGAGGTCTATTCTTTCAATGACGAAGACACCTTGCAACTCTTCGAGATGCTGAAGCAGGGTGATAAGATCAAATTGTCCGACCCGAAGCGTCCCGATGAGGTTGGAAGAGTAGACAATCCGAGATACTGTCACTACCATCGATTCGTCGGACATCCAACTCAGGACTGCTACGTCCTCAAGAATTACATCCAGCGCATGATCAATACGAATGTTATCTCCGTCGACTATGAGGAGAAAACAGTCTCGGCCAACCTGGTGTCGCTCCAATTCGGCACCATGCCTCCAACCACAACATAATATGGGGTCGTCGCCATCCCAAAGGCGACAATGGAGGTGGTCAACCTACCACCTACTCGTGAGAACGTGAGTGGACTCATCCCACTCACCAAATCTCGGGGAAAGATCTTATGGGTTCACCCCGATCACGTCTCCGAGGTTACTCAACCGGTGGTACGGTCTACCTCCAAAGCTAAAGGCAAGAAGATCAAGTCTTGCCGCATGGTCTCTTCCTCCGCGAAAGAGGCTCTTCCTGTACAAACCCGTTCGCAGCTGAACGCCCAACCCGACGAAGCTGCCGTTGAGGTGGAGCCTCCCTACACTGCCCCTGCTGCCGAAGAAGGAGGTTCATCCAAACCTCCAGCAGCCAATAAACAGAAGCATGTAGAGGTCCATTTCGACAAGACTTTGCGAAGGAAGGGACAATGCTTCGGGGCTGGCTAAGCCCCACACCTTTGACATACTGGCACAACTTGCCGGTACTCCTTCCCGTTTATCTCTGTACGAGCTTCTTCGTCTTTCCAAAGACACCAGTCAAGCTCTCTGTGAAGCTTTGAAGGATGCTGAGTCCTTCATCAGTCAGGTCAGCAGCCTGAGGATCTCCCGACCACATGTACGCACTGCCATTGTGCGGATGAGGTCATCCCCAACATAACCTTTACCCAATAAGACATGATACTCAAGCATAACCGGCACAACATGCCATTGTACTACACAGGGTATGTGGGTTCCGTCAAGGTGAAGCAAATTCAGATTGATCCAGGGTCTTTCCTTAGCATCGTCCCTAGCACTCTGCTGTCAACATTGGGGATCCCGATGTACCGACTGGCTCCTTCCAACACGACAATCAGCGGTTTCAATGCTAGCAAAAGTGAACCATTGGACAAAATACGGCTGAAATTTCATATCGGTAACCTCCGAACCGAGGTGACCTGCTATGTCGTGGATGCCAACGTCAACTATAACCTCCTGTTGGGTCGCCCGTGGCTGCATGAGTATATGGTGGTGCCATCTACACTCCACCAATGTATAAAGTACATGTCCACTAATGACATCATCCGGACAGAGTTCGCGGACATTGACCCTTTCAAGGGAGTCGAAGCCTACACAACCCCATTGAAAAGGAGTGTTGGACTTTGGTGTTTGTCATCCAAAAGACTTGCCATTATGCTTCGGGCCAGACAATTCATGTCATCTCCCGAGTCAATCCACTCAGGGTTCTCATGACGAAGCCGGGATCATTGAACTCTCGACTAGCTACATTGGCAATCATGTTGACACCATATAATATGGTCTTCGTCCCATAAAAAGCCATCAAGGGCCAAGCTCTAGCCGACTTTTTAGCTTCACACCCCATCCCAGAGTCCTCTAGACTCTATGAAGACATCTCGGATGAGGTCCAAGAATCAAACGTCACCGAAGAAAAATCCGTCTGGCGGGTTTTTTTCGATGGCGCTTCAAGAACAGGCCCCAAAGGCCAAATCATCGCAGGAGTGGGGGTAGTCCTAGTCTCCCCCGATCAGCTGGTCATCCAGCGTGCTTACTTCCTTTCGAAGCCGTGCTCCAACAATGTTGTCGAGTACAACGCTCTGATTATTGGACTCCAGCTGGCGCAACAGCTGGGGTGGATCATCTGGAAGCTTACGGTGACTCAAAACTCGTCGTTAATCAAATCCGAGGGCAGTACGAAATTTGCCATGAAGATCTGGTTTCTTACCATGAAGCTGCATTGAATATTATTTCAACCTTCACCAAGTTCTTCATAGAACACGTACCTCGGTTACAAAACCTGGAGGCTGACGCTCTGGCCGGCCTCGCAGCTTCATTAGTAGCACCCCTCGGGACTCAACACTATGTCACGGTAGTCGGACGAGACTTGGTCTGTCCCAAAAATAACCTATGTTCAATAATGACCCATGCCATAACGACAAGTGCCGGTGTTAATGTCCGAGACTGGAGGTTCCCATTCATTGACTTTGCTGTCTATGGAATCCTTCCAGAAGACCCGAAAGAAGTCGTCTCGGTCATGAGATGTTCCCTTCGGTTTTATTATGATACAGCTACTAAAATGTTGTACCGACGTTCCTTTGATGGACTTCTCCTTCGATGTCCATCCAACGAAGAAGCAGCCAAAGCCCTTCGGGAAGCTCATGATGGGACTTGCGGGGCTCATCAACCTGGCCCTAAGTTGCAGGATCGACTGCAACGCATGGGTTACTACTGGCCAACTATGGCAGCTGACGCTGTTGACTATGCTAAAAAGTGACATGCGTGCCAGCTTCACGTCGACTTCATCCATACATCGTCGAAACCACTACATCGTACGGTCACCTCTTGGCCCTTCGAAGCTTGGGACATGGACATTGTAGGACCTATCACCCCTCCATCATGAGGGAATACCGCTTCATCCTAGCCATCACCGACTACTTCTCTAAATGGGCAGAAGCAGTTCCACTGATGAAAGTGAAAAGCTCCAGGGTGATCAGCTTCATCAAGCACCATGTCATCTACCGTTTCAGGGTACCTCGGAGGATTATCCACGGTAACGGTCCGCAGTTCATCAGCCATATTTTCAGCAGGTTCTGTGACAAGAATCGCATTCAGAACGTGACATCAACCGCCTATAATCCGGCAGCAAACGGATTGGCCGAGGCATTTAACAAGACTATCGTCAAGCTCCTCAAAAAGGTCGTATGGTCCAACAAACGCGACTGGGATGAAAAGCTCAGCGAATGTATTTGGGCCTACCGTACAACGGTGCGGACTCCGACGGACAACACCCCGTTCTCCTTAGTCTACAGGAGTGAAGCGGTACTGCCTCTTGAGATCCAGATACCCTCACTCCGTGTAGCGATCACAAACCAGTTGACAGAGGAAGACAATCAACGCCGCCGTCTGCGAATTGGATGCACTAAAACGTCTCGTAGCTCAGCAGCGCATTGAACTTTATCAAGCCCGTATATCACAGGATTTCAACAAAAAGGTTAAGCAGAGGACTTTCTAAGTTGGCGACCTGGTCCTAGCAGTCAGGAGGCCGATGGTGTTGACTCACAAAACACTAGGAAAGTTCGAGCCCAAGTAGGAGGGACCTTTCATTATAGAGACGGTATACTCAAACGGTGCTTACCGCCTCGCCCGACCAAATGAGGAGTTGTTCATGATGCCCATCAACGGCAAGTTCCTAAAGAAGTACTGCTCATGACATCTTTCAGATATGTACTTTCATCTCTACCCAACAAGGGAGTCAGTGGATCGGATCATCAGAGCTCACATGCATCTTTCCTTCACAAAAATCCTATACTTTCGGAACCCAGTTGTTCCATGGCATTCTATCCCCAGTAGAAGAACAACCACGTCCACATTACCACCGAGTTGCTCCTCTATGCCCTGCAGAGCAGAATCTTATACTCCGTAATACTATGCCACTTATCATGTTTACCACGTCAACATTACCTCTGAGTAAACATCCCGTACAAACAACCCCCATGTTGCCGTACATCGATCGCAGAACTTCCATGTCCATATTACCTCTGAGTAGTTCCACGTATCCCTCTAGAGTCACTCCTACCACGTCCTTAACACCTCCGACTAGGAAAATTCTGTCATTTGAACCCCGTATTTGCCATGTCCACACTACCTCTGAGCAAACATGTCGGTTCTCTCAAACTTATTATCTGTACCTAAAAATCGAGGTGCACGAAAGATAATAGGTCCACACAAATTATCAGTTCATCACAGCAAAAATGAGCACACCACAAAATTCTTTATTTAAAAAAGTAAAGAATTACATCCCCCGCAGAAGTTACAAACCACAAAAATAACAAAAAAGAGTAAGAAACTACAATCCCTAAGCATCACTGGGATTGGCAGAAAGCTCTTCAATCCGATGCCTCAAGTCTTCCACGCAAGTCTCTGCAGTCGCCAAGACCCGGCGTTCGGCTTCTTGACGCATCACCTCTACAGCTTCGGGGGCAGTATCAGTCTCATACTTCTCGTCTAGCTGTTGCCGCTGGTGGGTCAGGAAAAGAATCTGGCGGGTAAAAATTGCTTCCTCCTCCTTAGATGCTACATGTTCAGCCTGGACTCGCTCAGCATCTAACAAGAGTTGGGCTCGCTGATCTTCAAGATGGGGCACTACAAGAAAGTTCAGTTTTTCCAATATTTTATATACGTCGTGAAAACAGCTAAAAACGTTGGCATAGGATATACCAACGTTTTAGAAAAATGTCGTCGTTGTCCTAGTTGGGAATTGACTACGTTTTTTATAAACGTTGGCATAGGTTGTGCCAACGTTTATAGCAACCTTTATTAAACGTTGGTAATTACACAAAATTAGATTACATTTTTCCAATGTTTAAGAAAAAAATGTTGGACAATTACTTCGTTCCCAACCTTTTGCAAACTGTTGGGATTTGTTTTCCTGACCTTTTACAAAAACGTTGAAAATTGGTAATGATGGATGACAAATTTCCAACGTTTTAGCAAAAATGTTGTACTACAACAAAATTACCTTTTTTATTATGGCTAAAAACGTTATAAATGACTTTCTATAATGCTTTTTCATAAGCCCTAAGGCGTTATAAAACCAATGTAATAAATATTTCTAAAAACATTATAAATATTTTGTACTTATATAACACTTATTTTTCAAACTGTTATAAATATAATGCACATTTTAATCAACTTTTAAAGCATTATAAAAGCACTATTCAATAGATTTCACAAGAATATAAATCAAATGCAAATATTCAATATATCAATTTTGGAAACACTTAAAACATTAATTTCGAATTAAAAATATTCTAAAAGTACTTAATACCACCATCTTAATTACATTTTTCAAAATAAATCCAAATTTATTTCTATAATTTTTCTGGACTACTCAAAAAAACATATTAAGTGCTTGTCATGCTTCAACTTTATTCTTAGTCCTGATCTTGTCGACGACACCGTCAGCAGCACCCTGAAAAAAGTAGCAAAATAAGAACAATGATAGTTAATTATGTACATCAGGATAACTAAAAAGATAATATTTTTACCACTTGGATAACAAACTTGAAATAATTTTTATAGCGTTTGAGTTTATCATGTGATAGTTAACTAAGTACACGATAAACTAATCATCGCTCGAAAAATCTTGTTGGCTCCAAAACCATGATAATTCTAGTAAAGCATTAATATTGAGTATATTATAAGGGCTATTTGCAACCGACCTAAGAATTAATTGAGAAGGTTGTCTTGAAGAAAATTTAGGCCTTCCAAGAACGAAAAGTAGTAAAATATGAAAAGAACTACAAGTGAGCAATGATAAATATAAGTAGAGAATTTAATAGTATGTATTGAATGATATATTGGTTGTAAGCACTCACTAATATATGTAGCTCATAAAGATAACTATACCACATTATATATTATGATTTGATCTCAACATGAAGTATATAATTTTCTTTCCTATAGACAATATTTGAGCAGTACTGAGCAAAGAGAAGGTAAAACATGCAGAGGATATGTAGACTACTTGTAGTACTCTATATTTGTTTTGGTTTATGCTGTAGAATCTTGATTTGTCAGTTTGCAAACATTAGAGCAGAAATTATGAAACCTTTAATTCTAGATGAATATAGAGTAAGTTTATAGCTACGGTATTTTGTCAAAAGGGTACTTGTATCCACTCCTTAATAGATCCCAACAGAGGACTTCTGTATTCATTGCCTGCTAAACTTTGAAATTTATTCTGTTGTCAAACCAGAAATATGTCAGTGTAAAGAACATACAAGTTTACTAGTGAACATACAAAACCAATACAGATTTAAAGGTAAGAAAACATATGAACTTTGGTAACAGAACTTGTTTTCACGTATCAATCATGTGAAAAAAAGTCTAATTTACTATGGAAGTTTCAACACATAACTCCAAAAATCGGTGCCATATTGCATCATGAACATATCTGACAACACATAGTCCAAAAATTGTGCCATATTGCGTCATGCACATATCTGACAACACATACACTCCAAAAGAAAATTACATTAGGGCTAATTACTATGGAGCAGAAGTGTCATAATTTACTATGATGGTTTCATACAGTTGAAAAAACCCACTTAGTCTAATTACCTTGATTAAGCCAATTTACTTGGCATTGCTGCAGAAATAATGCTTGCATCACATTATACCATACCAAATTAACCCATGTTGGTTGCTGCAAACCTGACTAAAGAAATTAGCAACTACAAACTAGAAAACTGAGAAAATAAATTGATGATATCATATAAGTAAGCTTCAAAGGGCAGGACAAGAAAAAAAAATATGGTAGACGAATAAATTTAAACTTCTCTTCTATCTCAGGTTTCATTTTGGGCTGCCACAGTTCCCCTCTATACATTGACTATGCTACCTCATGTCGGAATCACACTTAGAATCGAATGATACAACATGAACACAATATGATAGGGTAAGAAGCTAAGGCACATGCTCTTTAACCGATGAAGCTTTATGAAGCCAAGGATGAACATTGATTTATAATACTAGTCCACGTGGTTAAGAATGCTGTCAAAAAGACAAAACAATATTTTATCTGTTTAGCTCTGAAAACAAACAAAGAAACAACATGAAGGCATCTTTAAATATACTTCCAAAATGGACAAAACAGAAAGCATGTCAGGGTCTCGTGGATCATACGAGTAAAGCATACAAGACATGATCGGCAATGTACATCACAGTGGAACCAATATTGATTATGCAGAAAGCAAAGATATATTATTCTGCATCAATGTTATGCTATAACACCAATAAAAAAGACACCTTTCTTGAGCAAAATCCATGAAATTCTTCACAAACACGTGCTAATTAGAATATTTTTACCCTCCAAAATATTACGAGTGAATTTTTCACAAATTTTTTATGAGAAAAAAGGGTTTATTAATGATAGATTTTCATATAGCTAACAAAATTGCTTTAGCAACATATAACTTCGTAACAGCCGTAACACATGAACCATGAGGCATTGTTGTTCTTGAGAATCGGATAGGTTACAGTATGCAAGATCAAGATTTTTAAAAGCAGTAGAAAAGGTACAAGTACTTCTTGAATAATTAAATTTACAACCATGACCAATTCTACTATGGCCACTAATATGTTGTACAATCTCCATCCTTAGACAAAGGAAAATGATATTGAGACATATTTATTATGAGGATAGGAAGTTACAAGTATGTATGCGGAAAGAATGAGGATCTACAGAACACTGAAAAACTATAGTTGTCCTTCCCCTAAATCCCTTAGCCAATTTAGCTCCTAATGCATGATGCTTCAAGTCAAGTTTCTTTGTTATTGGTATAGGTGAATTCTTTTGGATCCATCCCCC
Organism: Iris pallida; assembly: GCA_029216955.1. Classification (NCBI taxonomy): domain Eukaryota; kingdom Viridiplantae; phylum Streptophyta; class Magnoliopsida; order Asparagales; family Iridaceae; genus Iris; species Iris pallida. The sequence continues at coordinate 10,683,147 of JANAVB010001799.1, forward strand.
GAAGGAATCGAACATGATAATCTTTCATCATACTGTTCGAGCAAGAATATACAAATATTACAAGTACATACATACCTTACATATATGTAGAACAAGTCCCGTCAAATTTTGCTTGCGTTCTAGATACTTTGCTTACATCACTGTATGTCTGCGTATTTCCGTTTATAAGTACTTGTTTGTGTATAATTTGTGTTTGCTTGCTTCTTTTGCTCCAAGCGGTTTCAGAATGCAATATTAAATATATATTTGGGAAATGGTTGAACCAAGATGCCTTGCTGATGCATCTTTGGAGGAATTAGATGTTGTTGATCCACCACCATATATCAGTGGATAAACTGCTGACTTCTCCAAGTATGAGAAATTTACAACTTTGCCCTATAATAAGGTTGAAGAGGAGGAAACACTTGCATAAATAAACAAGGATTCACAATCATGTCATGAATGGATTCAAATCAGAAAAAGTTAAACAACATTTGAGGATTTAGTACACATTGGTTTCGTTGCACCAAACCACTCTCCAAACCAACACAACACTACATTTCAACTTTTGATTATGTTTATTTTTCTTTTCTTTTTTTGCTTATTTTGCAATTGCTAATTGTTCACATCCATTTAGACTATATAAATGTCACTTTGAGTAGCTAGAGCAACCATTTATTATTACTGTCAGCAGTACACAACACAATCATCATATGTATTGATAGGACCAGTTTGGATGAAGTTGAGTTTTATCCAAGGCTCATTGGAAGTTGAAACACAATGGGCTAGCCATTTTCCTGGCCTAACAGTTCAAAAATGTTTCGTATTATATTGAACACATATCCACGAGCATGTATCGGATATTCCAAAAATATTGTAAAACATACCAAAGTAGGTGTCGTATGTATCTGTGTCTCCGTATCCTGAGCAGGTCGTGTGGTATCCTGAATATATCACAATAGAAGTATGGAAGCTTTATCATTATTGGATATCCTGAATATTTAAAATACACCTTTTCACAATGGGAGTATGGAAAAGTATTGGATATCCTTAATAAACCAAAAACATCACACATCAACAAAATCGGGCCTAAAAATCTAATGGACCTGCACATGTAATATATGAAGCTTTATCAACAACAAAAAATGAAGTTAAAGAAACCATACCCTTTCCAAATGCTAGACATTAAAAAACACATGCCTAAAAATCCAATGGACATGTAGATATAACATTTGAAGCTTTATTAACAAAAAAAATGAAGTTAAAGAAACCACTAAAGAATGCCAGACATTGGATTTTATTTCAAGATTCTAGATTCTAGAACACCTGAAAAATGATGTTACAAAAACCATTAAAGAATGGCAGACATTAAAGAATAATAATGCACAAAAAAGGCATGATCATATCAATAAACAATCAACCTCAAAAGGGTATCTTAGGAACATGCAAAATATTGGAACAACAAAATTACCATAATGTATGGTAAAGAAAAATGCCTATAGATAAATCAACATACTGAAATGTACTCTAACCAAGTCACATTTAAACCCATTACGTACAATCCCACACGATTATCCTTAACATATCAACACTCCAAGGACCAAAATCAGTACGTTCAGTATGCACTCACTTGTTACAGCCTATCAATGTAAATGTAAGCCGATATCAAGAATATGTATTTTTGTCTTAAAGCATGGGTATCAAATAGTGGCCAGCCTACACAGCATCGACAAGTGACATTAAGTAGCCAATGTAACAACATTATCAATTACTAAAGAAATTGGTATCTCATCCCAGTGACATTAAAGAGCCAAAGTAACAATATTATCAATTACTAGAGAAATTGGTATTCCATCAAAATACATAAAATGTTACAACCATTGTAACATGATTTCGACAATCCCCAAGGAGCCAAGTTCCAGATCATGTCACCCAAAAACGTTGAAGGTTCCCTATCCGGATCACTAAAAGTGGCAACCAAGGCCATTTGGATCATAAAGTATGAAGTTCAACAAAGATATCAATAAAAAAATGATAAAATCAACTAATCGTTAAAAAGAAGCATACACGAGCCAATCGTTGTACGATTTAGTACGAAGTAGTTTCAATAGTCATAATAGGATTATTGGGGCTTGCCACTAGTTGTATGAAGTAGAGTGACAATGTATCATCATTATTGGGGCTTGCCACTAGCTGGAATCATGTTTATCGGCATATGCTATTCAGATGACGATGGCAATGATTTCTAAACATCCAGTCTACTCCAATTTGCATGTCCAAATTAGTCCAGGTCATGGTTTATCAAATATCCTTACAATTTTAATAGTTTATTTATCGACTTATATCGAATTCAGAGACGTAGTGCAATATAAGTCATCTGGTATCTGAATGCTCGTGAGAAAAAAAACAAATTTAATGTAGTTCATATAGATTTTTGATAGATTATTGATGATAGAAATGAATCAAAAAGTTTCCAACAATGTAGTTTCACACATTCGAGGGCTCAAGAAGCATCTACACATTTAAATAAAAAAATATTCCCAATCTATTTTCAGAACTTGACAAGATTTGAAAATAAGAATGAAATATGGTTACTTTGCCTTGTCGTATCTGGCCTGTCTCCTGTCGTCTATCCGAGTCATCCTTCAAAAACCTAACTTTGTCCCCTTCGAGGACCATTTCCTTCATCTTTGTGTCCTCCGCCAGCAGTGACGCTCCGTGACGTTGATCCGATGATGGAGGGTGGCGATTTGGCTGAGCAACAACTCTCTCTTTTGGATCACAACCGGGACTCCTTGCGCAGCTATTGCTGCTCCTCGCGGAGCAACCTTTGCTTCTCTCTTTCCCAGAAAGAGAAAGAGGAGGAGTAGGCAGAGATGGAGGATTTAGGATGAGTTTAGGGTTTTGGCTGATTTGAGTAAGAGGAGGAGAGGAAGCTCGAGAGGGAGAGAGAGAGAGAGAGAGGAAGGGAGAGGGAAAGATAAATTTTAATAAAATGAGATTGGGGCATGGGTTAGGGCTTTTCTTTCAAATAGAGCAGCAGAATGAAGTAGGAATTAGAGGATTTTAAGAGGGTAATACAAAATATAGAGGGAAAAAATAATACAATATTTCTTTCACAATAATCGACGTTTTAGAAAAAACATCAATAAATTTCTCGATGTTAAGACAAATGTCGAGAAAAAAACGTTGATAAGTCAATATTAACTTTTAATGAAGAAGATCGGTAGTTGCTTACCTAAGCCAACTTGAACATAAATGTCGGATAAAAACGTTAGTTATCCTTGAGGTTTAAGAACAAACATTGGTATTTTTCAACATTTATTGTGAAATATCGATGTATCATGTCTAAGCCGACGTTTTCATAAATGTCGGGAGAAAAAAAACATCGGAAAAGACCTATTTTCTTGAAGTGGAGAATCTTGGCAGTGACCTCCGCTATGCTAGCTTCCAATGAGGTCAGCAACTCCACCATTTCCTGCATGGATTGAGATAGCCTATCCACCGCAGCCTCAGCTTCGGCCACCTCACGGTCCCAGACAGCCACCGTGGCCTGATACGATGACTCGACTTCAGCTATCAACTTCTCATTTTTTGCTTTTATCAGAGCAGAAAAGTTATTTCGTCGGATACTCTGAAGCTCGGAAAGAAGCTGGTCAAGCTCGGCCACTGGCGCCTCCAGAATCTCGGCCATATGATCGTGGACATGGTGAGAACGTATCAGAGCAATGTGAGGGAGCACCATGGCTTTCGCCGTCGCAAAACTCCTATTTGCATTTATCATAGTCGATACACCTCTCTACAGCATCTTGTACACTGCCTCAAAAACAAACATCATGTACTCATCCGCGTCTGCCAACACTTGAGGCGTCATAGCAGGAGTTGGAGGAGCTGCTCTGGATGGCGGACCTGAAGAAGATCCACAGACCTGAATCTGCGAGGCTGCAATCTCAACCGCAGCGGACCCTCTCTCGTCAGAGACTTGCACTTCGTCACTTGCCCGAGGTACGAAGTGGACAGAAGGAGCAAGATGGGGCGTCGATATCGTCCCCCAAGTGGCAGGAGCAACAGAGGGTTCAACCAGCAAACTCTTACCTTTTTAATTTCGGAGGGACCCCCGACGTCTGGGGCTGTCTTCTCCGTCCCCAAAACACTATCAGCAGGCCGCACAGAACCTTCCTCCTCTGGCGAAACAGCCAGATCAGCACCTGTTTCCTGACTTGGCTCTCCTGGAGCCAGGCTCGGCAGACGAGTCTCGCCTCCCTCATCGAATCCCTCTACGAGAATAGAATCGGTTAGTATCTCCCGATCGGCAGCCAGCTCGACGTCCGCTGCTGAGTCTGGGGTAGGGCTCGGCAAAGGTGTAGCCGATCCCCCTTCATCATGACGAGGAGGGGAATCAGCCCTCTCCTCTGTTGCCACTATGTCTGTTGCCCCTACTACAGGCTCAGAGACCTCTGGAGGAACGTCATCTGAAGAAGACGAACTCTATTCCTCTTCCTCATCTGGAGGAACAGCTTCTGCTAGGACCTCGATGCCAAAAGCCCTTACGGCAGCTGGTATCTCCACAGAAGTCACATCATCCGGGTTCTCCTCCACGGGAGACAATACAATCGGTGGAATGCGCTCATCAGATGGGCCCGCCACCCACTTTGGTCTGCTAGCACCCGATCTCGGAGTTCGGGGTTTCCTTTTCAACGGCACCTACAAAAAGAAAGTATATGTCACAAAAATGGTTGAACGAACCAGACTATGCGGGACGTCCTTACCTCCACAAGAGCCGATTCTATTGACACCTCCGGTGACATTGCTTTCCTCTGCCTTTTTGGCGCAGAAGAATCGGCCTCTGTGCCGGCACGTCTCCTCGGGCGATCAACGAGGGCTCTTCCTAAGAACCCTCTGAGGATACGGCAGGGGTGTCTCGATAACCAACCTCTGGCGGGCGGTACGATCGAGCCTTCACCAATATGCTCCCAGTCGCCTCCAACTGGGTGTCGACGATGAAACTGGTCTCCCTATCATATCCAGGAGATACAGCGTTCATCGCACAGTAAAATTTGGCGGCTGTGAAAAGAATCGGCTGCTGCGGATTCAGAACTGGCATGGTAAAATAGGCTCCGATACATCCGTCATTGTAGTAATGCCAAGCTCGTGCTCCGTCCAGTAAACTCCCAATATACCCCAGGATGGTACTGGGGTTCCCCAGCATCAACTGGGCATAGCCGAATTGATGTGCGAACTGCTCGGCAAATACGGCTCCAAGTAACAATGATTTTTATTTCTGTACACCAAATAGGATGGTCGGATGCTTTGCAACCAACGGAATCCCCACGGAGACAGAGTTGTTGCATCTGCACCCGAATCAGCTAAATCTTCATTTGCTTCGAAGCCGGTGAAAATGGGACCAACTTTCGTGATCTCCAATCCTTGAAGGTAGGACAAAACCTTCCTACAAATAGGGACGCCCGTATGCAGCCCCTTCCTCTGGTAGAAGCGGCAGAGGAATGCATCTCCGGCCACATGGTCTTCTTCCTGGCCCGGACTCATCACGTTGGGATGGTGCAAAATCAACCACCCCATCAGATAGTGAAACGACAGTTCGGCACGAAGAAAGTTGCCATTCTTACCTCGTTCGTGAACAACGTCACCTACGAATTCTCGTAGACCTCGCAGCAGGTTGCATACCATCGCTGGGAGTAGAGCCAAGGGGTGGCCAAAAACTAACTTTACAGCTGGCAGGATCATGTTCTGGGTCACCCTCTCCACAGAGCCTGACCCACCTGAAAAGACGTGATTTCGGAGCCAGATCATCAGATAAGCAGTCAATATTGCTTGGACGACATCCGATGTGTGAGGTGCCAGAAATAGCTATAGGAGCGCTCGTCCAATTCCCTGTCCGTATTTACTTGGGGACTCTTCTCATTAAGTCTGCTCATTTCAGAGAGCACCTTAGTACTGGAAAGAGCTGGTGGAGTTTTGAACTGAGAGGGATCCTCCTTGTCTTGCTCAAAGACGTAATCCCTCCAAGCAGTTACGTGGGGCTGCGCCCTACCCTTTTTCTTCCTCTGCATATAATAGTGGTGACTCGCCACTTCTTTAAAGACAGCCATCATCTCCTCTCCTTTGTCCCCCAGGACTTAGAACTCCTCGTTGGTCGGGAAGTACTCCTCGTAGGGTTCTGATCCCAAGGAAGCCTTGACACCTCATACATTTCATGAAGTGCAAGTCCAAGTTCCGCCACCGAAGTGAAGAAGGTCCCGGTCTGGGTATTAAACATCTCCAGGAGTGCAAGTGACATATGCCTGTTGATGTCAACGTCCGCCTGGGTAGCACGGATGGCGGCAGTCAGCCCAATCTCCCTGAGCTCGGTTCGAAACTTTGTCAGAACCCAGAGTGTCAGCTTGTCCCACTTGGATACATAGTGACACCAACCCTCTACTCAAAATTTACCTTTCGGGTACGACCGCTTCGATGACAGCATACGATTCACGAAAGTCGAAGCACCGAAGGCGAAAGTGTCGGCAGGGACGTTGCTATAAATACTCCCAGGATGCAGAGTTCGCCAGGTGAAAGAAGGCCCAGCCCGCGTGGTTACCAAAACAACCCTTTGGTTCGAGGTAGCATCAATCCTGATGGTGCCCGCCACTGCTTCCCCTTGAGACGGGGTTAACTCCCATGACATCCGCCTCTTGGAAGCAAGACGACAGAAATCCGTCAAAGGCCAGTGACGTTCGAACTGCTTCATGAACATGTGCACCCCTTTAGCTGAGAAGAACCAATCTTCCTTGATCCTCAGCACCTTCACATTAGTAGAAGTAAGGCGATCCCCGAACAGGAACTCAGGCTTCAGAAAAGTCTCATTATCAGGAACGGCAGATTGCAAGCTGCCACGTTCCATCATCCGCTGGAGAAACGTATACTGTTGCTCCTTAATTTGGGTCATTCTCTCAAGAGACTGATCCAGCATAATGGCAGCTTGGGCATGATTTATTACCTCCTCATTATAATCAACTCCCATCTGACAGAGAGCAGCGTCCAGCAATACTTTGTTCAAAAGCGGGACGGTCATGGAAACTGGCGGTCAGGGAAAGATGATTAAAACTCAGATATATTAAAACAATAACAAAATATATATCTAAGCTGAGTTCTCATCAGAAGCGCACACACTGAACCCAAGTTCAGGCGCATCTGTAAAGAAGCTTCAGCGCATCATCAGGACTCGAAATCCATGCGCATCAGCAGGAAGCCTCAACACATCATCAGGACTTGAAGTCCACGCACGTCAGCAAGAATCTTCAGCGCATCATCAGGACTCGAAGTCCATGCGCATCAGCAAGAAGCTTCAGCACATCATCAGGACTCGAAGTCCATGCGCGTCAGCTGAGAAGCTTCAGCGCATCATCAGGACTCGAAGTCCATGCGCGTCAGCAGAGAAGGTTCGACGCATAATCAGGACTCGAAGTCCATGCGCGTCAGCAAAGAGGCTTCAGCACATCATCAGGACTCAAGGTCCATACGCGTCAGCAAAGAAGCTTTAGCACACCATCAGGACTCGAAGTCCATGCGCGTCAGTGTATGTGAGTTCTAAAAAGATTTCTTTTGTTGTTCCTCAAAATACAAAAGATACGACAAGGATGACAAACCAATCACCGTCGGCCGAGCGTCAACGGGTGTCCTGGGAACAGCATTAACATTGGTCTCTGCAGGATATTTTCCTTTGCTTCGTCCTCGGCCAGCACCACCGTGAGGAGTCTTGGGAGCCATTTCATAAAAAAAGTTAGGGTTTTGGAAGAACTCTAAAGAAAAAGAAAGCAAAGAGAGGAAGAACTCTCTCTCTCTCCATCAGACGCCTATTTATAGGCTGGGTCATATGCGTGAACCGATGAAGGGTGACGTCAGCCGCCGCCTGGGGTTCTACAAAGTGATAACTGTAAATAATCTAAAAAGATCATCATTAAATCTTTTTGTTTATTTCGAAGCGTTATCATTTGTATTTAAAACTGAAGAGGAGCATCTGCCTCATCACAGATGCGCGACGCAAATCATGCGCCGCGAACAGTCATGCGACCCATTGAAGTCAACACAATGCTTTTTATTCAAAGTATTCCAAAACTTGATGAAAAGTTTTGAAAATTTTGAAGGGGGTCTTGTAGAAGCATGAAATTTCAGGCGCATCCACAGGCCAGAATTCCTATACGCCTAACATTACATGCGCCAGGGAGCTCAGATGAAGTACTTGGCACAACAGACAGCAAAAATATAGACATCAAAAGGATTTTTATTTTCATATAAATGTCTATTACATGTCTAAAAAAAAGGCTTTATAAAGGAGAATTTCTACAAAAGAAAGATCCTAAGACTACAGCCAGGCACAACAAACTGCCATGCGCCTTCCGCCAGGCGTATCATCAGTCAGGCGCATCACTTCAGCGTCTCAGTCAGGCGTATCTATTTCAGTGTCTCAGTTACGCGCATCATGAAGTCTCAGCATATGCGCTCTACTTCGACCTGATCAAGTGCTTCGACTAATGAAGCATTTATTGAGCAGAACAAGGGTAGGCGATCAACCCCACTCTAGCTGGAGGAAGAGCTCTCCAAAGCCCAAGGAAGAGGAGAGTACCACAATTTCGATCGACAGCTAAAGGAGCAGCTTTCAACACAACCAGAGTGGGCAACATCCCACTCTAGCAGGAGGAAGAGCTCTCCAAAGCCTAAGAAAGATGGGGCACCACAATTCCGATCTGCGGCTCTTTCGGAATAACGGAGACAAGCCTCGAGTATCCCAATCTTTGGATGCAACAGGCACCTTCCGCCTGCCTCAGAAGCCCACAACCCCGACATTTGGATTGTAACAGTCACCTTCACAAGTGCATACAAAGACAACTCGTCGCATCTTCACCCTCGGGAGCATCTCATCAACAGAATATACTCGAGCAAGTAAGTTCATTCGGGAAGACGTGAGAGAACGAGAAGCAAACTCTCTCCTTGCTGCTATTTATAGGTCGGACAAATCAAACCCATGCGCCAAGTGGCAGGCTCTCCGAATCCCGTGCAATGAATTTGCATTTATGGTGATGAACCTAACGCTTCAAATTCGGCCAAGTCAAAACGGCTATTTAAAGCACTTGAAGAACTCAAATGTCGGACCAATAAAGATACGTCATGCAAACGGATGCGTCGGTCAGATACCGTGCATCGTATAGACGCGCCCGTCGATACCAAGTGTCCTGTATGGATGCGCCCAACAAAGCACAGATCCATGCGTCCTAATCAACATGGACCCATGTGCCTAGTGAAACACAGATTAATACGTCCACTCAACAACCATCACCCGTCAAAGAATATTAAATGCTGAAGTCCTGACATGACAGCAGCCATGCCTCGATGATAGGGCAGCAACAGCTTTTAAAGAAAACGAAGCGTCGCTGACGTCAGCATCATCATTACTCTCTTCTGACGGTTACAAGCCACGTGGCCTCCCAACCATTCGTATGCGCCTCCGCAGTCATGCGCCCAAACCTCTACATGCGCTTCAAGAGCCATGCGCCTCAGACCTTCCTCTGATCCCTAAAGACAGAGGCAAAGTCGTTACTGAAGCCTCGCATGTGCCTCAAAAGCCGTACGCCCAGACCGGTTCATGACTCCTGAAGGTTGTGAGCCAAAGTCTTCTCATGCACCTAACCCTAGGCACAACCTATCAGATTACCCTCCACCAAATCCGAGATATTTGAGCTACGGATACGCGCCACGTGTTCTTTGACTCAATTAGCATATGAAGGGGTGCTAATCACCCAAGATCTCAGTAACTGAAAGATCTTCTCCCCTGCTACGTGCCAGCCCACAAAAGCAGCATGAAGGATTCAACCCAAAAATGATGGTGCATCATCCATGCGCCGCCCGCAACTTCAACCACGTGGCGTTCCAACGTACAGGCGCATCCTATATATGCGCGGATGAGCAGCCAGCCTGCAAGCTACAAATAGAGGGATCATTTCCTTCTTCTATACATACAAACAGACAGACCTACATATACACACAGTGAGAGAGACAGACACTCAACGTTTTCTTCCTCTCCGCAAGCTCCAGCAGCCAATACAACTCAAACCTTCAGAAAACCGAGAACCGTCGTCAGATCGTCAACGGAGTCAACGCATTACCACTACTTCCATCGACACAGGGATCCTGATAAACAAAAGTGTACTCCTAGGACTACATCTAAGTTCTATATTGTAACACTGTTCTGTTTGTAGTTGAAATTGCAATCAAAAGATTTTAATGGCAAACAAGGCTATCATCAAGTGAGGATTAAAAAGGAAGATATACCAAAGGCTGCTTTCAGAACCCGATATGAACATTATGAATTTCAGGTCATGCCTTTTGGATTGACTAATGCTCCGGCCATATTTATGGATTTGATGAATAGAATATTTTATCAATATTTGGACATGTTTGTGATTATGTTCATTGACGACATATTGGTCTACTCAAAGAATGAGGAGGAACACGAAGAACATTTGAGGATAGTACTTGAAACTCTATGGCAGGAAAAGCTATATGGGAAGCTGAGTAAATGTGAGTTTTGGTTTAAAGGAAATTTCTTTCCTGGGACACATAGTAAGTGGAGAAGGAATAACAGTAGATCCTAAGAAATAGAAACAGTCAAATCATGGCCTACTCCCAAGAATGTAGCTGAGATTCGAAGTTTTGTTGGCTTAGCTGGATATTATAGAAGATTTATGGAGAACTTTTCCAGAATTGTTGAGCCGCTTACTTGGTGACTAGGAAGAATGAGAAATTCATTGGACTGATAAATGTCAAGCGACATTTGAGAAATTGATGAAAAGACTTGTCACAGCACCAGTACTAGCATTACCATCAGGGTCAGGAGGCTACGAGATCTATAGTGATGCTTCTGGCAAAGGTTTGGGCTGTGTGCTATTGCAGCACGGAAGAGTTACTGCTTACGTTTCTCGACAGTTGAAGGTTCATGAAAGGAATTATTCGACACATGATCTGGAATTAGCAGCTGTTGTATTTGCACTAAAGTTGTTGAGACATTACTTGTATGGAGAACAGATCAAAATTTACACAGATCATAAAAGTTTGAAGTATGTGTTCACCCAAAAGGAGCTAAATATGAGGCAACACAGACGATTGGAGTTGCTTAAAGATTTTGATATGGAACTGGAGTATCATCCAGGCAAGGAGAACAGAGTGGTAGATGTTCTGTGTAGGAGGCCAGAAGCTTTTTTTTTTAACACGCATACTAGAAGATCTCTGGAAGATGGAGATTGAAGTGATATGCCCAAGTAGCAGATGGAATCTGGGAAAGTTTACAAGTACAATCATCTCTAGTAGAGAGAATTAAGGAGGCACAGAAAAAGGATGTTAAGTTGCAAAAAACTGTGGAATCAAACTGTAACTGGGATACAAACTGGGTTGATTAAGCATTCTGATAGATCCGTGAGGTTCGGGAGTCGTTTGTGTGTACAATTTGGAGAACTCCGAACTAAGATATTGTTTGAAGCACATAATTCATGATACTCTATTCATCCTGGGATTACGAAGATGTACAAGGATCTGAGGTAAAAAAATTGGTGGTATGGAATGAAGCGGGTTATAGCTAAATTTGTCTCAAATGCTTAGTGTGCCAACAAGTAAAAGTTGAGCATCAATGAACTGCTGGACTACTGCAACCACTACCAGTATCTGAATGAAAGTGGGAGCATATTACAATAGATTTTGTATCGGGACTTCCAAGGACGCAAAGTGGTAACAATGCTATCTGGGTGATAGTAGATAGGCTTACAAAATCTGTGAGGTTTCTACAATTTCGAGTCGGACAATCTATGGAGCTTCAAGCGAAGATGTACATGAAGAACATTGTTAGTCACTATGGGGTATCGGTAAGTATCGTCTCAGACAGGGATACTCGGTTTACCTCCAAGTTTTGGAAAAACTTGCAAGATAGTCTTGGCACTCGTCTGAAGTTTAGTTCAACATATCATCCACAGACTGATGGACAGTCAGAAAGGATGATACAAATTTTAGAAGATACGCTGAGAGCGTGCTCCCTAGATTTCAAAGGGTCATGGGATGATCATCTGCATTTGATAGAATTCTCATAATAACAGTTACCAGGCTAGTATCAAGATGGCACCATTTAAAGCATTGTATGGGAGGAAGTGCAGTCACCAATATGTTGGGGCGACGTTGGAGAACGTCAACTCTTAGGGCCAGAGTTGGTTACGCAGACTGTAGACATGGTCAAGGCAATCCGAAGTCATCTTCAAGCTGCACAAGACAGGCACAAGATGTGGGCAGATAGGATCGAAGGAACTTGAATTTCGAACCTGGTGATCATGTATTTCTGAAGATCTTTCCAACAAAGGGAACTATCAGGTTTGGAACAAGAGGGAAGTTGAGTCCAAGGTATATAGGTGTCACCCCCAGTTTTCAAGAACATGGGTATTTTGTTATTTTTTATTTTTGAATATTTTAACATTTATTTTATTATGATATTGTTTTGGAGTTATTTGAGTAGGGTTCGAATTTCAACTCAATCCGACTTGTATCGGGGACCCGGGGTAGTTTTGACTCTAGTGGGACCCACACATTAGTTAGGCATGGCCCACATGACATTATTTTAGTTTGTGGGTTAGACTAATTATTTATGGATAGGGTTAGTTTGATTAGAGACTTAAACCATGACTAAAATAGCCTCAACCTAAACCATTTTCCTAATATTAATTAAATAGACTAGTGTGGGGCTTTTTAGTCATTGTAAATAGGGGGATTACTAGCCATTCTTGGGGCCCTAGCTAAGAGGAAGGGTTGAGCCTCATTTGATATTTATCCATCCATTTTTCTCTCACTTGTTCTTCCCCAAATTTAGAGAAGACTCCTATTGATTTCTCCATCAAATCAATCCATTTCTCTACCCAATCTTCTTCATTCCTTCTCTACTCAAGCAAGGGAATGAGCTAGCCGTTCGTGTCCATTCGGAGGTCTTTACGTGTCGGTGTCGTATCGGAAGGAGTTTTCCAAGATTCGATCTACCGGGAGGTATAATCTCTCTCTACATCATTCCTTCATGCATATAGGATTATTTTGGACCCATAGGAATGACCCCCATGATTGTGTCTCCATTTGTGTCCGTTTCGTGTCCATTTGGAGACTTCTAGGAGTGTCCTTTGTGTAGTATTGTGTCATAGTAGAAAATCCCAATTTTGGACACTTGTATTTTAACGTATTTGTGTGAATGATTTTAATTAGATTTTAATCACAGATTTTATATTATTAGAGAATGTGTTCTTCAATGTATCAATTAGTAGCATATTTATTTATATTCAATTAGTAACATATCAATTAGTAGCATATTCTAATCACCTGATTGTTTCCAATCCTATGAACCAACAACTATGGTCGTGGTCTCCTTCGCATTCGGGGGAGTTCTCCTTGGCCTCGGCTTGGCGTCATACTAGAGTTCCTTATCCCCGTGATACGAACTTCGGCCATTTGGAATTCGTGTATTCCTATCAAGTGGTCTGTTCTGGAATGGAGGATATTGCAAGATCATCTTCCGACTGATGATAGTGTTCAAAAACTGGGATATCACCTCGCCTCGCAATGCCATTGTTGTGGTCAACCTCACCAGGAATCCATTAAGCATATATTTCATGAAGGAGATCTTGCGAAGGAGGTTTGGCACCAGTTACACAATACTTTCGTATACGTAGTACAGGTGAATTTAGAAATAGATTAAAGCGTTGGTGGTGCAGGCCTTTGATTCATCTTCGGGAAATCGTAGTTGCTGCTGCTTGTTGGGTGATATGGAAAAACAGGAACAAATGGAGATACGAGTCATACAAGTATTCAGGGGATCAGTTAGTTGGGGAAATTCGGCGACAAACTTTGAAAGCTCTTCAAAGATGCAAACATGTGAATTCTGTCCATCCGTTTTTGCAAACAGGGTACTAGCTCTAGTTATTTCGGTTGATTGTATCTTCAAACTGAATTTTGGTTGTAACCTGAGTTGGTACTCATTTAAAATATCAATAAAATTCTAGTGTTCCTCTAAAATATATATATATATATATATAATATATATATATATATATATATATATATATATATATTGTGTCTCTCTAATTTATATACAATATTGTGTATTTATTTTGTGTTTATGGGGTATGGGAAATTTGGGAATGAAGAGAGGGATTGAGAGTATAGAGTGGTGGTGGAGTTGGTGTTGTGTGTGTGTGTGTGTGTGTGGTGTGTGTGTGTGTGTGTGTGTGTGGGTGTGTGTGTGTGTGTGTGTGTTTGTATAGAAAGAGTGAGATTTAGAGTGATTATTAGAGAGGGTGAGAGGGAGAATGGGGATGTATAGAAGGGGGGAAACTGCTGTTATTTAACAGCAGCAGTAGGAGGAATCAGTCCCCACAGGGGACTGATTTGGTCGGACTGGACAGTCCCCACGGGGGACTATTGAAGCAACAGCAGTAGCAGCAGTATTACACTGCTTTGCAGTGTATTAGAGGGGGGGATTAGCCCCTTAGATGGGCCTTTGCAGCAGCAGCAGTGCTAAGCACTGTTGTGCAGTGTAGAGGGGAGTGGGCCCATAGGTGCCACATTTCTACCCCATATCAGCCCTTGGTTCACACTCATTCATATGTTTCATCCACTCATTCATTCATTCATTCTTCCTTCATTCATTCATCATTCACTTTCCAAATCATTCCTTCATTCATTCACCTCCACCCCTTTCACATACAAACAAATACAAGTTCAACCCATTCTCAATGTGACAGCCCACAAGTGAAACCCCATTCATCCTTCCCATTTCATTCATTAAATCAATTCCTCCACCCATCTATCCATATTTCATCATACACTCAACCCATTCACTCATTTATACACTCAACCCATCATATATCCATTCATATATCCAGTCATACTACCATTCACATATACATTTCATTTCAGTCCCATATGTTGTTTAGAGTGGTGTGGGTGTGTATGAGTGGTTAGCTAGATGTTAGAATAATATATGGTAAGGTAATGTTGGAATAACCAACTTGTGTCCTAAGATGGACTAGATGTCTATAAAACTCATACTTCTTGGTAGGTAAAACCTAGATAGGATAGTATCTAGCTACCCTAAGGAGCCTAGGCTAGTATCTTGAGAATTAGCGGGGTTTCCTTTGTAATGGGCAAGGTATCGGGAATACCTTGTAAAGGGTAAATATAGGTAATTGCCTAGAAGCTAAGGTATGAGTTTAACAATTTAAGATATAGTTAGAAATGTTGTCTTGGTTGGTAATGGTCAGAAATAGTGCTCCTAGACTAGTTTTGACTTCGGTTGACCATTTTGACCAAAAGTCAACAAAAGTCAACCGAGTGTCAAACTTAGCCTGTAAGTGACTAGAATTAACCGAAACCAAACCAGAGTTGACCAGATGACTAAAAGTCATCTGTTAGTCAACATTTGACTAGTTTGACCCAACGTTGACTCAGTGTTGACCAGAGTTGACCAAAGTTGACTTTTTTACCAAAAGTTAACTGTAATCAACCCTTGACCCAGTTTGACCTAGTTTGACTTGGATTGACTTCTTGTGACCTTGTTTGACCTTGGTTGTCCTAGTGTGATCTAGTTTGTCTCAGTATGACCTAGTATGACCTAATTTAGCTTGGTGTGACTTAGTTTGACCTAGTTTTGACTTAGACTTGTATATCATAGATTAGCTTTCCTTTCATTATTAAACCATGGTTGAACTCATGGCAGCTCATGTTTAGGTCTGTGATTACTCTGAGCGTCTGTTCACCTTATCAGCTCAGGACCACACGCGAGTACATTCACTGATAGTTTTCATTGTCTTGATATATGCTATATCCGATTTAGTTGTAGTGTCTTACTTGATTTCCAGACACGATAGTTCACGGACTAGTATATTTTGGATCATGTCATGAGATGTTGTTCCTGGATTACTTAGTATACTGGTACATTGCTCGACTTGTTACCTGTACTTGTATAGACACCGATTCCTAAGGGGACTTGCTACCCCTTACGGAATCCCGTGTCATGACCTGTCATGTCTGGATTCTTTATACTATTCGGGAATGGGGAGTTATTAGTGGTTGTGTGATCAAAATCCCTATTTGTTCTTCACACTTTTATTTGTTATTGTGCATAGCTATACCCTCGCTCATGATGGGTAAAGCCTGACCCCACTTGTTCATAACTTTCTATGGTGGCCGGCCTTACTGCTCCGTTGTACACTTATTCATAGCCGGTCAGATGGAAAGCCTGATCATGTTTCCAAGCCGATCACATAACGCACTAATAATTCAAGGCACCTTTATATTTATTATCATAGGAGGCTAAGTTCTGTTCGTGAGAAGGGTTACAACCCCGATCCTTGTTGGTTTAAGGGTTGCAACTCGGCTTCTGAGTATTCCCAAGTCATCCTATATATATATATATATATATTAGATATATATATATATATAAGATATATATATATAATTATATATATATATATTGTCGTCCTATTCACTACTCACATCTTGATATATATTTCCTGTTGATTTGTCATGTATTTTATTATACTGTCTCTTATAGAATTTGTCAATTCATATGGAACTGCTGTTAGTGTTTGTACCTGCTCATTTTTCTGACATGATACCATTGATATATTACAGATGATTCTGAGGCAGATTACCTGACCTATTATGGGGACGGGTTAGATGGAGTAGACCTGGACCGTGGCTTGATAGTATAGCCACTAGACTTTGCACACCCAGAGTAGTGTAGCTTAGTTAGGTTTGCCTGGACTGCGATCCAGCTAGTACTTTCAGATTGTAGTTTTTATATTATATTATGTGACTCTGTGATGTGTTGTATAGCTTTGGACATGTGTGGATATTGAACTTATTTTCTATTTTCATCTATCATATTTTCTTTTCGTGCTATCTACCTTAGTTTTATTTTGTGATTGAGACTGTATTGCTATGTCACCTCCATTCGGAGTGTATACTGTACAGGTACCTTTTTACTGTCTAGTCGTAGTATTTACAGACCTTATTACAGCGTTCTATCATCGATTCTGTTGCGTAGGCAGGACGTAACCACGTGCTCGTGCCCCTAATCAGGGTGCGGGTCGTGACACATGTTTGTGGTGGCCCATGCAGGTCTGTGTTGCAATTAGTACGATCTCGTAATAGTGCTCGACATAGAGTAATAATTACGAGCCTGCGACTAGGACATAGGATCTAGATATGATAGGAGTTATTCAAACACATTTAGGAAAATTCTGATCTTTTGATTACCAAGACAACTTCTTGTATTGAATTCAATTGTCCTCCTTTGATAATATCTTATCTTGTACCATATTGATCTCTTGGGTTCAATTCATCTTCAGGATGACAGTGACTCATTCTCAGGCAGCAGGGCCTAGTGCAGTTCCAGAGAGATCCGATCCAGTAGGACCTCCACCCCCGGCTACGGGAGTAGCAGTCGAGATATACCACCTCAGTTCCTGCCCTCAGGCGGGAGTAGCAGCGGCATTCCAGAAGGTCTTCCACCTCCAGCAGCGGGACCGTCCATAGCCATTCCTGAGACTCTTCCTCTGCAGCCTCCGCTGCTGACTGATACTCAGCAGATGATGGCCCTTCTACAGCAGATGTTGCAGACCCAGGGGCACAGGCCGGCACAGCACCTCCAGACATAGGTGTTACGACAGAGCATGGAGAACTTCCACCAGCTGGCGATGGCAGAGTAGAGAAGGTTGTACCGGGTACAGTTCAGGGTGCCCCAGTTCAGCACAGGGGTTAGGGGAGGCCTAGCACATGCCTAGATTTTAGGAAGATGAACCCGAGGGAATTCAAGGTACCGAGGGTATCCTGTATGCAAATGACTGGTTGGAGGACGTCCAGAGGAGCCTGGAGTTAGTAAGGTTCCGAGGGGACTATGGGTCACAGCTGCGGCGAGTCCAGTTCTTCGACACGTAACAATTTATTTGCAGTGTTGGTTTCGTGTTGGTTTCGTGTTCGTGTCGGACACGTAAAATTTATTTGCAAGTGTTGATGCCTTAAGAGATTTTTATTTTGCTGAAATTTTTTTTTGATGTATTAAGAGGGATTGTTTTCTGCATGTGTATGTGATTTATTGATTTTAATTTCGAGGACAAAATTTTTTAAGGTGGATAGATTTGTCACCCCCAATTTTCAATGACAGGTTATTTTTGTCATTTTCATTTTTAAATATTTTAAAATTTATTTTTTATTATGATATTGTTTTGGGGTAATTTGAGTCGGGTTCGAATTTTAACTCAATCCGATTTGTATCGGGAACCCGGGGTAGTTTTGACTCTAGTGGGACCCACACATTAGTTAGGCATGGCCCATATGACATTATTTTTGGTTAGTGGGTTAGACTAATTATTTGGATAGGGTTAGTTTGATTAGAGACTTAAACCATGACTAAAATAGCCTCAACCTAAACCTTTTTCGAATATTAATTAAATGACTAGTGGGGGCTTTTTAGTCATTGCAAATAGGGGGATTACTAGCCATTCTTGGCCGGCCCTAGCTAGGAGGAGGGTTGAGCCTCATTTGATATTTATCCATCCTTTTTTCTCTCTCTTGTTCTTTCCAAATTTAGAGAAGAGCTCTATTGATTTCTTCATCAAATCAATCCATTTCTACCCAATCTTCTTCATCCTTCTCTACTCAAGCAAGGGAAGGAGCTAGCCGTTCGTGTCCATCGGAGGTCTTTATGTGTCGGTGTCGTATCGGGAGGAGTTTTCTTATATTTGATCTACGGGAGGTATAATCTCTTCTCTACATCATTCCTTCATCATATAGGATTATTTTAGACCCATAGGAATGACCCCCATGGTTGTGTCTCCATTTGTGTCCATTTCGTGTCTTTTTGGAGACTTCTAGGAGTGTCCTTTGTGTGGTTGTGTCCTAGTAGGAAATCCCTATTTTGGACACTTGTATTTAACGTATTTTGGTGAATGATTTTATTAGATTTTAATCATATTTTATATTATTAGAGAATTGTCTTCAATGTATCATTTAGTATCATATTCTATATATATATATATATATATATATATATATATATATATATATATATATATATATATATATATATATTTGTGTTTCTCTAATTTATACAATATTGTGTATTTATTTTGTGTTTATGGGGTGTGGGAAATTCGGGAATGAAGAGAGGATTGAGAGTATAGAGTGGTGGTGGAGTGGTGTTAGTGTGTGGTGTGGTGTTGTATAGAGAGAGTGAGATTTAGAGTGATTATTAGAGAGGGTGAGAGGGAGAATGGGAATGTATAGAAGGGGGGAAACTGTTATTTAAACAGCAGCAGTAGCAGGAATCAGCCCCCCAGGGGACTGATTTGGTCGGACTGGACAGTCCCCACAGGGGACTGTTGAAGCAACACAGTAGCAGCAGTATTACACTGCTTTGCAGTGTATTAGCAGGGGGATTAGACCCTTAGATGGGCCTTAGCAGCAGCAGCAGTGCTAAGCACTGTTGTGCAGTGTAGAGGGGAGTGGGCAGCCCATAGGCACCATATTTCAGTCCCATATCAGCCCTTGGTTCACTCATTCATTCACATGTTTCACTCATTCATTCATTCATTTCATTCTCCCTTCATTTTCATTCATTCATTCATTCCCTTTCCAAATCATTCCTTCATTCATTCACCTCCATCTCCTTTCACATACAAACTATTACAAGTTCAACTCATTCTCAATGTGACAGCCCACAAGTGAAATCCCATTCATCCTTCCCATTCCATTCATTAAATCAATTCCTCTACCCATCTACCCATATTTCATCATACACTCAAACCATTCATTCACTCATTCATACACTAACCCATTCATATATCCATTCATATATCCACTCATATCACCATTCACATATGCATTCATTTCAGTCCCATATGTTGTTTAGAGTGGTGTGGGTGTGTGTGAGTGGTTAGCTAGATGTTAGAATATATATGATAAGGTAATTTGGGATAACCAACATGTGTCCTAAGATGGACTAGATGTCTATAAAACTCATATTACTTGGTAGGTAAATCCTAGATAGGATAGTATCTAACTACCCTAAGGAGCCTAGGCTAGTATCTTGAGAATTAGCGGGAATTCCTTTGTAATGGACAAGGTATCGGAATACCTTGTAAAGGGTAAATGTAGGTAATTGCCTAAAGCTAAGGTATGAGTTTAACAATTTAAGATATAGTTAGAAATTATTTGTCTTGGTTGGTAATGGTCAGAAATAGTGCTCCTAGACTAGTTTGACTTCGGTTGACCATTTTGACCAAAAGTCAAAAAAGTCAACCGAGAGTCAAACTTAGCCTGTAAATGACTAGAATTGACCGAAACCAAACCAGAGTTGACCAGTTGACTGAAAGTCAACTGTTAGTCAACATTTGACTAATTTGACCCAGGGTTGACTCAGTGTTGACAGAGTTGACCAAATTTGACTTTTTGACCAAAAGTCAACTTTAAGTCAACCCTTGACCCAGATTGGCCTAGTTTGACATGGATTTACTTCCTGTGACCTTATTTGACCTTGGTTGTCCTAGTGTGACCTAGTTTGTCTCAGTATGACCTAGTATGACCTAGTTTAGCTTGGTGTGACTTAGTTTGACCTAGTTTTGACGTAGACTTGCATATCATGACTAGATTAGCTTTCCTTTCATTATTAAATCATGTTTGGACTCATGGCATCTCATCTTTAGGTCTGTGATTACTCAAGCGTCTGTTCACCTTATCAGCTCAGGACCACAGGCGAGTACATTCACTGATAGTTTTATTGTCTTGATATCTGCTATATCCGATTCAGTTGTAGTGTCTTACTTGATTTCCACACACGATAGTTCACGGACTAGTATATGTTGGATCATGTCATGAGATGTTATTCCTGGATTACTTGGTATACTGGTACATTGCTCGACTTGTTACCTGTACTTGTATAGACACGATTCCTAAGGGGACTTGCTACTCTTACGGAATCCCGTGTCATGGTGTCATGTCTGGATCCTTTATACTATTCGGTGATGGGGAGTTATTAGTAGTTGTGTGATCAAAATCCCTATTTTTTCTTCACACATGTATTTGTCATTGTGCAGAGCTATACCCTCGCTCACGACGGGTAAAGCCTGACCCCACTTGTTCATAACTTTCATGGTGGCCGGCCTTACTGTTCCGTTGTACACTTGTTCATAGCCGGTCAGATGGAAAGCCTGATCATGTTTCCCAAGCCGATCACATAATGCACTAATAATTTAAGGCACCTTTTATATTTATTATCATAGGAGGCTAAGTTCTGTTCGGGAGAAGGGTTACAACCCCGATCCTTGTTTGGTTTAAGGGTTGTAACTCGGCTTCCGAATAGTTCCCAAGTCATCCTATATATATGTCGTCCTATTCGTAATCACATCTTGATATATATTTCCTGTTGATTTTGTCTTGTATTCATTATACTGTCTCTTATAGAATTGTCAATTCATATGGAACTGCTGTTAGTTTGTACTTGCTTATTTTCCTGACATATACCATTGATATATTACAGATGATTCTGAGCCAGATTGCCCGACCTATTATGGGGACGGGTTAGATGGAGTAAACCTGGACCGTGGCTTGATAGTATAGCCACTAGACTTTGCACCCAGAGTAGTGTAGCTTAGTTAGGTTTGCCTGGACTGATCCAGCTAGTACTTTCAGATTGTAGTATTTTTATATTATATTCTGTGACTCTGTGATGTTGTGTGTAGCCCATGTTCATGGTTAGTCTCTAGGCTTAGCCATTCTAGGGTTACACTAGTTAACCATCAAAATCATATTTCAATATTTTAATAGTTTTAAATTGATTAAAAATCACCAAAAATCATAACATGGTTTAAATATTATTTAAATGATTATAATTACAAAATTTCAAAATTACACTTATTTTAAAAACTGGGGTGTTACACAACTTTGCGGATGCTTCAGAAGGCAATGTCCATACATTATGTCCCGTATAGGCGAAGTCTTCAATGCGTCGTATACCTCGAAATGCTAAGGAACTATATACCTCAGCGCGTGCAAGCGAGCTCCACCCCGAACGATGCAAGTACCTGAACCTTTACATGAAAACTGGCAGGGGATTAATACGCAATCGTGGTAAGTGAGCATGTCACGACCCGCACCAGGATATTTGGGCATGAGTATATGGGCCATGCCCAGCTACACGCAGTATATCGGCGGTAGAACATTGTCAAGTATCCAATAAATATCTACAACATTGATCCATAAAAACTACAAGTACTCAAATCAATATAGCAAGGAAGATATGAAATAAGAAAGATAGTAGTAACATGAATCAAACAGAGTCTACAAATGATCATACGTATCAAGAATGTATCAGAGACAAATTCGATAAACAAGACATAAATCTAGACAAAGAATATGGCCTAGAGCTCTTCATAGGTCAACTCACGATCTAAAGTACATCGAGATCTGTCATCATGAAGTCCAGGGTGTGGGGCATAACATTACAACAAAAAATAGTTATCCAGTCAGGATTAGAGCGAAGTACATGACTCTAAAAGCAGTTTCATTGCATGGCAGGGAATATATAACTTGTAATAGAATAAGATACATGATGTACTAGAATAGAAATAGAGAAATAGCATCATGAAGATATAAGGAACTGAGCACATGAATAAGATAGAGAATATGTTAATTTGAAATGAACACAAGTGATTTAGAGCACAAGACAGTTATGTGATTGGTTTACGTTGCACATGATTATTCTACGGTAATTCGATTATACGTGAAGGTATAATCGACATGCACATGATTATATTAGGGGTTTTTTATCATATAACTACTTCTACTCCATGTCCCAATCAATACATATGGATCTGATCATGAAGCGTTACGTACATGATTGTTATTTGCACTTGAAGCACATAAAGTACATGAGAGAATAATACGAATGCAAGAAGTACACGATGTACATCATAAAGTACATGAACATGAAATACTCGATGTACCCAATAAGGGGATAACATCTCCTGACAAGATCCATTTTGCATTAATCCATGTAACAGTGTGTCAATTATCAAGTAATGTAGTCTAAAGCAGGCAATATTGATATATACTATCATGATAAAAATAATCAGAGGTAGGTACCCGTCTCAATTTGGTTGGAGTCGACGTGCGAGAAGGACGGGTCAACATGAATAGGTACGATGTTATGTCCACAAGATGGCCCCAAACGATGATACATGCAGTTCCATTGAATCCGGAATGTTCAAATAACCTAGTTCGATATATAGAAGCCCAAAATCAGAGTCCGGCATGGTAATCGAATCAAGAAATCGAAAATGACCCTACTAGTCGCGATTAGTATTTTGGGGAAAAAGCGTAACTAAATACATATATCTATTTGAAAATCATTATATAACATTACAAACTATATTTTATTAATCGTAATACATTTACATATATACATTGAAAATATAGAAAACATTCTAACCTAAAACTCTAACTTGTCAAGTAAGATTCTTATGTCAAAACTTAATAACAATATTTTAGAAATATTATTATATATTTATATAACTTCCAAATAATTAATACTTTTAATAATACTAGTAATAATAAAATGATAATACGATGCATATAAATATACATATACATATACAAAACATATAATAATTAATCATTCAAAATATTTATTAGTATTTATAAAACCAGTTTAACCTTTTAAATATTTATTAATTTTATAAATAACTCATTAATAAACCCACAAATCACCTCCATATTTTGACATGACAAATAAACCTAAAGCCCGAGGTTCCACCAAAACTCAGCCCAAACAAGTAAATTTAATTTAATAGTTGAATGGGCTCAAGTCCAAAATAATAAACCTAATTATATTATAATATCATGGGCTCAGCCCAAGGGCTTATCCCTAAAGATACTCACAGCCCCTAACCTAATTAATTGCTATCAATAATAATAATCACTACATTAACAAAAAAGAAAAAAAAAAAAACAAATACTCTGATAAAGCAGCAAGGGGCTCAATCTGTTCTCATTTCCTAATCCCAAATCTAAATCCACATTTAACCCATTAACCCTAATCACTGTTATACCATTAATGATAATTATATCTAAATATAACAGCAACTTCTATTGTTCACCCCATATACAAATCCGCAAAATTCTCAATTAAAAATAGCTACAGCTGTTAGCTCACTCATTTCTAATTCCAACCGATTTGAAGAGAGTGAGAGAGAAGAGGGGGCGACGAGAGGGGCTCACCGAGGGTGCGGGGAAGAGCCACCGATGGTAGGGGGGGCGCACGGAGAAGACTCCGGTCGAGCCAGGGGCAGCCACCATGGGAGATCAGAGCAGATCCAGCGACGAGAGACGAGGGTTATAACGGACCGGGTGTTCGCCATGGCGGCGGCTGGGTTAGAGGCGAGCTCATCGTGAGGTCGCCGGAGATGGCACGGGGTACGGATCTGGCGTAAAGGACAGATCGGCCCTGGATCTGGGCCGGGCGGAGGCGCTGGATGATCGGGCTTTTCTCAAGCCTGTGTGTCGCCGGCGGAGGTGGATCTGGTAAGGGGTCTTCTCCTCCTTTCTTTTCTTTTTGATGGGTGGTGGTGTTTGGTGGCTGCGGCGTGGCGGCAGGATGGGCGACCGAGCTGCTGCGGGTGGTTGCGATTGACGCTGGTGGTGCTCGTATGTGGAGATTGATGGTTGTGGATGATAGGGCTGTCGAGAAAGGAGAGGCCGGGCTACCAAAGAGGGGCGGGTGTGCTTTGCTTTGGTGATGATGACTGTGGATGTGGTGGTCATGAATGTGGTGATGTGGTTGCGGAATGGCGTTGGCCAAGTTGGCCGAAGATGGCCGAGGGGTGGTCGGGTTGGCACCTGGTGGTGGTAGTTGCGCGATGGGTTTGGTCGGGAATGGCAGGGGGTCGGCCAGAACAAGGAAGCGCAGCAGATGGCGGCTGGTGCGAATTTTAGGGTTTAGAAAATGCTATGTTGTAAACTATTGGGAGTCCCCATATTTATAGGGTAGAGTGGAAAACCATAGAACAATGATGTAAATGTAATAAAATTAGGAAATTAGTAGAACACTAACTACTAACACTAATTGCTAATCACATATAAAATTAATACTAATTTAAACACTTGCTAAGTACAATTTAGCTACTAACCATCCAAAGCCGTAGCCCACAATCCAAGTCTAGGCTTGGTAGGCTAGGATTTGGACCAAAATGGTCTAAACCCAATACGAGGAAAAAATATAATAACTCGAAATCATTATGACTATGAGATTCGAAAATAAATATTTATCAGTGATAAAAGAATATTTAATTAAAATAATATTTGGACAAATTATTTTTAATATAAAAGAAATATCTATATCTTATGAAAAAAATTAGAAAATGGGAAAAAAATTATTTAGGACAAAATCTCATATATTATGGTTTTCTCAAAAGCAAAGACCCAACCAAATAATGATAGCATATCACGATCGAAAATACGTTTCATACTAAAATTTATGATTTCAAAGATTTGGAAAAATTCAAAAATTCAAAAGTCCAAGAATTCGGTTAACAGAGGTTACAGAGCCCCTCGTCCACCCATATAAAACTAACATGTTGATTTAGTGAGTAAATTATTCCTTTGATTGTCTTTATATTCTTACCTTAGGATCAATTTGATGACTTAGACTCCTGGCCTATTCGTATTGCAACCAACGTGATCATACTATCAATTCTTTGAGACCGTGCTACAAAATACAGTTGTGCAAACATCGTGGTCGTGCCATAAGACCCATTTGTCGACAAACATCGAGGTCGTGCCTCGCACCACAGTAACCCATTCATACTTACCTTACGGTTCCATTTCAACATAAAACTGATTAAAACCATACTCATAAAACTTGTGTCATTAACTCAAATAACCGACGCCACATCTCGTGTCGAAGCACGTGTATCAGTTATAGCCAAATCTTAGGATCCATATTGTGTTGCAAACCGTGCACACATTACTTTGACTCATTTGTGTCTTTCTTACACATCATGTAACGCAACCGACACCGTGCATGCGGATTACCGTTCAGCACATCGACTCATCACTATGAAGGGTCACTGGCAATTCAAGCCATCTTGGACATTGATAGGTTAGACGAAGATCATTCAGTAGCAAGGTAGCTAGCCCCATTGAACGCCCGAATCACCAAGCATTTCGGAGTCCTTCAGTCAAACTACCTAAACAGCCGTAATGCCCCGTGCAAGTATGTCGGATACGATGAATTTGTTCCCCTAGGTACGAATCGATCCCGGTGCATCGGCAATCGTTCGAGAAACTAAAACCTTGTGCACAAGTTATCCAAGACCATGCAAGACTCTACCCAACCT
>JANAVB010001799.1:10714587-10817087 GCA_029216955.1 Iris pallida
GCGATCCCTAGCCGAACCAGCGATTCGGCTTAAGGTAGGGACCGGTGAGCATCGCCACTCTGGGAACGCTGGGTAGCGACACCTTGCTTCCCAACAATTCTGTGGCTCCTAGAAAAAGCTCAAGGACTTGTAGGACCCTTCCAATAACACCTGGAATTAGGACAAAGTCCGGTATGGCTGGTCACGAGGCGTCGACTACATCGCACAATGATTTGAGGCTCGGCAGGATGCAGACAAACTCGAGTGGTCACCAGATAATAGCGCATATTCTCGGTCTAATCAGCCAGAAGGTCCCTCGGCACCGCGATCCCGTCTCCTACTGTCGCTTCTTCTCTGGCAGACGTGCATCCCCAAAAGTGGTCCTTCCTCATCTGGCGATTACTTCACAACATCCTCCCCACCGACCACACCCTAAACACAATCGGCTTCAACCTGGCTTCAGCATGCACATACTGCTCAGACCGACAGGCGAAAACGTAGACCACATCCTCCGTCAAGGGGACTACCGGTCCGGGTCTGGAGAGCTCGTTTTCAGCAATACGTATGCCTAATGGGGGTGACAACTTCCACCAGCTAATGCTACCTGGGCTTCAGCATCCCATTGCCACCAAATCATCGCAGCAGCAGCCACTTGGGTGATCTGGAATAACCAGAACAAGACAAGATACGAAGGCCACCAGTACACCACCGACCAACTGATTTAGGAGACCATCCTCAGAGCCGCAAACAAAGATCCCTCTGCAAGCATGGTCCGACGATCTTTGGACCTCCCTCCTTTCTCCGGCTAGCCGTTTGTTTAGCGTCTGTCGTTTCTTTTGCCTCTTCTTTTGTCAGTATAAGTTATAGGCTTCGGCATTTTGCGCCTTCCGGTATACTTGTAAAGGGTCGGCCTTAATAAATAAATCGGGTTGTTCTGGTTAATATATATATATATATATATATATATATATATATATATATATATATATATATATATATATATATATATATATATATATATATAATATATACATATACCATAGATACAAATACAGCATAAATATTCTAAGTAGAATCAATATTTACATTATAGAATTCTTAGTTTTATATACTAAAATTATACAAATAAAATAAAATTATATATATAATATATATATATATATATATATATATATATATATAAAAAAAAATATATATATATATATAGATATAATATATATATATATTTTATATATATATATATATATATATATATATATATATATATATAATATATATATATATATATATATATAAGCCTAATTTCATATACCAGAATATACTTCTATATATCAAGTATATAACCTAGATAAAACCCAAAAGTCCAAATATTTGTTAAGGAATTTATTGACTATATTATCAAATAAAATATTATTGATATTTTTATGGCAATTATTATATAAAAATATTTATTAGACCACTAAATAAATTACGAAATACATACATTCATACAACATATATATCGTCGTGAATGTTCTTTGGTCGCCCTACATCACTACATGGGCCCGGGTTTGGTTCGGGTCAAGTCCGGACCAGTTGATACAATCGGGTCACTTAAAAGTCAAATAATATCAATAATAAATAATTAAATTATTTATAATGGTAATGTTACAACTTGGCCTGGTTTTCCTAGTTAGGACACAATTATGATCGGTCTTCCCTAGCAAAACTAAAACACTAGTCAAGGCACACCACTGCACTATCTGTGCTATTATTTCCAGTCGACTTGTGCTCCAAATCTTAACATGAATAAAGCCTCGTATCGTAATAACTATTTAATTATAAAATTCAAAAATAACCATCTAATTCAAATAATAACTATTTAAAAAAATATTTTTCAAATTTGAGGAAGGAGTTAAAATCTACCCACCTTCAAATAATTCATCCAAAATTCCAATTCACAAATTTCCTTAAAATTCAAAAAGAAAGTCTACTTTTACCTTAATCTCCTTAAATTTTAACTCCAAAAAATAGTTTATATCCTTCCCCTAGCCATTTGTAACTGCGGAACCTCGAGGACTTCTACCCCACCTTTGGTCACACTACTCCTCAAAGGTATGTCACTAAAACTTTATAACCTTCCATCTAGTTGCTAGAATTATTCCCATAGATATCTAAGACATATGGCATCTATAATCCCCCCATATCTATCAAACAACCAAAAATTAAATAATCAAGCAGTATTATACTATAACCTAAGAATTTTTGATAAATTCTAGATAATGATCGTTCGTCACCCCGAAATAGAAAGAGAAAAGCAATGGTTCGGAAGGCAAGGAAGAATAATCGAGAACAAATGAAATTTTAAGGGCGTAGAGAAATTTCTAGGAGAATTTTCAAGGCAGTGGGATTGAGATTTCTAAGGGCTTAGTCATATTTGTAGGCTTGTATCAGTACAGTTACGTAACCGATACGATATGCTCTGACCTGCATAGGCCACCAAAAAAAACTTGTCAAGACCCGCACCAGCTTTTCGGACGCAAGCTCGGAGCAAGCCAGCTACGTATCAAGCGGACTCCAGCCCAACTCGAATACGTAAACGCTGTCTAGACTATGGTAATGGGCCTAATCAAGATAAGGCAAAACTATATCTCAATCCGCAATAGAATAATAAACATGAATGAACAACTATGGTCGTGGTCTGCAGCCCACTAGCATCATGTCCGATTAGATCCCAGGAAATACATGATCTATAAAGTAAGCCAACAAGCAGAGTATATCATGGTAAGGAATGAAAGCACGAACGGATAATAAATGTAATATCAATACCTGGATCCTGCTAGTGTATTACCAACATCTACCATCCTGCTCTACTAACTAACCCCATACAATCGCTAAACCTGAAGAGATTTAACAAGTCCTCAGGGAACATAGCAAGATACACATAAATATGCCTATCTAACAGTTCTATTAAGCATAAGAATATAAACAGGATATAAACGGGAAACGAGCAGAAGCTGACAGGTGACTATGAACACGGATACGGTAACGACTACGCATAAATGAACTGCTATAAGAACAAGTAAACAAAAGATCAATGGAATACCAAACCCTCACCCGAGCGTCGACTCACGTTTGAACTAATCACTAACCCTTACCCCGAGTGTGGACTCGCAGGTTAGTTCACGACAAACATCCTCGCCCCGAGTGTGGACTCGCAGGTGCAAACAGATCAAGCCAAACACCCTCGCCCCGAATGTGGACTCGCAGGTGCAAACGGTCACCCTCGCCCCGATTGTGGGCTCGCAGGTTGAGGAAACGATACAGGAATAACAGTTCAATTATACATACTTGTAGTCACGACTCAGTTAAGATACAGGTGACGACACGGTACAACTCAGTCATGACACAGGTAAGGACAACCCTAGTATGAACTATAATGAGATCAAGCCCGGTATAACTACGCTATCAAGTGTCACGACCCTACCCACTGTGAGGGTACAAGAACGTAACAACGCCCAGCCTACGCCGCAGTATCGGCGGTAGAACACTGTTTTAGGTTATGAACTATAACTTAACATAATATGAATACTCTCCATAAGGAGGCCAACACAGAGGTACAACTCAATCACAATCTAAGGTAGAATGTAGCACGATGAAATAGATAAGAAATCCTCAACTGAGGTACAACAGAAAGAAATAACAAAGTCTCAACATCTCTAAATATACAACTCTGAAAATAAGACAACAGCTAAACATAAAAAGAAGAACAATCTAAGCTATCTACACTATGCAAGGTATCATCCTGAGCAGCTGCCTGAACCTCCCCAGGGGTCCAGGTCGCGAGTGTCAACTAGGCAAATTCCAAGTAAGGGGGTACCGGGTTCCTCATCATCCTCTGTAAATTTTGAACAGGTCCAGTCAGGACGGGAGCGAGCACAGTACATCTCAGTTCATAGCAGGTTAGAAAATATAATCATGCAGTAAAGTAAGATACAGATACTGAAGGAATTACAGTATGTAAACAGAGAGAAACTTGTAATAGAAATACTACTATACATAGAGAACTAACAGTGACTAGTGAGTCAGAGTAAAATAAACATGTGAATGGCATAGGAGATTCATGACTACAGCTAAGAGAGTGATTCATGACTACAACTACTTGGATAATATTCACATGTCTATTTTTACTCCCCCATCCCCAATCAATACACAAAAATTTGTTCAAGTTATGTTAAGATTCGTGAAACTTCACATGGCTCATAAAATAAGTGATACGTGAATTTAATTCATGATGGCTCTATGAACATGAGAGTACATGTGTCACAAGCGATTCGTGAATCTAAGGAAGCATAGAGATACTGATGATTCGTGAAACGCACAAAACATATAGTATCCGATGCTCCCGAGGGGATAACATCTCATAAAAGATCCATATAGTACCAATCCGTGTGACCAACGTGACAGTATCAAGTAAAGTAATTTAAAGCAAGAAATAATTCTAAACATGATATGAAATGATCAAAGAATGTACTCGCCTCGTATCTGAATGTCTGAAATAATGTACTGTCCGAGATGAGATACCTGACTCCTAGTTAGAGCAACACAAGTCAAGATGTATGCAGAGATGATAAATGTAATCTACAATGCATCCGCATGTTGTCTAGGTCAAACTAGACTAAAGTCAACCCTTGGTCAACTCCAGTCAACTATACTAGTCAAGGCTAGGTAACTAAACCAAACAAGTCTCGCTAAGCCTAACCAGCCTATTCTAGCAAGCACACACCATTACAAGGCCACACAAGACATAACACACATTTCATATATAACATATATGTATATACACTCATATATACATAGCATGTATGCACATTCAATCAATAGGCATATTCCCACATTAGGAACCATAGGCTATATGCCAAACCTATAGTCTATATCACACATTATACAAATCAACTAATTTAGTATAGGCAATATATGTGTATATCAAATTATTATCATTTAAGCATATAGAATTATATATATACATATATATGCATAGAGTGATAGGGGAAAAAAGGCATGTGTGTATGTGTGATACAACATTGTGTGAGTGGGGGTCTAATGTGTCTGTGTTGTGTGTGTGTGTGTGTGTGAGGCTATATGTACTGGTGACAACAGACAGAGGGGAGGGTTGAGTGTTAGAGCATAGTAATTTAGTGTGTGTGATGAGACATATCAGGTGACAGTGTGTGTGAGTGTATAGGATGTGTTTATACATAGCAATGTGAGTGAAACGTGAGTTCATATCTCAGATTTGTGTGTGGTTGTGAGGGAAAAACCTGTGAAAACAGGATATAATCTCAGTTTAAACCAATTGACAGTGTCTCATGTACCAAAGTGTTGTGTGTGAGAGTGTGGATTAATGTGACAGTGTGAGCAATGTGGGAGTGAGGAAAAAAAAACTGGAAATCCTAATGTGTGTGTGTGTGTGCTAGAGAATACTATGTACAGGAATTGACTGAACATGTGTTCTCAGATTTCTGAGTTCACATCAATCAAGGCAATCTCAGATTTTGAGTTCTAATCTTCAACAATGAAGTCTCAGAATTTCAGAAAGAAGGGAGGGAAGCATAACAGTTCAGATTTTTTGAAAGAAAAGGAAGGGAACCAACTCATGAACCTATCTCAATTGAAATCCATTCACCTAAATGACAACAACTAACCAGTGAACTAACAATGAATTTAAACATGGCAAATGACATTCAAATTAGTTAAAATCAAAACAAAATCAGGTTGTGAAAACAGGGAATGGTTTCAGTCAGTTGGATCCCAAAACCCATTTCTCGAGTTAATGACCACCCCATCTCAATTGAACCCTCCTAACCATAAACTAATACACATAACATAATTTAATATGGCCAATTAAACATTAGTAATAGTTGAAAACATTTTCAAAACTCAGAATTTCATCCAATGCAGTTTCAGGATTTGGGAAAAGAAATGACAGTGCCATCTAAGGCCAATCACTAATTTGAACCCAATTATCAAACATCCACACAATCCCACAATCAATTAGCTTAAAATACACATGTTGGTGAAACAACTCTGATATTTAACATCAAAAATCAGGAAAAAGGAATCGATTTTCAGGAAAACAAAATCATTAAATCAGGATATCAGCCGTATCAGTCCATGCATTCAAAAGTCCAATTTAACATCGAAATCAAGTTTCTGAACACAAAATCTAGTCTAACATGTAAAAACTAATCTAACATGAACTAATACACATGTGTGTTCAAGGCATATGCTGTGTGGGCTGAAATTCTCAGGATATCAACAAATAAATCAATGTGAACCTACTCTCAGGTTTTCAACTTAGATTCAGTGAACAAAGTGCAATGAATGGGGATCAAGTCCACTCATCAAGGGAATCAGTTTAGTATAAAGAGAATAATTTCTCAGCTCATATTAAACCTAACATTCAACCAAATTTCAGTTTAACATAACCCACCTTAGTTCATATATACACCGAGATTTAAAGAGGGATTTAGGTATACATGTGTGTAAATAGGACATACAAACAATGTGTGTATATAGAGTTTAGATAGGTGTCAATGTAAACTAGGTACTAGTGTGTGTAACATGAGAGGGTGAGGGAAAGAAATCTGTGTGTTCATATTTGTTAACTACTGACAGTTAACTCAAGGAGACAGCTCAAGAATCCATCTCAAAAGAACAAACTTCGAAATTTCCTATTTGTTAACATCAACCAATTGACAATGTGAATCCACCATTAATTCTGAAATAATTCAACATATATAACATTCAAAACCCAATAGTTAAAACACAGCATTAACTAATCAGAAATTTCAGGAAATCTTAATAATAGTGAACATATATTAGTTTACTGTTGGACAGCCCCAACCCGTATACAAATTCCTTTTTCAAACTAAAAGCAAATTCAATTGAAAAACTTAGCTATCCATGAGTTATAAACATGTGGGAGAATATTAATTAGCGAAGAATCATCAAATAAACTGGAATTTAACATGTTTAGGAACTGGAAAAAGTAAGTATCAGAGAATCAAAACAACCCAAATCCAACTCGAAAACACAATAAAATCCAATACATTGCAAACAAGAGGTTGGTAAAATAAACTACTACACGTGTACGTGTCAACCACTGTATCGTGTCCAAAAATAGGACACAACGTGTCCAAATCCCAAACGAACTCAAACAGTGCAACAGACAGCAATCATCGTGCACGTGTTCACTGTGTTCGTGGACACGACACGACACGAATTAAGACACGTGCTCGTGCACACGTGTACGCCCACACTAGGGCTACACACTCGTGTCAACACGAGGTCCACGTGGGGCGTGTCGCGTACGAGACACGTATCAGACGCGTATTCTGTGCGCATTCAGTCTCAGTGTACGACCCGTACGTGTGCAGTGCGGGCTCGATTGCTCCCAACCACTCCACGAGGTCCTACAAAACTTTATAGGCCTCATTTCAGTCATGTAGGGAGTCCCCATGCCAAATCCGTGTGGTGAAGTGGCGTGTCCAAGGCAAACCAGGACACGGACAGCAGGGCACTGCCCGTGAGTGCTGTGAGCGTGTTCGTGTCCTATTTGGACACGGACACGGCTCGAAAACAACTCAGTCCTGGGGGAAATTAGTAAACACATTTAAACCAACATTTTCATTCAACTTTTTCAAAATAGCAATAAATTTCCTTTGCGCATTTCATCAAACACATGCATAGACACCTTGATACATGTCCGATACGGACCCCAAACGGACACAAAACTTTGCAAAAACTATACCAACAGAGAGAGGACACCTAGGGCTTCCTAACCATGCAAAGAAAACAAAATTCTATGGAAGGAATAGGAAGTTACCTATATGTTCAATTTGCATGAAAAAGCTTCATAAAGGGGTTTTCTTCTTGATGGCCAAGTGCTCCAAATTGGTCCAAACATGAGATTTCTCTCCATGGACATGAAATAGAGCTGGATTAGGAACTAATGCAAAAGACTAAGAGAAAAAGGAATTAAAACAAAGAAACTAGGGCTTGAGGAAGATTCCTATACCTTTCTTCTTCAAATGTTGAAATTCAATAAAGAGGCAAGAACCCTAAATGAAGAGATTATTTATAGGGGGAAATAGCCCTAGGTGGCTGCCATGGGCTGATTAGGGTTAGGGTTGGTTCATGGTGTGGGCCTATGGGCTATTAAGCCTTAAGTCACAAGTCATGACTTGTGAAATCACAAGTCATTCCTTAAACAATTTAAATCCTATTTCCACCAAATTAATTCTATGGTTTAATTATCACTAACTTAAGTCAACCTAGGGTTCCATATCCTAATCATATAGTCATGACCTAGGTTAGCCACTAGGTTAGTCTCAAAAGTCAACATAAGTCAACTAAAACACCAAAATCACTTATACTAAAAATCTCTAAAAATCATAAATTCTAATGATTCTAAATAATACATAATAATTCCAAATAATTCCCAAAATTACAAAAATGACTAAAATACCCCTCAATCTAGAAATGATAAACAAACACTAGCAAGACACCAATTCATCAGTCATGATTTAAAATAGTTTTTAAAATGATTAAAAATAAATAAAAATCATATAAAATTTTAAATACCATAATTAAATAAATTAAAATACAAAATTTCAAAATTACCTCATCTGGAAAACTGGGTGTTACAATCCTACCCACCTTATAAGAATTTCGTCCTCGAAATTAAGATGGTAGTAGTCTTCTAGGTCAAACACCCCACAATCAAATCTCAAACATACCGTCAGATAATCATATGCGTCTGTCCAAAATCATGATACTCAGAATCTTCGTCATGCTAGTTAGCACGGCTACGATAATAACAGAGTCCTTGACAAAGGTACGTACCCCTAGGTTCATGGTATTTAAAGTTTTCGTATTGCCGCATGCGACGGTGAAAACCTTAAATTCTCATACCCGAGAAATTCATCCAAAGTCTGACTACGTGTCCTCACTATGCCAACTATCACGACTATCGAAGATTCTAGATCCCATGATTTAGGTGACCTAGCCCATATGATTTTCTCAGAAGGAAACAAACATAACAAAAGAACAATATGACAAAATTAATCATCAAGGAACAGATGGAATCGGATTTCAAGGTAATTATAAAAGACAATTGCGGGAATGGAATTGAGAAGAACGGAACTTGTAGTAAGATCTCCAACGGTCTGTGCATCCCCGACTGTCCTGACGATAGCTCGCCCTGCTGGTTTCCTCTGGCCTGTTACTGATGCTGCATGAACCGCTGCTGCTGAGAGAAATCAGAAGTGACAGGAGAAAGTCTCTGTACAGATAGAGGTGCACCTCCAATATAACAGAAACGCCAACCTGAGTCGGCACAACAGGAGCTGCGGTCTCGAGGCCTTGACGAACAGGGCGAGAGGTGGCCAGCCTATCGATAGTACCCCCGAACCGAAGCGATGAGGTCGTGTCTTCATATCCATCATGAAAACAAATCAAAACGAGAAGCAATTTCTGAGAATGAAGCGAAAATTTAAAGGAGGACAGTTATATTCAAAGGGAAATCAATAAGCAACAATTTTAGACAAAAGGAATCTGATTAAGAGTTTTTCCTATTGTGACTGAGTACCTCCAAAAATAATCATAATCCTACTGCAGGCTGTAGTGATACTCTAGTTCGAATACCACTACATAAACTCGACCTGCATGGGCCACCACAAAAACGTGTCACGACCCGCACCCACTGTGAGGGTACGAGAACGTAACAACACCAGCCTACGCCGCAGTGTCGACGTAGAACGCTGTTCTAGGTCATGAACTATAACTTAACATAATAGAATACTTCCATAAGGAGGCCAACACAGAGGTACAACTCAATCACAATCTAAGGTACAATGTAGCACGATGAAATAGATAAGAAATCCTCAACTGAGGTACAACAGAAAGAAATAACAAAGTCTCAACATCTCTAAAATATACAACTCTGAAAATAAAGACAACAGCTAAACATAAAAAAAAACAATCTAAGCTATCTATACTATGCAAGGTATCATCCTGAGCAGCTGCCTAAACCTCCCCAGGGGTCCAGGTCGCGAGTGTCAACTAGGCAAACTCCAAGTAAGGGGGTGCAGGGTTCCTCATCATCTTCTGTAAATTTTGAACAGGTCCAATCAGGACGGAGCGAGCACAGTACATCTCAACAGTTCATAGCAGGTTAGAAAATATAGTCATATAGTAAGTAAGATATAGATACTGAAGGAATTAGTATGTAAACAGAGAGAGAAACTTGTAATAGAAATATCTACTATACATAGAGAACTAACAGTGACTAGTGAGTCAGAGTAAAATATAACATGAATGGCATAGAGATTCATGACTACAGCTAAGAGAGTGATTCATGACTACAACTACTTGGATAATATTCACATGTCTATTTCTACTCCCCCATCCCCAATCAATACACAAAGATCTGTTCAAGTTATGTTAAGATTCGTGAAACTTCACATGGCTCATAAAATGAGTGATACGTGAAGGTGATTCATGATGGCTCTGTGAACATGAGAGTACATGTGTCACAAGCGATTCGTGAATCTAAGGAAGCATAGAGATACGTGATGATTCGTGAAACGCACAAAACATGTAGTATCCGATGCTCCCGAGGGGGATAACATCTCATGAAAAGATCCATATAGTACCAATCCATGTGACCAACGTGACAGTATCAAGTAAAGTAATTTAAAGCAGGAAAATAATTCAAAACGGATATGAAATGATCAGAGAATGTACTCCCTCGTATCTGAATGTCTGAAAAATGTACTGTCCGAGATGAGGTACCTGACTCCTAGTTAGAGCAACACAAGTCAAGATGTATACAGAGATGATAAATAATCTACAATGCATCCGCATGCTGTCTAGGTCAAACTAGACTAAAGTCAACCCTTGGTCAACTCCAGTCAACTATACTAGTCAAGGCTAGGTCAACTAAACCAAACAAGTCTCGCTAAGCCTAACCAGCCTATTCTAGCAAGCACACACATTACAAGGCCACACAAGCCATAACACACATTTCATATATAACATATATGTATATACACTCATATATACATAGCATGTATGCACATTCAATCAATAGGCATATTCCCACATTAGGAACCATAGGCTATATGCCAAACCTATAGTCTATATCACACATTTCACACATTATACAAATCAACTAATTTAGTATAGGCAATATATGTGTATATCACATTATTTCATTTAAGCATATAGAATTATATATACTATATATATGCATAGAGTGATAGGGGAAAAAGGCATGTGTGTATGTGTGATACAACATTATGTGGGGGTCTAAGTGTGGTGTGTGTGTGTGAGGCTATGTATGTACAGGTGACAACAGACAGAGGGGAGGGGTTGAGTGTTAGAGCATAGTAAAGTGTGTGTGATGAGACATATCAGGTGACAGTGTTGTGTGAGTGTATAGGATGTGTTATATACATAGCAATGTGAGTGAAACAGTGAGTTCACATCTCAGATTTGTGTGTATGGTTGTGAGGGAAAAACCTGTGAAAACAGGATATAATCTCAGTTTAAACCAATTGACAGTGTCTCATGTACAAAAATGTTGTGTGTGAGAGTGTAGATTAATGTGACAGTGTGAGGCAATGTGGGAGTGAGGAAAAAAACTGGAAATCCTAATGTGTGTGTGTGTGCTAGAGAATACTGTGTACAGGAATTGACTGAACATGTGTTCTCAGATTTCTGAGTTCACATCAATCAAGGCAATCTCAGATTTTGAGTTCTAATCTTCAACAATAAAGTCTCAGAATTTCAGAAAGAAGGAGGGAAGCATAACAGTTCAGATTTTTTGAAAGAAAAGGAAGGGAACCAACTCATGAACCTATCTCAATTGAAATCCATTCACCTAAATGACAACAACTAACCAGTGAACTAACAATGAATTTAAACATGGCAAATGACATTCAAATTAGTTAAAACAAACAAAATCAGGTTGTGAAAACAGGGAATGGTTTCAGTCAGTTGGACAGTCCATTCCCACATCCCAAAACCCATTTCTCGAGTTAATGACCACCCCATCTCAATTGAACCCTCCTAACCATAAACTAATACACATGTACATAATTTAATATGGCCAATTAAACATTAGTAATAGTTGAAAACATTTTCAAAACTCAGAATTTCATCCAACAGTTTCAGGATTTGGGAAAAGAAACAGTGCCATCTAAGGCCAATCACTAATTTGAACCCAATTATCAAACACCCACACAATCCCACAATCAATTAGCTTAAAACACATGTTGGTGAAACAACTCTGATATTTAACATCAAAAATCAGGAAAAAGGAATCGATTTTCAGGAAAACAAAATCATTAAATCAGGATATCAGCCGTATCAGTCCATGCATTCAAAAGTCCAATTTAACATCGAAATCAAGTTTCTGAACACAAAATCTAGTCTAACATGTAAAAACTAATCTAACATGAACTAATACACATGTGTGTGTTCAAGGCATATGCGTGTGTGGGCTGAAATTCTCTGGATATCAAAAATAAATCAATGTGAACCTACTCTCAGGTTTTCAACTTAGATTCAGTGAACACAGTGCAATGAATGGGGATCAAGTCCACTCATCAAGGGAATCAGTTTAGTATAAAGAGAATAATTTCTCAGCTCATATTAAACCTAACATTCAACCAAATTTCAGTTTAACATAACCCACCTTAGTTCATATTACACAGAGATTTAAAGGGATTTAGGTATACATGTGTGTGTAAATAGGACATACAAACAATGTGTGTGTATATAGAGTTTAGATAGGTGTCAATGTAAACTAGGTACTAGTGTGTGTAACATGAGAGGGTGAGGGAAAGAAATGTGTGTTCAGATTTTGTTAACTACTGATATTTAACTCAAGGAGACAGCTCAAGAATCCATCTCAAAAGAACTAACTTCGAAATTTCCTATTTGTTAACATCAACCAATTGACAATGTGAATCCAGCCACATTATGAAATAATTCAACATATATAACATTCAAAACCAATAGTTAAAACACAGCCTTAACTAATCAGAAATTTCAGGAAATCTTAATAATAGTGAACATGTATTAGTTTACTGTTGGACAGCCCCAACCCGTATACAAATTCCATTTTCAAACTAAAAGCAAATTCAAATTGAAAAACTTAGCTATCCATGAGTTATAAACATGTGGAGAATATTAATTAGTGAAGAATCATCAAATAAACTGGAATTTAACATGTTTAGGAACTGGGAAAAATAGTAAGTATCAGAGAATCAAAATAACCCAAATCCGAACTCGAAAACACAATGAAATCCAATACATTGCAAACAAAGGTTGGTAAAATAAACTACTACACGTGTACGTGTCAACACCTGTATCGTGTCCAAAAAGGACACGAACGTGTCCAAATCCCAAACGAACTCAAACAGTGCAACAGACAGCAATCATCGTGCACGTGTTCACTGTGTTCGTGGACACGACACACGAATTAAGACACGTGCTCGTGCACACGTGTATGCCCACACTAGGGCTACACACTCGTGTCAACACGAGGTGTCCACGTGGGGCGTGTCGCATGTACGAGACACGTATCAGACGCGTGTTTTGTGCGCATTCAGTCTCAGTGTATGACCCGTGCGTGTGCAGTGCGGGCTCGATTGCTCCCAACCACTCCACGAGGTCCTACGAAACTTTAGGCCTCATGTCAGTCATGTAGGGAGTCCCCATGCCAAATCTCGTGTGGTGAAGTGGCGTATCCAAGGCAAACCAGGACACGGACAGCAGGGCACTGCCCGTGAGTGCTGTGAGCGTGTTCGTGTCCTATTTGGACACGACACGGCTCGAAAACCAACTCAGTCCTGGGGAAATTAGTAAACACATTTAAACCAACATTTTCATTCAAATACTTTTTCAAAAATAACAATAAATTCCCTTTGCGACATTTCATCAAACACATGCATAGACACCTTGATACGTGTCCGATACGGACACCAAACGGACACAAAACTTTGCAAAAACCTATACCAACAGAGAGAGGACATCTAGGGTTCCTAACCATGCAAAGAAAACGAAATTCTATGGAAGGAATAGGAAGTTACCTATATGTTCAATTTGCATGAAAAAGCTTCAAAAAGGGTTTTCTTCTTGATGGCCAAGTGCTCCAAATTGGTCCAAACCTGAGATTTCTCTCCATGGACATGAAATAGAGCTGGATTAGGAACTAATGCAAAAGACTAGAGGGAAAAAGGAATTAAAACAAAGAAACTAGGGCTTGAGGAAGATTCCTATACCTTTCTTCTTCAAAATGTTGAAATTCAATAAAAGGCAAGAACCTAATGAAGAGATTATTTATAGGGGAAATAGCCCTAGGTGGCTGCCATGGGCTGATTAGGGTTAGGCTTGGTTCATGGTGTGGGCCTATGGGCTATTAAGCCTTATCACAAGTCATGACTTGTGAAATCACAAGTCATTCCTTAAACAATTTAAATCCTATTTCCACCAAATTAATTCTATGGTTTAATTATCACTAACTTAAGTCAACCTAGGGTTCCATATCCTAATCACATAGTCATGACCTAGGTTAGCCACTAGGTTAGTCTCAAAGTCAACATAAGTCAAAGTCAACTAAAACACCAAAATCAATTATACTAAAAATCTCTAAAAATCATATAAATTCTAATGATTCTAAATAATACATAATAATTCCAAATAATTCCCAAAATTACAAAAATGACTAAAATACCCCTCAATCTAGAAATGATAAACAAACACTAGCAAGACACCAATTCATCAGTCATAATTTAAAATAGTTTTTAAAATGATTAAAAATAAATAAAAATTATATAAAATTTTAAATACCATAATTAAATAAATTAAAATACAAAATTTCAAAATTACCCTCATCTGGAAAACTGGGTGTTACATCAAGTCACGAAAAAGATGGTACTATGCAAGCAAGACTAATAACTGATAAACATGGTATGAAGAAAACATATAGACAGAAATCAACTAGAGAACTAAATGATGACATATAAAATGAAAGACTATAAGCATGTAAATAAACTGTAGAGGGAGGCAAGTTATCTTGCCTGGTGGTAGCACGAAGAGCCAACAATATACCGTCAACTGGTAAGCAATAAAGTCCAAATCTCACATGTCTCCGAAAGATGAAATAGGCATTACCAATTTTCAGAATAGTCAAATTAGCTAGCATTGCCTGTCCATAATCCAATTCTGACACAGGGGCCAAATAGTTTTTCGGGCCAAAATAATGTTTGCCGTTGGACCCGCTTTCACCGAAAAGCGTGCTAGAGTCAATAGCGTCTAAGTCATCAAACTATATGCCTACGGATTCGTTTTGAAGATACGAACCCAACGTATGTCCAAAGTTGGATCCGACGGCCGTGCACAAAATTGCCCAATGAGTCGGATCGTGGAGCCCGCAAAACGGCGACCCAATCACCTGTCTCAGAATCGGACCAAACTTGGCATACAGAACCAGAAAAATGATACGGTTCTGTTGGCACAAGTTTTGTCTCGATCTGACGAACGTGCACAAAGTAATTGGAAATTTATAAAGAGGCGATACGTGAATTTTGACGGATTCGCATCAAATTCGTTGCACATACGCAACCAAATCGAATTCCGTCAAAGCCCACATCCACGAAGTCGATACTCACCTTTCGATGCTTTTGGTTCGTGACCAAGTCGTCTGGTTTGGCGGGACGCACGTGGTATCAGAGGTTTTTTCTATTTTTTAAAACTGTTTTAAGTATTTTTTTTCTCAATTTTCTAACAGATATATCTTACTGTCTATATCTCAAAAATTAAAACTAATGAAAGGGTTTTAGACCTGTTTATGTTGTATATGAATCTGTGTTAATAGGTTCTCATATTGGTCGATGGATTGGCGATGATGTGCCTTCCAAATTGGGTGTCTGAGATATCCAATACTCTATTTACAAATAAGTTTTTTCATCCAGTTTGAGTCGACTTTTCGAGCGATCGAAGGCATCTATGTATGAAATAAATAAAATAGGGTTGAAGGGGGCCGCGTCGGGTTCGTACCTGAAGAATCGGTTCGTGGAATGATTGAGAGATCGTTGAGAATGGTCGATGCGAAGTCGGCCCTCCTACAGCCTATTGTTGTTGTTGCTATGCTATTTTTCGTGCCTGTGCGCCCGCGGAGCTGTCGTGGGCGTTGTGGCCACGCACGGCGGTGCCAGGGGTTGGGAAAGGGTCGCCAGGATGGGGAGACTACGCGGCTAGGGTTTTTAGTCTCGTTCAAACTCTCGATATACTTGTGTATATTTGCTGAGAACGAAATTAGGGTGCGGTCGGCTTAAGGCTGGGCTTCTGGACTGGGATGGCTGTTGTTTACTTTCCTTTTATATATTTTTTTTATATTTATTTATTCTCTCTTTATATATATATATATTATATATATATATATATATATTATATATATATATATATAATATATATATATATATATCTATATTTATATATTTATATATATATATATATATATATATATATATATATATATTTATATAATATATATACACATATACCATAGATACAATACAATAATATATCTAAATTTATACAAATAAATAAATTATATATATATATATATATATATATATTTATATATATATATAATATATCTAAATATATATATATTATATATATATAATATATATATATATATATATATATAATATATAATATATTATAATATAATATTAGTATATATATAATATATAATATATATATATATATAATATAATATATATATATATATATTTTAGTATATATATATATATATATATATATATATAGATATATATATATATTATATATATATATGATATTATATAATATAATATATATAGAAGCCTAATTTCATATTCCATGAATATACTTCTATATACAAGTATATATAAACCTAGATAAAACCAAAAGTCCAAATATTTGTTAAGGAATTTATTGACTATATTATCAAATAAATATTATGATATTTTATATGGCAATTTTTATATAAAAACATTTATTAGACCACTAAAAAAATTATAAAGTACGTACATTCATACACACATAATCGTCGTGAACGTCTTTGGTTGCCCTACATCACTACATGGGCCCGGTTTGGTTCAGGTCAAGTCCGCACCAGTTTGGTACAACCGGGTCACTTAAAAGTCAAATAATATTAATAATAAATAATTAAATTATTTATAATGGTCATGTTACAACTTGGCCTGGTTTCCTAGTTAGGACACACTTATGGATCTGTCTTTTCTAGCATAACTAAAATACTAGTCAAGGCACACCACTACACTATCCGTGCCATGATTTCCAGTCGTCTTGTACTCCAAATCTTAACCATGACTAAAGCCTCCTATCGTAATAACTATTTACTTATAAAATTCAAAAATAACCATCTAATTCAAATAAGTAATTATTTGAAAAAATATTTTTCAAATTCTGGGAAGAGGAGTTACACCTACCGAAGTCAAACTAGAGGAGCCCGAACGTCAACCTGCAACACTAATAAGTTTCAACTTTGATGTGTCAAAATACAAGAATATTTTCCACACTACCTTTAGCGGTACTGAAGACCCTGGCGATCGACTGGTTGGCGGAGGTGGAAGATCGTTTTGAACTTCTGGTCATTGAAGAGTCCAAGAAAGTCGCCTGCGCTCCGCTTCAACTCAGATTAAATGCGCTTGACTGGTAGGCCGTGCAAAAGCGAGCAATCTGACGCAACGACAAGAAGGCGACGATCACTTAGGCCACCTTCTAGAAGGCATTCGAGATCGAATATCTCTCAACAGCCGTTCACAAGAAAAGGAGAATAAATTTATGCAGTTGAGATAAGGAAACATGACGATGTGGCATTACGCAGCAGAATTCAATAAGTTAGCCAAATTTGCTGGGTTATTCTTACCTACTATAGAAAGTCATGCTCGGCGGTTCGAAGTTGGTCTGCGGCCTTCTATCTCTTCCCATGTGTCAATTTTGAAATACAAAAGGTTGGGTGAGTCTCTAAACCAAG
Organism: Iris pallida; assembly: GCA_029216955.1. Taxonomy (NCBI): domain Eukaryota; kingdom Viridiplantae; phylum Streptophyta; class Magnoliopsida; order Asparagales; family Iridaceae; genus Iris; species Iris pallida. The sequence continues at coordinate 10,732,667 of JANAVB010001799.1, forward strand.
CTCTCCACCTTGAGAGCCAATACTCCAGCTGTTGCCGGCACTGTGCATACCTACAATCACAAGCGCGCTAGCCATGCGGGAGAAAACAACGCGATCAAGCGTCCGAACAACGGGCAACAAGGCGAATATCAAGGGTGGAACCCTTGGCCTTGCTGCTTCCGATGTCACGGACTCGGTCACACTATCAACGACTGCCTAATACCTGAAGGTGGATGCTAGAACTGTGGTAAAAAATCCACATACTTGCTAATTGTCCGGCTAGAAGACCAAACCCAACTGCGCCTCCGTCGTAGCACTATCCTGATAATCGAGGCCCGACACCTCGAGCTCCCCAGCCCGTACAACAAAATGGCCAAGACCGTCTCCCCAATGAACAAGAAAACATCTATGCTATGACTCGAGATGAGGTATCTGCCTCGGATACAGTTTTGACAGGTATACTACTCTTCAATAATAAGCTTGCTCGCATTCTGTTTGATTCAGGTGCCACACATAGCTTTATATCAGCGAACTTTGCCACTGAACACAAATTTCCTATAATACCGCTAAGCCTAAATCTTAGTGTTAACATACCGTCGGACAAGTCACAACTTACACATTTAGGCTACAAAGACGGAATCATCTGTATCAAAGGTACAAAGGTGTATCTCGATGCGATAGTTCTTGATATTAAGGACTAAGACATCATACTGGGAATGGATTGGCTCGGCGCTTGTAATGCCACCATTGACTGCACAGGAAAGAAAGTCACCTTCCGCATACCCGAAGTGACCGAATTCTGCTACTCATGTGGTGAAGCATCGCTGACCTGCATGGTCATCTCGGCAATTTCTGCTCGGATGATACTGCATTCCAGATGCGAAGGCTACTTGGTATCAGTTCGAGACATACGACGGGATGGTGCAAATACGGGTCAGCCAACAATGTGGCAGAATTCTTCGACGTGTTTTCGGATGAGCTACCCAGCATGCCACCCGATCGAGAAATCGAATTCACCATCGATACCTTTTTCGACACCCGACCAATTTCCAAGGCTCCGTATAGAATGGCCCCTGCAGAGCCAAAAGAACTCAAGGTCCAGTTGCAAGAGTTGCTCGACAAGGGATTTATTCGGCCTACTATTTCGTCATGGAAAGCGCCCGTATTATTCGTGATGAAGAAAGATGGGTCAATGCATCTGTGCGGCGACTACCAAGAGCTGAAAGCTACCTTCTAGAACAAGTATCCACTGTCCCGTATAGATGACTTATTCGATCAACTACAAGGCGCCTCGATATTTTCTAAGATTGATCTTCACCCGGTTTATCACCAACTCAAGATCAAGCCAGATGACGGGTCAAAGTCATCCTTTCGCACTCGATACGGCCATTATGAGTTCCTGGTAATGTCGTTCGGCCTAACAAATATTCCTGCTGCCTTCATAGATTTAATAAATCAGGTATTTTGACCCTTCTTCGACAAGTTTGTAGTAGTTTTTATCGACAATATTCTCGTCTACTCGAAGGACAAGTGACAACACGTAAAGCATCTGCGGACCGTGCTCCAGATTCTTTGAGACAATCAGTGTATGCAAAGAAGAGCAAGTGTGAATTCTGGCTAAACAGTATGTCATTCCTTGGACAAATTATTTTTACTGAAGGCTTTATAGTTGTTCCGAGGAAAGTCGAAGCTGTTGTTGAATGGAAGCGGCCCGCCTCAGCTAGTGAGATTCGAAGCTTTATTAGTTTGGCGGGATGCTACAGACGGTATGTAAAAGACTTTGCAAAGATTGTAGCGCCCTGGACTCGCCTCACTCAAAAGGGAGTCGCGTATAAGTGGTCGGACGACTGGAAGCTTCCTTCTAAGAGCTGAAGCAACAGCTCATTTCGGCCCCTATACTCGCACTTTCGGATGGGGTAGAGAATTTTCAAATTTTGAGCGATGGTTCAGACTAGGGCTTGGGATGTGTGCTCATGTAGCGAGACAAGGTAATATCTTTCGTCTTGAGATAATTGACGCCACATTGAGACAATTGAAGCCGTATAAGAACTATCCTACATATGACTTGGAGTTAGCAGCAATTGTGTTCACATTAAAATTATGGTGACACTACCTTTATGTTGTGGCATGTAAGATTTATACGGATCATAAGAGCCTCAGGTATCTCTTCACTCAGAAGGAGCTGAACTTGCGATAAAGACGTTGGCTAGAACTAATCAAAGACTATGTCTTGACAATTGACTATACACCGGACAAAGGGAATGTTGTGACATATGCTCTGAGTCGAAAATACATTGCCTCGCTTTCCATCAACAACAGGATACTATGAGACCTAAAAGAGATGGGCATCAACCTCCGGGTTCGATTCAGGGAAGTACAATTAGTGCAACTATAGCTAAAGACGAGCTTACGGGTGTAGCGCCCGGTCCCAAAATACTTAGAACCAAGTACGTGGATATGCCTGTTGTATATATACGAAGAATACTCCAATATATGGAATCCTCGTATATGCACATAAGCTGTAATAATATAAATCGTAGGCCCGAACATCATAAAATTATTCTCATCCGAAGCACTCACAGAAGATATAAGAAGTCAAAATAGAATAATGAGTGAGTCAAAAGATAGCCGGGTGGACATGCCCACACCAAACAGCTATGAAACTAACCTCAAATACAGTAGATATCCACTATGAGTCTCAAAGAATAACATAAATCTAGATGTTAGCGGGAGATGCCTCGTCATCAAGGTATGAAGGATCCAGTGCCGATCTATACTCCTGCGGGAAATCACCTATACCTGGAGAGATCACCAGGTCCTCGGAGAGACGTAACAAGATATAGGAAGAACATGCCACATGAACTGGATATAAATGCACCATAAAATAAAGATAAAAGTAAAGTGTCCAACCCATAACATGGCTCAATATCCCATTATCGAAATAGTGGGCTACCCCTACAACCAAACAAGGACAAGGGGTAACATACTATTCTGCGATGTGGCATTTTTCCATGCCATGATTGGAACATAAAATTGGCTAAGGTCTCCTAACCTTTCTAGTAGGAAATTTAGAGGACATCAGAATGTATGGGAAGGTAAAGGTTGACTCCTCCATGACAAGGTAATAACTCACGACACACACACGTCAAGTACCAATGCTATCAGCCGGCATAACTCAAGGCTAGCGGCCCACATGACTCATCAGTCCATATAGCTCGAGGCTAGTGACCGTCGCGACACAACTACCATAGTACGTAGTTACTGTGGCCTTTGGAATTGGGTAGCCCATACATTTAACTGTCTTCTCCCTCCCAAGGTTGCTAACAGAAGGTAGTCCGCTAAGGCTAGGTCCACATGCATTTTAAAAGACAAAGAAAGAAAAATAATTGAAAGTAAACAAAGAGTCTATGAAAAACAAGTCATGGATCCAACTGAAAAAAATAGACAATAAATATGCAGAAAATAAATAAATAAAGATGCATCTAATTATAAACAGTAAATAAGGCAAGGTATCTTGCCTGAGGGTGGTACGAGAAGCAGCAAAATCCAACAATCAGAATCGTCAGCACGAAAGTCAAAATTGACAAGGAGCTCTGGATGCTGAAACAAACATCATGAACATTTTTGGTATAAAAGATGTCTAGAAAACGCCTGTCCAAAAGTCTAATTCTGGAACAGGGGCAAAATAGAAATTTTGGATCAAAACAATATACGCCGTTGGAACCATTTTGCACCTAAACGCGTGCCAGTAGCTACGGTCTCTAAAGTCGTCAAACTACATGTCTACGGGTCCGATTTGAGGAGACGAACCCAACTGTATGCCCAAAGTTAGATTCCGGCGGACCGTGCACAAATTTGCCCATTGAAGCAGGTCGCAGGCCCGACAAATAGGCGTTCCAATCGGCCTTCTCAGAATCAGACCAAACTTGGGCACACAGGACCAAAATTTCGATACGGTCCTGTTGGCACAAGTTTTGTCTCAATATGACGAACGTACACGAAGTTATGGCCATGTTTACAAAAGGTCGACACGAGGGTATCTCGACGGATACGCATTGATTTTGCCGCACACACGCAACAAAATCGAGTTCCGTTAGTTCTCATATGTCGACAACATCCATATACGTCTTTCGATGCGTATAGTGTGCGACAACGTCGCCCGTTGTATCGGAGATTTTTTTAAAAATTCTAATTGTTTGAAAATAGTTTTTGTCAATATGGGAAACCGATTTCTCTTCACACAGTCGTCGACATCGATTTCTGTAAAAAGGGTTCTGCAGCCCTAGAGGTTGCCTAAAAGTTTAGGTAGTTTTGCAAAATGGTCACTGGTTCGACAGAAATCTGTCTTCCAATTTAGGGTTTGGGAACCCCTTTCTGTGTTCTATTTTTAAACAAAACTGAAAATTTTTCTAAAATTTTGGGTCGATTTCTCATGCCATTCACTACGAATTAAATTCATCTACTTTCTAGGGTTCCTAGATGGTAGGGTTATGTACATACCAGATTGATTGGTTCTTAAAACGATCGATGAACGACGACGAAAATAGGTCGCCAAGTTACAAAAAAAACTGTTGTAGGTGCTGTTGTCTTCCCGCTGCTGCGGCGATGCTGGGGCTTCTGCCGGTGGTCCGCTGCAACTAGGCACAACTGGGTAGACACGCGGGGATGGTCGAGGTTTGCTGGGGGTGCGCTAAAGTCTAGGGGTCGCTGAGTAGACGGATGGGACTTGCTTGCTTTGTCGGCAATTTTACAATGGGTCCTTGGGTCTACTTCCTTGATCGAGTATATTGTAACACCCAGTTTTCCAGATGAGGGTAATTTTGAAATTTTGTAATTATAATTATTATTTATTGATTATTATTTCATATTATGATTTTTTTGGTGATTTTTAATCATTTTTAAACTATTTAAAATTATGACTTGTGATTTTGACATTTTACTATTGTTTGGTTTTAATTTTGAGGAATTTGTCACCCCAGTTTTAGAAACAGGGGTATTTTTGTCATTTTGTATTTTTGAAATTTATTTTATTATTTATGATATTGTTTTGGGATTATTTGAGTCGGGTTCGAATTTCAGCTCAATCCGACTTGAAACGGGGACCCGGGGGTAGTGTTGACTTTAGTGGACCCACACACTAGTTAGACATGACCCATATTATATTAATTTTAGTCCACATGATATTAATTTTAGTTAGAGGTTAGACTAATTATTATGGATAAGGTTAGTGTGATTAGAGACTTTAGAATGACTAATTTAGTCCCAACCAATTAGCCCTTTCCTAATACTAATAGAATAGGTTAGTGGGGGCATTTTGGACCTTACCATAATAGGACAAATAGTCCCATATGGCCAGCCACTTTGGGAGAGGATAGGCTCAAGTTCATTTCATTATTCTCATCCACACTCTCTCTCTTGTTCTTCCCCAAATTTCTAGAGAGCAATCCCTAGTAATTTCTCCACCAAATCCTTCCATTTCGCCACCAAATCTTCTTCTTTCCTTCTCCATTCTAGCCAAGGAGGAAGCTACCCAAGTTTGGGAGGATTCGGAGCTCGTTCGTATCCTTTTGGAATCTCTATGTGTCGGTGTCGCTCCGGGAAGGCTTTTCTTGGATTCGATCTACCGGGAGGTATAAATCCCTTCTCCTTTTTATTTCTTCATGCATATAGGTCTATTTTGAACCCATAGGAATGACCCCCATGATTGTATCTCCATTTGTGTCCATTTCGTGTCCATTTGGAGGTCATAGGAGTGTCATTTGTGTTGTGGTTGTGTCCATGTGGGAAAACCCCAAATTTGGACACACTATGTGTTGTTGTTATGTATGAATGAATTATTACATGTTTAATCTCATATTTTTGTATTGATGATGTGTTCTATAGTGTCTCATATATATATATAATAGTGTAGAGAGTGAGTTCTTGATACATTATGTTATATACTTGTGGTTCTTTTGTCTCAAACTACCTAAATTCGTCATAATATTTATCCACGTTTTTAGTAGCAATAGCAACTTAGAAATGTCATAACTTTTAGCTTAGAACTCCGATTTATCTCTCGTTTTTTTTAAAGAACCGTATCGAAGTTAGATTTCTAAATATATAATTTAATAAGCCAAATTATTTCTGTAACTTTATGTAAAATTATTTGAGTGTCAGCTGTACGAAAGACGAACGTGTTTCGGTATTTTCGCGATTCCGGGAGCTTCCGGACACGAAAATGCGATCCGTTTAAAGTTTCAGAAAGCTAACACGAAGAGCTACAACATACTTTAATCCTAGAATTTAATTAATGCCCAATTGGTACAGTATTGGTTTTAAGTAGAAGAGTGACTATACGATATATGCATTTTGTGTAACCTATGAGCCTATGTAGTATGGATATTAAATGAATATAGACTATGTAATGCATGATATGTTAGATGAATAAAATGATATATATATGATATATATTCTCTTTACATTAATTTATATATATGGTTGAATGCAAGCATGTAGGAATGCTATTAATATAATGCATATAAGCAATACATGAATGAAAGAATGATATACAATGTATGCATGAAAGTATATAATGAATGCTAGATATGAATGCAAGATATATATGTAATGATAGATATGAATGCATAATGTATAAATATTGTAATGCAATATATAATGATAACATGTATGGTAATGTAGATTATATGATGCAAGCATGAATGAATGGAGGAAATACATGTATATAGGTAATATAGAATGTAATATATGAAAGGAATGAATGATAATATATAACATGATATGTAAGGTAATGCAAGTTATGAAATATATGATGTGTGTATGTTTGTATGTCTCTATGTTAATGTATGAAATGATATGAATATACAATGTATGCATATGTATAAAACATGTAGGTAATGCATAGATACATGAATGAAATGAATGTTTGCAATATGTTAATATAAATACAAGTATCTAATATGCATGAATGTAAGTATAATATAATACAAGTATACATGTATGTATCATGTAAATGTAATATACATGATATGTATGTATGCATGTATACAAGGTAAGTATGTATGTATGTATTTCTATAAACTGAGTTAACCTATAACCTTTTACACACATGCATTCATACACCCTTTGACATCATGTATCCCATGTCACATACACCTACCTATCACTAAATTTTAGAAAATTAACACATATCCTTTCACACACATGCCAAACACACACATACTCACTTACTCTTTTACCTATCTTTCTCTCTCTCTCTCTCTCTCTATATATATATATATATATATATATATATATATATATATATATATATATATATATATATATATATATATATGTATGTGCCTATATATATAGCTTTCCTATATATATCTATATATATGAATATGTGAATGTGAATAATATATATACATTATATGACTAAGTTTGTGTGCCTTGTTAGCTTATGGTTTAGTTTTGTGCTTGGTTTAGCAAGTGACTTAGGCTATGAGTTAGTAGCTATCTCGGATACTTGATTTGCATATACTTAGTTTGTTTAGACCTAGAATAACTTGTTTGACCTAATTTAGACTTGTTAGACCTAGTTTGACCTAGGTTTGACTTTCAGGGTTGACCAAGTTGACCAAGAGTTGACTTTGGTCTAGATTGACCTAGAATCATGTAGAATGCATAGTAGAACTTCATATTGTCATTTTGGACTTGTTGTGACTTGTGCTATTCTGATTAGGAGCCAGACACCTCTCATCGGACAGTATATTTACTTTGGACATTCAGACATCAGGCGAGTACATTCTCTGATAGTTTTTTTATTTACTTGTCAGTTACTGTACTTCAGTTCTAGTTAGTTTTATGTAATTCTTACAACACGTATGGATATTTCTGGATTCATGTATGCGACACACATACCATTTTGTCTGGCCTCTATTTCTGGAATCACTACTGGCATCACCTTCTGGAACCACTACTGGCATCACCTTCTGGAATCACTACTGGAACCACCTACTGGAATCACTCTGGAATCTTTTGCTGGTATCATTATGTTTGGCTGGACTCATCTCGAATCTCGTGTCGTTTTCTGGATTCACTTGTACTTGTGGGCGGGGAAATATTAGAGTAGACATGTGAACATTCCCAAATACTGGAACCACTCCCTTGAAATTATACTGGAACGATAGCCATCCCACACTTGGCCGAGTGTGCGGTGTGCCGTATTACCTACAGCCGTTCACATGTCGATCCCGATATTTTAAAACACACTGTTAGAGTATAGGCTGGACTCACCCTAGAACCTTTGATCACCAACTGGACTCACCTTATACCGGACTCATCTTGTACTGGAACCACCTGGTATCAGATTCATGTTGTCTGGATTTACTTGGGTTTTGCACTTGTTTACATTTATATTCTGGACTTATTATGTTACTTTAGTTCAGCTAGATTTATTTTACACTCTTTATTGCCATCATTCTTCTCTTGTTTTAGTTCTTACTTTCCTTGTATCTTATCTGTTCTCCATACCATCACCTGTATATAAACTGCCATATTCATCAATAAAATTGTCTATAACTGCTTTATAGTTCTCTGTCATTTACTTGGGATTTCTTGATGAGTTGTACTCGTTCCTGTCCTGACTGGACCTGTTGATAAATTTTACAGATAGCCTGGAGGTTGCCTGCTAGCCTAGAGGAGACATAGTAGAGGTTGTATAGTTAGTTATTTCAGTTGTATTGAGTTGTATTTATTCTATGGATTACTGTATTGAGCTTTGAGTGGGTTTGTGTATCTTAGACACTTAGACTTCTATCTGCTGTATCTTTTTTGGATTTCATATTTTACCTATCTTTTATCTCGCTCTACCTTAATTGTGATTGAGACTGTATCTGCTATGTCACTTCCATTCGGAGAGTATATACTGTACAAGTACCTTTATATTGTTAGATGTTTGACCTAGGACAGCGTTCTACCGCCGACACTGCGGCGTAGGCTAGACGTACCCACGTCTCGTGCCCTTACTCTAGGGTGCGGGTCGTGACATATATACTCGATCAAAGGATCTGAGTTTAATTCCATTTGAATTGTAATAAATCTAGGGTTCTGGATTTGGAGTAGATCGGAGGAGATTTGGAATGTGTTAGGGATATCAGCAAGGATTCAAATCCAAACTTCCTTTTAATCTCTGTTGCCATCGGGTGAAAGGCCATATTATATCTCACGAGATTTGAGAAATCTCGTGAGTTAATAAAATCGTTTTCTTTTTTTCTTTAAAAAAAAGCCAAATAAGGAAAGAAGTTTTCTAATAGAATCCTAATATATATCTTATAGAAGGATTCAATGTATATACACATCTGTCATGTACACATATATTGTATAAAGTATATTAGGCATACATCCATGGTATATATACATCCTTATACATATGTAGAATATATCCCTACTTATAATATATGTAATTTATACAAGATAACTTCATAATTATATTGTAACTAATTATTCCTTGTAAGAAGAATTTTTTTCCATTCCCCTTACCATGGAGAAAGGCTTGCTACCTATAATACCAATAATTAAATTCTAATATTTTTAAATAAAAATTTAGAAGAAAGGATTATAATAATAATGATAATAATTATAATAATGATGATGATAATAATAATACAAACAACAACTTAGTAGGGTATCCTAGTTTGGGTAGGGCATATGCTACTACTAGCATTATTTTCTCAAACCAATATAAAATTTTCAAATCTTTTAATGAAAAACTAAATAATTAAAATAGATAAATCCATTTATGTTAAAAAATTTAAAAGATAACCATGATATGATTTTGATCTATTTAATGAACATAATATTACAATACATAAATCTAGTGACGTCTATGTCTAACATGCTAGTCAAGGCACTTGACTGTACTAGTCGTGCCATGTGGTCTAGTCAGTGTGCATAACAAAATTTAAGCATGACTAAGACTATATTTAAAAACGATAATAAATTACTTCAAAACAAATCATTTAAGAGACTAAAAATAAGAAAAATCCTCCAAAATTTTAGGGTTTTACATCAAACTCAGCTTATAAAAATTTTGTCCTCAAAATTAAACTAAAGGTAGGGGGTATGAAATGTAATGAGGAATTAAAGAAACTAACAATTGAAAGTCGTACCTTGGTCTTCGAACAATCGAGGGGGTCGCTATAAAAAGATATACAACCCTTGGCTCCATTCCCTATAAAGCGTTATTGGTTCCAGGTTCTACCCAACTTATAAAAGTTGGCTATAGTGGGAATCGTCTTCTGAGAGGGACTAAAAGGTACAGTGGATATATCAGGTTGAATGTTTCCATCTTGGATTCAAGCTACATTGGTGGGACAAAATCTTGTAAGATCATTCTATACCAACTCTACTAGGCTATGGTAGCTTAGAACAAGTTCTAACTCGAGAGATTGGGCTAGTTTCGAATCAGATTGATTATATAGGTGCTGTAAATCTGAAAATGTGCCTTCCTTGACTTTTGTGTATAAGTGGCACATGGGGACTCAATTGGGTGGCACACTAGTGGCATGTGCATAGTGAACTTCGAGTAAATCATACCCATATGTTGAGTTGAAAGAATCGAATCGAGGTTGGGTCTCTAATTGAAGTCGAAAGGTTTGTCAGTACAACGGTAAGGTTTATAATTAGCCCTTTTGACTCGAAATTCGTATCAGGAAAAATAGAGTACAAGGAAATATGTTTGAGTGGGACATGATGTGCCTAGATGAAGGTGGGATCGTCTAGGTCTCGTATATAACAATTGCTGGAAGAAAAGACTAATGTTGTGCTCCAAATTTTAAAGTCACGGTAGGAGTATCCATAGTGTTGCGGATAGAAGTGGACGTTATGAACTACTGGGTTATTTGCTCGGTTGGAGGAACCGTATCAAGTCAAAGATTGTTCTTTGAATTTTGGACAATAGTAAAATGATTACCCATGTCATCTTTACACTTTCTCGTTGGTGAGGGATGCCAGGATTGATGGAACTGGGGATTCCCAGGACCCTTCCTTTGGTGTGCGTATTGATCGATAGAAAGTTAAACAGATCTAATACGTGTTCTAACCCTTCATAGGCGGAAACCAGGGTTCATAGCAAACTGCCTAGCTGCTCTACTCTGATGTCCGAAGAGTTCTTTGAGGTTATACATCATGTCATAAGATGTGGCCATGGCCTGATGCTGATGTTGCAGTACATTTGACATAGATGCCAGAATGTAATACCGTGCCATCTCATCTGCCTTTTTCCACTTCTTATAAGCCTCTTTGACCTCTTCATCAGATATAGCATCCGGCTTAGGTGGGCATTCCTCAACAAGTATATATTTGTACTCCTCAGCAGTCAGAACAATATCCAAATTATGTTTCCAATCAATATAATTAGGTCCAGTAAGTTTGTTTTCTTTAAGAATCACCATAAGTGGACTGAAAGAACCCATTTTTGAAATCCTGAGAATCACATAAATAAAATTATGTACGACAAAAAAAACTTTTTGAATTAACTAAATATTGATTTCCTCAAAACAAAAATAAGAAATTCACTAACACCATGAATTTAGCATGCCACGATAGTGTGGGCGTATACAAATTCAACTTTGTTCAAGTAGATTTTTCTTATTAATTTTACTATCATATCAATATAACTTTATGAAAAATAAAATTAATATGCTGGTCTTGCTCTGGTCATACAAATAATAGCAGTGACTCCGATGGGGAGGATACCATTATTTGTATCTAAGTGTATACCATTACTTAATACTAAGTCCATTACCTTGTAATGAGTTCCTTCAGATGGAGAAGTGAACACATACTAGATAACTTTCTACAATTATCCCTAAGGAAGTTTGTACTGGTGATCCATAATTATACTCATCTGATATGGAGGAAAGCACTAAAGCCAACACGCAAATATAATTACATCACCTACAAACCAGTAATGGAGACCATAAGATTTATACTAAATAAAAATCCTCTCCCATTTAGTTATTTAACAATGAGGGTTTTTCTACTAGTTGATATTATGTCCATGTTGTCCATTATTAATATAGGCTTGGTTTTTCAAAAAAAAACAACCACACAATAATAGACATGCATAATCAGAAAAAGCAAAATGACAAAAATAAGAGAAAATATCCAACTATTATGGTCAACTTTGCTGCTCCGTCCTCAACTATCCGAATCCAAAATCTGGCGCTGCGCAGATCTATACGGGGTTCGACCTACACGGTTTTGGCGTCCCAATTTTTTTTAGGTTTTGGCTGTCGATTCCTTCATCGAAAATCATCTGTCTGCCTCTGGACTGCTTAAAACCAGCATCTCGTCCGACGTCAGAAAAAGCTACTACCGCCATCACGATTGATCAAAAATAATTAAAATTACATCAATCCTATGCCTCCCGAAGGAGTTCACACATAATCTAGATTGAAAAATTAAAATAATAAGCACGATCAACCCTCGTGATTTTAATTACATCTACAGCAACAACAATATCCACGACATGTCCGTGGTTTAAACAACACAATAAAAAAATATGCATTGGACCATAATAGTTGGATCTAAGAATTCCTGCAAAACCGAGTTAGAACAGATCTACATCTACCGACTATTACACACCGCAGGTTTTATTGGACAACATGGACGTATCAATCAATACGTAGATCCAAAGCGGCTCTGATACCAATTGATGGAACTGGGGATTTCCAGGACCCTTCCTTTGGTGTGCGTATTGATCGATATAAAGTTAAACAGATCTAATACGTGTTCTAACCCTTCATAGGCGGAAACCAGGGTTCACGAATTATACCTGCGGCGGAAAGAAGACAAGTAATTCATGGAAATCTCGAGCGGACGACCCCAAGATCTTCTACACGTATTCCTTCCTCGAGTTGGACGTCGTGTGGGCGACGATCTCCCAACCTTTTCTTCTCCTTGGCAGCCCTCTCTTTCTCTCCTTACGTGAATCACGAATTTAGAGAAAATTTTAGATTTCTGATCCGTAATCTGGCGGCCAGAGAATAGAGGATATATATAGGCTACGGCAGGGACCATGAGGAGAAATTAGGGTTAGGCCTCCTCACGGATGTGGATATCCCGTGTTCAGCCCGAACACACAATCCAGGCCCATTAACAATAGCTCGGTCCACTAATGAGCTATTGTTGCACTACCTCCCTAATCCCAAATTATGTTTGTGGGCTCCTTTTATTATATGCTCGTTTGGCTCCCCATGTTAAGATATTATATGTCCGTCGATCAAATTAAGTTACTGACAACTATATTGATTCGACATCTTTTATCCTTAAGTAGTACCGCTCAACTTTATTTGTCATGTCGGATATAATTCACCTACAGGATTTACATGACAATCCTTATGAGCTCCTTAAGAGGACATCATCAACCAGATGTATCGGGACATGGATTCCATTTATAATCAACAGCCCATCATATATACAATGTTATTACCCAATTCATAGAGGTTGTTGATCCATAACGAATCTCACTCTTTTATGAGTCAAAGTAATGCACACTGTATATACATGTTCGTTATTATATCCGAATTAAGAGCACAAGCATACATAATAACAGAGGTGTTTGTTCTCTTTATGTAGTAAGTACAAAGAGAACAACCTCAAGTGGTCCTGTTCAATACACACAAAGTGTACTAGTGTAAACCTATAGTCAAGATAGACTAATACCAGATTACACTACATCCTTTCCAATAGATTGTCCAAGTCCATCTAGGTTGTGAACTATTTATATACTCCATAGGAAACTGATAATATGATCTTCTGTGTGACACCACACACCATATTATCTACAATATAGAATATCAGATATTTGCATTAACACTTGTAACAAATACAATATGCAAACATTTGCCCATATGATTCTAATTCAAAATTTAAGGAAAATAAGGTTACTAAAAAAGTGATGCTTTTAGTATATAACCCTAACAAGGATGACACACGTACCGAGGGTGTTGGATGATTTACTCTTCTATAGCACAAGACGATTACTGATGGGATAACAAATTATAAGGTACATCATGCAAGGATCTCTAACTACTAAGTCATAAATCTCTGTAATAAGATTGCTAGACTATAGTCAATAAATTTCTAATGGTGTCGAAGGTACTGCATATGCATTGCCGCTGGTAACTAGTAATTTATACTATAACAAGTATTATGCTATACATGTTGACTAAGCTAATAAATGTGTTATTCTAATGCTAAGCCATGTCTAAAACAAATAAATGGTGTAACTAGAATAATACCTGCTAAATCTCCAAACTCAGGATGGGTGCCTATTACAGCCATGCTAAATGTTTGCCCATGCTCTTGTCCATTTGTCTCATGTCCATCCTGCCTAACTTGTATATATTGGTCAGCTAAGTATGATCCTCTAGGATAACCTCCATGTGATGGCTGACTGGGCTCTGCTATTCATCCTGGTGCTACGGGTCCTTGCATCCACTGTTGTGTTGCCTTTAGTTGTTCTGTGCAGTCTCGGGCTTTGTGATGATTGGAGCCACAAATCATGCATTGTCCTAATCTGCGACGACAATCCTTCATGACATGACATTTCCTATGACAGAAGCGACATGTAAGAAGCACACCAATTAGATAGGGTGATGCTCTTGGTGGTTGTTGTGTCATAGAATGTCTGATTGATCCACCATGGATTAGGTTACTTGGCCCGGTTGCTAGGATATGGCATCTCTGAGCCTGTTGTACTTCCTTGTCAAGGAGTTCCTGGCTTCTAGCTTCTTCTAATACTACAGCATGAGAAACTCTAGACTGCACTGTAGTATGCTTCTTGAGCTCTGGTGTTAATCCTTGGTGAAATCTCTTGGCCCTTTCCTACTCAGTAGGAATCAGTGTCTCACTGAATCTACTCAGTCGACTGAATTCCGTATCGTATTCATCTATAGTCATGTTTCCTTGCTTGAGATGAAGGAACTGATCATATAAGACATCGCGTACATGGATAGAAAAGAACCTCTCATTAAAGAGTTTGTAGAACTCTTCCCAAGTCTGATTGGCTCCCAAGCGTCTTTCTTCGGCTTTCCACCAATGAAGCGCATTATCTTCTAAGAGCAAGTCTACTGCTGTCATCCAATCTTTTGTTGGCAACTGGGACACCCTCAATAGCTTCTATGTGCTGATAAGCCACGTGGTGACCTCTAGTGGTTCCTCCGTACCTTTGAAGGGCTTAGGGTTCATATCCATGAAGTCCTTGATAGAACCCTCATATGGATGTAGAGCTGGTGCTGATACCGGTGTCGGAGGTGGAGGAGGGGGCCTAGTTAGTGCTTCCGTCATGCTCTGCCTCATCAGTTCAGCCTGTTGCCACTGAGTATGTATCAGGGCATACATGAACTGTGTAGTAGGGTTTCCATCCTCTGGTGGTGGAGGCATTTGTGGTCCGGACTAAAGTGGATGTTGCCGAGTGAAGGGCGGTGGAGGTGGTGGTACATTCCCTTCGGGTGGTACCACAGTAGTCTGCACAATCTGGATGACTGGTGGCACTTGAGTTCCCTGTTGTATCATTGACGGGGTCATGGTGGTCTGCGACTGTCCAGGCTGATATGGGGTCATTGGTCGGACCTCTCCCTCTTGAGTGGCTGCATTACCAGATGTGATCGCCGAGGTAGGAACGTGTCCGCTTCGAAGGTTCATCCTTACTGGCACGAAAATAGAATAATGTTAGAATAGATTCGAACAAGTTACAGGTCAAGCAGTCGAAAGAGAATTGTCAACATAGTTGCGGTTGAGATCTTGGGGAGCAAGTTAATTATATCTCATTCTGTATAAAAAAATTATAAGGAGCGAACCCAATACACTAGGTTGATCAGACCATCATGCACCGTTACTGATAGACAATATGTTAGGGGGGTACCTCTAATAAAATATGTGTCACGAACAAGCTTGAAAATGAATAGGCTTGCAAATCTAGGCTATAATAGCAGCATTGGTCAAGATGGTAGAACATAAGTACGCGAGATAATGATGAAAGTAAATATAAAAATTTCAGTCTTTAAAGAATCAAAGTTTTGTTCGGAGTTCGTGCCTATACAGTCGTCCTACTGTCTTCTTGTCTGATGCCATGGTTACGGTCAAGAAAGGGATAGATCATGAGGCATTCTACCTAACTTAAAAGAGTTAAGCTAGTAACGATGGAACGATGGAACATGTCTACCTAGTACGAGTCGTCGTCCTAATCTCTACAAAGCATGAATTAGACTGATAGTATGAAGGGTTAGATATGAGGCAATACAGGTAATCGAAAAGAGTTTGAAAAGTTTGAAGGTCAACAGAAGCAATAATCATAGATGAGATACTATTCCTATTCCTATATGCAGGCTTGTTGGGCACAGTCATGTAACCCAATAATATTTTCTAGGCCTGCATGGGCCACCACAAAAATTTGTAACGCCCCGGACCCAAAATACTTGGGACCAAGTACGTGGACATGCCAGCTGCATATATACAAAGAATACTTCAATATATGGAATCCTCGTATATACACATAAACTATAATAATATAAATCGCAGGCCAGAACATCATAAAACTATATCTCATCCACGGCACTCACAGAAGATATAAGAAGTCAAAATAGAATAATGAGTTAGTCAAAAAATAGCCGGGTGGACATGCCTGTAGAAGCATGGAAATTCACAACCAGAAGGCCCATGCGCCAGACAATCTATACGCCAGAGCTCGGACAAAATACTTCACAGCAAAAGCAACAAATATAGACATGGAAAGAGAACTTTTATTTTTACATATAAAAGTTTATTACATGTCTAGGGAAAGCTGTACAAAGGAAAACTTCTACAAAAGAAAGATCCTAAGTCTACAACCAACAGCCACCATGCGCCTCCAGTCAGGCGCAGCAGCCCTCATGCGCCTCCAGTCAGGCGCAACAGCCCTCATGCGCCTCCAATCAGGCGCAGCAGCCATCATGCGCCTTCAGTCAGGCACAGCAGCCATCATGCGCCTCCAGTCAGGCGCAGCAATCACCATGTACCCTCAGCAGGGCACATACCTTCAACAGCTCAGTTATGTGTATCTTCAGTTATGCGCATCCCTTCAGCAACCCAGCTATGTGCCGCTCTTCCAGCCATGCTCACCTGGCCGAGCAGGATGAGGGTGGCAATTAACCCCCCATCCAGAGAAAGAGCCTCAAAAGCCAAAGGAAGACGGTCAGGGCACCACCATTCCGATCTACGGTTCTTCCGGCACAACGGAGACGAGGCCCGAACATCCCTATCTTTGGATGCAACAGGCACCTTCCGCCTGCCTCGGAAGCCCTCGACTCCGTCTTTTGGATGTAACAGTCACCTTCAAGTGCAGCAACGACGACATGGTGTCTCATCTTCACCCTCGGGAGCACTTCGTCAACAGAATGCACTCGAGTACCCAAGTTCATGTTGGAAGTACGTGAGAGAACGAGAAGCAAACCCTCTCTCTATGCCACTATTTATAGGTCGGGCAGATCAAACCCACGCGCCAAGTGGATGGCTCTCCGAATTCTGAGCAATGAACTTGCATTTAATGGATGAACCGGACGCCTCGAATTCAGCCAAACGGCTATTTAAAGCACTCGAGGAACGAAACAGCCGCACGCGCCCTTCGACTTCAGGCGTATCATACGGATACGCCCTTCAGAACCGAGCGCATCATAGAGGATGCGCCCCCATGCGTCCCCATACCCAGTAGAACGCCAATCGACGCGTCCCCTCAGCTGTCCATCGAATGTCACAAACATTAAATGCTGAAATGACAGAGTTGGCAGCACGTCTCCCAAAGTCTGAACAGTCGGCAGCTTTTTCAGAAGACGAAGCGTCGGCAACGTCAGCATCATCATGACTTTACTCCGACGGCTACTGCCACGTGGCCACTCAACCACCCGCATGTGCCTCAGACTCTTCACTAATCCCTAAAGACAGAAGGAAAGTCTCCATCTGAAGCTTTGCATGCGCCTCAAAAGCCATGCGCCCCAGACTGCTCTCTGATCCCAAAAGACAGAAGGAAAGTTGCCTGCATGCGCCTCAAAAGCCATGCGCCCGAAATAGTCCGTGACTCATAAAGGTTACGAGCCAAAGTCTCCTTATGCGCCCAATCCTAAGCGCATCCTACCAGATCATTCCCCACCAAATCCGAGATCTCCGAGCCATGGGTCGATGACACATGTCCTTTGACTCAACTCATCCAAGATCTCAGCAACATAAAGATCTTCTCCTCTGCTACGTGCCGACTCACAACAGCAGTATGAAGAAGTCAACCCCTCGATCAGGGCGCATCACCCACGCACCTCCATCAGCAATCAACACGTGGCGTCCCCACGCACCGGCGCATCCTACATATGCGCGCATGAGCAGCCAACCTGCCCAGCTATAAATAGAGGAATCATTTCCTTCTTCCAGACATACACATACGAACGAACATACCACCAGAGAGGCAGATACAGACACTCAACGTCTTCCTCCTCTCAGCAAGCTCCAGCACCCAGAGCAATCCAAACCTTCAGAGAACCAACAACCGTCGTCAGCTCGTCAACGGAGTCAACGCATTACCACTCGCTCCATCGGCACAAGGGACCCAGATAAACAAAAGTGCACTCCTAGGACTACGTCTAAGTCCTATATTGTAACACTGTTCTGTTTGTATTGAAATTACATCAAAAGATTTTAATGGCAAACAAGCTGGCGACTCTGCTGGGGACCTCTTTCTCCTCCACCGAGAAAGTTGTGTCGCAAGCCGACGACGTGAAGGTGGGCTCCTCCCACAAGACGCTGGTCGTACGCCTCAATCAACAGGCATATGAGGAGTTCATATCTGAAGGCAGTGCGAGTCCTTCGAAGCGGCTGCCGAAGTCGAAGAAGACCCGCCGAGTCTGGGTGCGCAAGGTCGACGCCTCGGGCACCACCACCGAAGGGGATGCGCCAATCAAGCCTTTCCTTCCTGCTGACGTCCTCAGCAACCAAGATGCGCCCGCTGGTGCAGCGCATCTCTCGGGGAAACGTGCGGCTAACCACATTCCCCAGCCATCTTCCTCTCAGGCGAGGAAGATGCGTCGACGGAGCAGGGGCGCAGCCAATGCCCCGCACATCACCTCTGATGCGCCACAGAAGATCTCTGTCTTCGACAGACTCACTCGCTGTAGTGGCGAGGAGAATTTGGATTTTGAGTACTACACGCCCCAGTGGCTTGGTATGAAGAAGTCTAAGGCAGCACTGGCCATGCGTCCCAAACGTGCTATGCCAGCAATAAGCCAGAAGCATGCGCTCATAATCATGCGCGCTGCTGATGGTAAGTTGTACAAGGTCGACTCGAGTGCTGCGGCGCCGAGAACGAGCCGACCTTCAAAGCCCTTGTCTCACTTGGGCGCATCTACTGCGTGCACAACCAAGTTGAGCAAGGCAAATCCAGTGGTCTTGAACTCCCGCGCCTCCTCCGGTGGTGCGTTTGAGGTCCGTTCAAGTCACTCCAACTGTTGTGGTTCCCCTACTACTGATCGGGATGCCTGTTTGGTATTAGATCAGGGGGCGCAGCACTCACCTGACCAACCCGGCGTTTGGCCTTGCCATGCGCCTGAAGGGGGTGTAAAGGTAGCACTCTCCTCCAACGACCTGCATAACGTGATCACTCACAAGCGTCGGTCAGGAGAGTCGACCAACAAGCACGATGCGCCTCTCACGGGGCATACTTGTGCGGTAGTCACCGTCAACTGCTGTTGCAAGGCGGTAGTACCACCAAGGCAGTCAGTCTTCCAGCGGCTGCAATCATCGACACCCCTCCGACATCGCCTTGGGATGAAGGTGTCAACAGAAGAGGAGCCTAGGGTTGCTTCATGCAACGTGATCTCCAACTCCTCGTCAATCCGAAAGACGGCCGGCAATTCCTCGTCCTCATCCAAAAGCCAGCCGAGGAAAACCAAGGCAGCTGTCTCGTCCTCCGGAGTGTTCGAAGGCACTCGGTCGAGGAGGAAGTTCTTGGAGGGAGCTGGGGGTAGTCAGACCCTTGTTTCCGAAGACGAAGATGTCCAAAGCACAGCTGCGGCGAATCTTCATCCTCGAGGCGAAGTCAGCCTCCCAGAAGCCCCTCAAAACGAAGATGTCCCCCAGAACACAGCTGGGGGTAGTTCTGGAGACGAAGAGGCCCTTCAAGACGGAGCTGAGGGTAATCAGACCCTTGCAGATACGCCCGTCGAGAATGACCTCCAGAACGTGGCTGGGGGTGGCCAAGATGAAGCTCCAGGAGAGGCGACTCCCCTACATGAGAGTGAGGCCGAGAGCGAAGCCTCAACCAATCCATCCACTCCCGGCCGTGTCATGACAGTAAACATGGCTGGGGATGATTCCGAGTCTGATGCGCCGCCGCAGGACATCGTCCAGCGCATAGACACATTAGAGGGAGGACTCAAAACCCTCTCTGCTTCCATGCAAACATTGACTCAGGCGGTATTTAAAATACGGTCGGCCTTGACCCGAACACCTTCGACTGGTCCCGACCCAGGGGCCAATGGAGAGTCGAGTGTGCCCCTTCAACGGGTACCCTCAGATACAGACCGTCGAGAAGTACCCCGGACGTCTGAGCCCTCAAACGCTCAACTCCAGGTGGTACCACCTTCCCCGACTCCCAGCTCCACGGAGGATGTGGTCGAAATGATCAAGGACTTGAGGGTGCGCTTTGAGTCCAAGAACAGGCAAGAGGAGCACCAGAAGATAGGCATCCCCCAACCCTATCCCCTCGAGTGGAACAAGGTGGTTTATCCTCCAAAGTATAAACCACAAACACTGACGCCATACGACGGAAAGTACTCTCCGCGTCGCTACTTGACATACTTCCAGTCCCAAACGGAACATCTTCCGAAGGAGGATGCGCTCCTCACTAGCATATTTGTCGGAGCATTGAAGGGAGTGGCGTATGACTGGTATTGCAGCCTCTCCGACAATTCTATATCATCCTTCGATGATTTGATGTGCCTCTTCCTCGACCGCTTCTACGGTGGCGGAAAGGACATGACGATGGTGTCCCTCATAGAGATACGCCAGAAGGAGAAGGAAACGGTTCGGGTGTTCATCGAATGCTTCGGACAGGCATGCTTCAGACTACCTCCAGGCATGTCGGAACATGCGCTCCTCTCCTCTTGCAGCATAAAATGCTGCCTGCAGTCAAACTCTGGCTCAACTCTACTCCCCCTCCCGACTGGAGCTCCCTGATCATCGAAGCAGAAGCCGCAGAAAAGAAGGCGGCCAATGCACGTCTTCTGGGGGTCAGCTTCCCTGCCTTTGATGACAAGGGGAAAAGGTCTACAGCCAACAACCCCGGACGTGAGACAAAGGGGAAACAGGCATTGACTGTTAATGCCTCAAAAGGCGCATCTGCGCCTACTCAGAAGCCCCTACTTGCACCAAGGCCCAAGGAGGTTTATTCGTTCAACGACGAAGACACCCTGTAACTTTTTGAAATACTGAAGCAAGGTGACAAGATCAAGCTACCGGACCCAAAGCGGCCCGATGAGGTTGGGAAAGTGGACAACCCGAAGTACTGTCACTACCATCAGTTTGTCGAACACCCGACCAAGGACTGTTATGTCCTCAAAAATTACATCCAGCGCATGATCAATGCGGATGTAATCTCCATCGACTACGAAGAGAAGATGGTGTCAGCCAATGTGGTGTCACTCCAGTTCGGCACCTTGCCGCCGACTACCACACAAGATGGCGTCGTCTCCATCCCTAAGGCGACAATGGAGGTGGTTAACTTACCACCTACCCGTGACAATGTGAGTGGACTCATCCCACTCACCACATCTCGAGGAGAGGTCCTATGGGTCCACCCCGACCTCGTCTCCAAGGTGACTCAACCGGAGGTACGTCCTACCTCCAAATCCAAAGGCAGGAAGATCAAGTCTTGCCGTATGGTCTCTTCTTCAACAGAAGAGGCACTCTCTGTGCAGACGCATGCACAACAGAACGCCCAACCCGGCGAAGCTGCCGCCGAGGTGGTGCCTCCTTACACCGTCCCTGTTGTCCAGGAAGAGGGCCCGTCTAAGCCCTCAGCAACCAATAAACAGAAGCAGGTAGAGGCTCGTTTCGACAGACCTCTACGAAAGGAGAATGCTTCGGGGCTAGCCAAGCCCCACAACTTCGATATACTGGCACAACTGGCCAGTACTCCTGCCCGCCTATCTTTGTTCGAGCTTCTGCGTCTTTCCAAAGACTCTCGAGAAGATCTCTGTGAAGCTCTGAAGGATGCCGAATCCTTTCTCAGTCAGGTCAAGCAGCCTGAAGACCTCCCAACTACTTGAGCGCACTGTCATTGTGCGGATGAAGCTATCCCAAACATAACTTTCACCCAACAAGACATGCTGCTCAACCACCACCGACATAACCGACCGCTGTATTATACAGGGTATATCGGTTCAGTCAAGGTGAACCGAATTCAGATCGATCCGGGGTCTTCTCTCAGGATCATTCCGAAGGCGCTGTTATCAACACTGGGGATCCCAATATACCGGCTGGCGCCCTCCAACACAACCATCAGTGGCTTCAACGCTAGCAAAAGTGAGCCACTGGACAAAATTCGACTGAAGTGTCACATCGGTAACCTCAAAACAGAGGTGACCTGCTATGTTGTGGATGCCGAGGTTAACTACAACATCCTGCTCGGTCGACCATGGCTACATGAGTACATGGTGGTGCCATCCACGCTCCACCAATGCATGAAATATGTATCCACCAACGGCGTCATCAGGACTGAGTTCGCAGACATCGATCCTTTCAAAGGGATTGAAGCCTACTTCACCGATTCTGACTTGTACAAGTCACTTGACGAGGAGGAAGCCAATGATGCTGATGATGAGGCAGAGACGGCAGCTGAGCCGAACATGGAGCCTGAGATGACTCCCAATGCCCCTTTGAAGATCCAACTCAAGGGCAAACCGCCCCAGAAGGTGCCTCCAATGAGCATCAAGCTACCAGGAAAAGCACCAACTCATGAAGCTTCCCTGAAGATACACCTCAAAGGGAAGCTGCCTCAAACATCGGCTCCCCTGGTGGTAAAATTACAGGAGAAGGCACCAATCACTGGAGGCGCAGTTGAGGCACCACTGAAGGTGCATCTTAAGGGCAAGCCGCCGCAGTCATCCAAGATGCCAGGGAGGGCTCACATAACCCTCTCGGACCCCAAAATTAAAGCTGTGGTGGACTCACCTGATCCAACCCCAGTACTTACAGATGAGGAGCTTGGCGAATATATCTCTGCTGATGTAGATGCACCCTCCTTAGACAATGTAATCCCACGGGATAAAATCTCGTATTTTATCAATAATAAAGTGTCTTTTAATTATTTTTGTCTTCCACACTGGAATGCCATGTATACATTAGATAACGCTCTACGGTCGTTGCAAACACAAATAACGACCGTCCATCATGTAAATCGAGTAGTCCCGTCTCAAGGAGTCTGTTACATAGTCCTTCTACGAAGTCGAGACGAAGGATCCATCATCTTTGGTAAAGTCGAGCGTCATCAAGACCTCCCGCCACTCGAGCCAGAACCAGATGCCGGCAGAATACAACTCTATCGGTACACGGATAAGGCAAAGTACCTCATCCAAAAGAGGGGCTACGACCTAAAAGCGACAAAGGCCTGAACTACGACAAAGGTCGATGTCTCCCTCTCCGGCTTCCAACACCCAAAGGAAAGCCGCAGGACTACTACAACAAAACTCGACGGGGGGTAGGCTATGTCACGCCGCCATCAACTCCAGAGAGTTCAGACGCAGAAGACGTAGAACATTTCCACTCGTCCGAAGCATCAATATGGGATTCCGACACCAGTATCGGATCTGTCTTTAGGAAAGTATTATCAGCTAACATGACATCAGCACAACCTCAAAAAGGTGAAGGCAAAGACCAAGCGCCGGAACCCTTCGAAGAAGAACCCTGGGCCCAACGCCTAGGAGAACAATGGAAGTCTCGTTTCGAGTTACGTGAACCTCCCACCAAAGACGAAGTCGAACAGATCGACCTTGGAGACGGGTCTTCTTCCAAACCCATCTTCATCAGCAAAAGCCTAGAAGGAGAAGACCGAGTCTTTAATCCAACTGGCTAAAGAGTATATCGACGTCTTCGCCTGGAGCTATGAAGATATGCCAGGACTTGATCTCCAGATTGCGATGCATAGGTTGAACATTTTGCCTGATGCCAAGCCTATCAAGCAACAACAGCGGTGCTTCCGTCCGAACATCATGAACGCCATCGATCAAGAGGTAGACAAACTCTTGACTAGCGGCTTCATCCGTGAAGAGCAACACCCAGATTGGGTAGCCAACGTCGTACCTATCACCAAAAAGAATAGGAAGATACGAGTCTGTATCGACTTCAGGGATCTCAACTCTGCTTGCCCGAAGGACGAATTCCCACTTCCAATCACTGACGTGATGATCGACAACACGTGTGGCTTCGAACGCATGTCTTTTATGGACGGGTATTCAGGCTACAATCAAATCAAAATGTTCCCCGATGACGCAAAATATACGTTATTCAGGACTCCAAAGGGCATTTTCTGCTACACAGTGATGCCCTTCGGCTTGAAGAACGCCGGTGCGACATACCAACGAGCTATGAGCACCATCTTCCGTCAACATCTTCGTAAGACAGTCAAATACTATGTTGACGACATCGCAGTCAAGAGCCACCTTAAAGGAGATCACCTACAGGACCTGAAGACAGTCTTCGATCTCATGCGGGCACATCAACTCAAGATGAACCCCGCTAAATCCTTTCTGGTGGTTTCTAGCATAAAATTCTTGGGCTTTGTCATCACGACGAAAGGCATTCATGTTGATCCCGAGAAGACCAAAGCCATTCTCAACATGGACCCTCCGAAGAATCTTCGAGAACTTCGGGGCTTACAGGGACGTTTGGCATACATCCGGAGGTTCATAGCAAACCTTTTCGATAAATGTCAACCCTTTACTCAGCTCATGAAGAAGGGAGTCTCTTACGTCTGGACAGAGGAGTGCCAAAAGGCTTTCGATGACATCAAGGCTTACTTGACAAGCCCGCCAGTCCTGGTAGCACCTGTCGCTGGCAAACCATTTCTCCTCTACATTCGCGCCATGGATTATTCCCTGGGCGCTCTGCTGGCTCAAAACAGCGATACAGGCTACGAGCAAGCAATCTACTATCTCAGTCGAACGCTCATCGGGGCCGAACATCGGTACAACCCCGTTGAAAAGGAGTGCTTGGCCTTGGTGTTTGCCATCCAGAAGACTCGCCATTATGTCTCGGGCCAGACGATTCATGTCATCTCCCGAGTCAATCCACTCAGAGTCCTCATGACAAAGCCAGGGTCATTAAACTCCCAGCTAGCTACATGGGCGATCCTGCTAACACCATATAACATGGTGTTTGTGCCACAAAAAGCCGTTAAGGGTCAGGCCCTGGCTGACTTTTTAGCTGCACACCCCATCCCGGAGTCCTCAAGACTCTATGAAGACATCCCGGATGAGGTTCAAGAATCAAACGTCACCGAAGGAAGCTCCGTTTGGCGGATGTTTTCGATGGCGCTTCAAGAACAGGCCCCAAAGGCCAGATCATCGCAGGAGTGGGGGTAGTCTTAGTCTCTCCCGATCAGCTGGTCATCCAGCGTGCTTACTCTCTTTCGAAGCTGTGCTCCAACAACGTGGCCGAGTACAACACGCTCATTATGGGACTCCAGCTGGCACAACAGCTGGGGGTGGATCATCAGGAAGCCTATGGCGACTCGAAACTCGTCGTAAACCAGATCCAAGGGCAATACGAGGTTCGCCATGAAGATCTGATCCCTTACCGTGAAGTTGCATTGAACATCATTTCAACCTTTATCGGGTTCTTCATTGAGAACGTACCTCGTCTGCAAAACCTAGAGGCTGATGCTCTGGCTGGCCTCGCGGCCTCAATAGCAGCACCCTTTGGGACTCAACACTACGTCACGGTAGTTGGCCGAGACTTGGTTTGTCCTAGAAACAACTTATGCTTACGAGTGGACCACGCCATGCCGATAAGTACTAGTGTTAATGTTCGAGATTGGAGGTTCTCGTTCATCGACTTTGCCGTCTACGGAATTCTTCCAGAGGACCCGAAGGAAGCCGTCTCAGTTAGGAGACGTTCTCTTCGATTCTATTATGATACAGCCACTAAAATGCTGTACCGACGCTCCTATGATGGACTTCTCCTTCGATGCCTGTCCAACGAAGAGGCGACCGAAGCTCTTCGAGAAGCTCATGACGGAACTTGCAGAGCTCATCAACTTGGTCCTAAGTTGCAGGATCGTTTGTGACGTATGGGCTACTATTGGCCAACCATGGCCGCTGATGCTGTCGACTATGCTAAGAAGTGCCATGCGTGCCAACTTTACGCAGACTTCATTCATACGCCGTCAGAACCACTACATCCTATAGTCGCCTCCTGGCCCTTCGAAGCCTGGG
Organism: Iris pallida; assembly: GCA_029216955.1. Taxonomy (NCBI): domain Eukaryota; kingdom Viridiplantae; phylum Streptophyta; class Magnoliopsida; order Asparagales; family Iridaceae; genus Iris; species Iris pallida. The sequence goes on from JANAVB010001799.1 coordinate 10,759,147, forward strand.
GCATGGACATTGTAGGACCGATCACCCCTCCTTCATCAAGGGGGTACCACTTCATCCTGGACATTATCGATTACTTCTCCAAGTGGGCAGAAGCAGTCCCATTGGCGGAAGTAAAGAGCTCCAGGGTGGTCAGCTTTATCAAACACTACGTTATCTACCGTTTCGGAGTACCCCGGAGGATCATCCACGATAATGGTCCTCAGTTCATCAGCCATGTTTTCAGCAGATTCTGTGACAAGAATCGCATTAAAAATGTGGCATCAACCGCCTACAATCCGGCAGCAAACGGATTGGCCGAGGCGTTCAACAAAACTATCATTAGGCTGCTCAAAAAAGTCGTGTCATCCAACAAACGCGACTGGGACGAAAAGCTTGGCGAATGTCTTTGGGCCTACCGTACAACGGTACGAACCCCAACAGGCAACACACCATTCTCCCCGGTCTACGGGAGTGAAGCGGTACTGCCTCTCGAGATCTAGATACCCTCACTCCGCGTAGCAATCACAAACAAACTCACAGAAGAAGACAATCAACGTCGTCGTCTGCAGGAGCTGGAGGCACTTGACGAAAAGTGTCTCCTAGCTCAACAACGTATCGAACTCTACCAAGCCCGTATATCACAGGCTTTCAACAAGAAGGTCAAACAGAGAACTTTTCAAGTTGGCAACCTGGTTCTGGCAGTCAGGAGGCCGATGGTGTTAACTCACAAGACACCAGTAAAGTTCGAGCCCAAGTGGGAAGGACCTTTCATCATTGAGACGGTATACTCAAACGGTGCTTACCGCCTCGCCAAATCCAATGGGGACTTGTTCATGATGCCCATCAACGGCAAGTTCCTGAAGAAGTACTACTCTTGACATCTTTCAGATATGTGCTTCCACAAGGGGATCTATGGACCCAATCATCAAGATTCACAGACAATTCCCTTCCAACAAAACCATACGCTTCCGGAACCCAGCTGTTCCATAGCATCCTCCAGTAGAAAGACAACCACGTCCACATCACCTCTGAGTTGTCCCTCTACACCCTGCAAAGCAGAATCTTACACTTCGTAAGCCTACGCTATCCTTCATGTTTACCACGTCCATATTACCTCTGAGTAAACATCTCGTACAAACAACCCTTGCGTTGTCGTACATTGATCACAGAACTTCTACGTCCACATCACCTCTGAGTTGTTCAGCGTATCCCCCAGGATCATTCCTACCACGTCCACAATACCTCTGAGTAGGAAGATTCTATCATTTGAACCCCAATGATTGCCACGTCCACATTACCTCTGAGCAAACATGTTGGTTCCTTCAAACTTATTATCTGTACCAAAAAGCTAAGGTGCGCAAAAGATAACAGGTCCACACAAATCATCAAGTTCATGATAACAAAAATGAACACATCACAAAAAAGTTGCGTACTTCTTTATTTTCTAAAAAAAAAGAGTTCAAAACTACACTATCCTCCACCAAGAGTTGTAAAAAAAACATAAAAAGGAGACGCTACAGTCCCTAAACATCTCCAGGGTTAGTTGAGAGCTCTCTAACTCGACGTCTTAAGTCGGCTGCATGAGTCTCCACAGTCGCCAGGACTCGATGCTCAGCTTCTTGACGCATCAATTCAACAGCCTCAGCGGAAGTGTCATTCTCATGCTTCTCATCAAGCTGTTGTCGCGGCCGAGCCAGGACAAGAGCCCGGTGAGTGAAGGTTGCTTCCTCCTTTTTGAATGCTACGTGTTCAGCCTGGACACGCTCGACATCTAACTGGAGTCGGGCCCGTTGGTCCTCAAGGCGGCGCATCTGGGCGTTGATCTCCGCGATATTAGCGTCCAACGCAGCTTACGTTTCCATTATCTCCTTCATGGACTGAGACAACTGCCCCACCGCAGCCTCAGTCTCAGCCACCTCGTGCTCCCAGATGCTCACAGTGGCCTGGTAGGAAGACTCAATCTCAGCGATCAACTTCTCCTTCTCCGCATCTATCAAGACGGAAAGGTCATTTCGCTGGATGTGCTGAAGTTCCGTGAGCCGCTGGTCCAGCTCGATCACCGAAGCCTCTAGGATCTCGGCCATATGGTCGTGGCCTTGGTGAACGCGGATCAGCTCGATATAAGGCATTGCCAGAGTTCTTGCCGTCGTAAAACTTCTGTTGGCATCCATCACCGCAGATACACCCCTCTGCAACATTTTATACACCCCCTCGACGATGAATTTCATATATTCATCTGCGTCCGCCAGCACCTGCGGTGTCATAGCAGGAGTTGGAGGGGCTGCTGTAGTTATCGGACCGGAAGAAGATCCGCCAACCTCAACCTGTGAGACTGGAATCTCGGTATCAATAGGCTCTTCATCAACATGGGCTAAACTGCTAGCCCGAGGAGCCGAAGGAACAGAGGAAGCTGGCACAGGCGTCGAGATAGTACCCCAAGTAGGAGGAGCAACAGAGGGTTCCACACCCTTACCCTTCTCAAGTTCGGAGGAACCACCGACGTCAACGGCCACCTCTTCTGCCTCCAACGTCCTATCAGCGGTCAATACCTCCCCTGGCAGAACGGGAAGATCAACACTCATCTCCTGGCCCGCCCCGAGAGACAGGACTGGCCGATGAGTCTCATCCTTCTCAAGTCCCTCTGCAGGGACTGGATCTGTCGCTACTGCCTGATCGGTAGCCACCTCAACTTCCACGGGTGAGGCTGGGGTAGGACTCGGCAATGATACAGCCGATCTCCCCTCATCATGACAAGGAGTGGAATCAACCCTCTCCTCTGTTCCAACCTTATCTGTTGCCCCCGTAACAGACTCTTGCAACGCTGGAGGGACGTCATCGGAAGGCGACGAACTCCACCCCACATCATCACCAGGAAGCCTCGTGTCTGCTGGACCCTCGACATCCAAGGCCCCAGTCGTGGCCTTTATCATCTCGGAGGCTGCTGCATCCTCAGCTTCCCTCCTGACATAATCCAGGGATGCTGGAATCTCCACGACAATAGCATCCCCTGGATTCTCCTTCATAGGAGACATCATAGTCAGCGGGATACGCACTTCAGACGAACCTGCCATCTCCTTTGGCCTGCTCCCACCAGATTTTGGAGTACGAGGCTTTCTTTTTAGCGGCTCCTGTACAAAAGGGGAAGCATTGATTACATAAAATATTGAGCCCAAACCAGACTATGTGGGGGATCCTTACATCTGCAGATGCTGAATCCGATGACACTGTCGGTGACGATGCCTTCTTTAGCTTCTTTGACGCAGGTGATCCAGCCCCTGCATTTGCACGTTGTCTCGGTTGATCAACCGAAGGTGCAGCTTGACCCACCCCGGGTGGACGGTGTGGTCGAGCCTTAGCCGATACATGCCCAGTTACCTCTAACGGGGTGCCTGCAACGAGACTCGTCTCCCTATCATACCCGAAAGGTGCGGCAGCCATAACATAGTAAAACTTGGCGGCTGAGTAAAGAATGGGCGGCCGCGGATCCTGGGCAGACAGCGTAAAGCGAGCTCCGGTACATCCGACATTATAGTAATGCCAAGCTCGTGCGCCATCCAGCAAACTTCCAGCATACCCCAGGGTGATACTGGGATTTTCTAACATCAGCTGCGTATAACCGAATTGACGTGTAAAGCGGCTCGGCAAATACGGTTCCAGGAAGCACTGATTCATGTTCCGGTACACCAGGTGGGATGGCTGAATACTTTGCAACCAGCAGAATCCCCATGGAGGTAGGGCGGTGGCATCTTCACCTAAATCCCTTAAGTCTTCGTTGGCCTCAAAACCCAAGAAGATCGGACCAACTTTGGTGATCTCCCATCCCTGAAGATGGGATAAAACCCTTCTGCAAACAGGGACGCCAGTGTGCGACCAACTCCTCTGGTGAAAATGGCGGAGGAATGCATCTTCGGCCCTGTAGTCTTCTTCTGAACCCGGACTCATTACGTTGGGATGGTGTAAAATTAACCACCCCATCAAATAGTGAAACGGCAGTTCAGTACGCGGGAAGTTATCCTTTCGACCTCGGTCATGAATCACATTTCCCGCGAACTCGCGTAAACCTCGCAGTAAATTACATACCATTGCGGGAAGAAGAGCCAGGCACCGGCCAAAGACCAACTTCACAGCTGGCAGGATCAAGTGCCGGGTCACTCTCTCTACAGAGCCGGATCCGCCCGGGAAGACATAATCCCGAAGCCAAACCATGAGATACGCGACCAATACTGCTTTTGACGACATTCGATGAGCAAGATGCCAGAAACAGCTGTAGGAGCGTTCATCAGACTGCTGGTCCTCGTTTTCCTGGGGATTCTTTTTATCTAACCTGCTCATCTCAGAGAGCACTTCGCTACGAGAGAGCGCCGGCGGAGTGGAGAACTGCGAGGGATCCCCCTTGTCTTGCCTAAAGACGTAATCTCTCCAAGCGGTCACATGAGACTGTAATCCGCCCTTGTTCCTCTTCTGCATATAGTAATGATGACTAGCCACTTCCTTAAAGACGACCGTCATCTCTTCAGCCTTGTCCCCCAGGACTTGAAATTCTTCGTTGGTCGGAAAATACTCTTCATAGGGTTCTGATCCCCAAGGTAGCTTTGATACCTCATACATCTCATGAAGTACGAGCCCTAACTCCCCCACCGGAGTAAAAAAGGTCCCGGTATGGATATCAAACATTTCCAAAAGGGCGAGGAATATATGCCTGTTAATGTCAACACCTGCATGGGTGGCACGAATCGCGGCAGTCAGCCCAATTTCTCGGGGCTCAGTCTGGAACCGCGACAAAACCCAGAGTGTCAGTTTATCCCATTTGGAAACGTAATGACACCAACCCTCTACCCGAAACTCCCCTTTCGGGTATGAGCGTTCCATCAACAGCATGCGATGTGCAAAAGTCAAGGCACTATAAGCAAATGTATCAAGGGAAATATCACTGTAAATGCTCCCAGGACGTAGCGTCCACCAGGTGAAAGAAGATCCAGATCGCACCGCGATCAAAGTATCTCTCTGATCGGTGGCATAATCAATTTTGATGATGCCAGTCACCGCTCCCCCCTGAGAGGGGGTAAGATCCCAAGACATCCTCCTCTTCGAAGCAAGACGACAGAAGGCCATCAAAGGCCATTGGCGTTCAAGTTGCTTAACTGTCATATGCACCCCTTTTGCTGTGAAAAACCAGTCTTTCTTGACCTTCAACACTGTTGATTCTGTAGAAGTAAGGCGGTCCCCGAATAGGAACTCAGGCTTCAAGAAGGTCACTTTATCAGATGTGGCAGATTTCAAAACTCCACTCTCCATCATCAGTTTGAGGAACCCATACTGTTGTTCCCGAATTTGATTCATTCTCTCGGGATGCTGATCCAGCATAAGAACATCTTGAGCAGGGTTTATCACTTCTTCGTCATAATCTACCCCCGTCTGACTGAGGGCAGCCTCCAAAAGTACTTCATTCAAAGGCGGGATAGTCATTGACACTAGCAAAGATTCGAAAAAGTTAGAAGTAACAAAAGAGTCTAAGACCCATCAGAAGTACATAATGTGTTTGGGAAAAATTGATGCGGCACATCATCAGGGTTTAAACCCAGGCGCGTCAGCAGTGCTTCGGCGCATCATCAGGGTTTAAACCCAGGCGCGTCAGCAGTGCTTCGGCTCATCATCAGAGTCTAAACCCATGTGCGTCAGCGGTAGAGCCTCAGCGCATCATCAGGGTTTAAACCCATGCGCGTCGGCAGGCAAAAACCGCGACACATCATCAAAGACTCAAGGTCTATGTGCGTTGGTGTACGTAAAATGAGACTCACCAACCACCTCCGGCCGAACTTCGACAGGCCGACGGGGGACGTCAGCCGCCACTACTGTCACAGGCTCCTTTCCTTTCTCCTTTCCCTTGCCGGCACCGCCGCGAGGTGTCTTGGGAGCCATTCTCTCAAGAAGAAAAAGTTAGGGTTTTCGAAGAAAAACTCTAAGGAAAGCAAAAGTAAGGAGAAGAAGAACTCTCTCTCCATCTCTTGCCTATTTATAGGGCTTGGTCGCACGCGTGACCCGATGATGTGTGATCTCAGCCGTCGCCTCGGGTTCTGTGAAGAGATAACAGCAAACAAAACCAAAAGATCATCATTAATCTTTTCGGTTACCGAAGCATCATCATATACATTAACTGAGAGGAGCATGCGCCTGAACAGGCATGCGCCCCAACAGTCATATGCCCTGACCTCCATGCTTTTTATTCAAAGTATTCCAAAACTTATCCAAAAGTTTTGAAAACTTTGAAGGGGTCTTGTAGAAGCATGGAAATTTACAACCAGAAGGCCCATGCGCCAGACAATCTATACGCCAGAGCTCAAATAAAATACTTCACAACAAAAGCAACAAATATAGACATGGAAAGAGAACTTTTATTTTCACATATAAAAGTCTATTATATGTCTAGGGAAAGCTGTACAAAGGAAAACTTCTACAAAGAAAAGATCCTAAGTCTACAACCAACAGCCACCATGCGTCTCCAGTCAGGCACAGCAGCCCTCATGCGCCTCCAGTCAGGCGCAGCAGCCCTCATGCGCCTCTAGTCAGGTGCAGCAGCCATCATGCGCCTCCAGTCAGGCGCAGCAATCACCATGCGCCCTCAGCAAGGCGCATACCTTCAGCAGCTCAGTTATGTGCATCCCCAGTTATGCGCATCCCTTCAGCAGCCCAGTTATGTGCCGCTCTTCCAGCCAGGCTCACCTGGACGAGTAGGATGAGGGTGGCAATTAACCCCCCATCCAGAGAAAGAGCCTCAAAAGCCAAAGGAAGACGGTCAGGGCACCACCATTCCGATCTACGGCTCTTCCGGCACAACGGAGACGAGGCCCGAACATCCCTATCTTTGGATGCAACATGCACCTTCCGCCTGCCTCGGAAGCCCTCGACTCCGTCTTTTGAATGTAACAGTCACCTTCAAGTGCAGCAACGACGACATGGCGTCTCATCTTCACCCTCGGGAGCACTTCGTCAATAGAATGCACTCGAGTACCCAAGTTCATGTTGGAAGTACGTGAGAGAACGAGAAGCAAACCCTCTCTCCATGCCACTATTTATAGGCCGGGCAGATCAAACCCACGCACCAAGTGGATGGCTCTCCGAATTCTGAGCAATGAACTTGCATTTATTGGATGAACCGGACGCCTCGAATTCAGCCAAACGGCTATTTAAAGCACTCGAGGAACGAAACAGTCGCACGCGACCTTCGACTTCAGGCGTATCACACGGATGCGCCCTTCAGAACCGAGTGCATCACAGAGGATACGCCCCCATGCGTCCCCATACCCAGTGGAACACCAATCGACGCGCCCCCTCAGCTGTCCATCGAATGTCACAAACATTAAATGCTGAACTGACAGAGTTGGCAGCACGCCTCCCAAAGTCTGAACAGTCGGCAGCTTTTTCAGAAGATGAAGCGTCGGCAACGTCAGCATCATTATAACTTTACTCTGATGGCTACTGCCACGTGGCCACTCAACCACCCGTATGCGCCTCCGCGGCCATGCGCCCAAACCTGCATGCGCCTCAAAAGCCATGCGCCTCAGACTCTTCACTGATCCCTAAAGACAGAAGGAAAGTCTCCATCTGAAGCTCTACATGCGCCTTAAAAGCCATGCGCCCCAGACTGCTCTCTGATCCCAAAAGACAGAAGGAAATTCGCCTGCATGTGCCTCAAAAGCCATGTGCCCAGAATAGTTCGTGACTCATAAAGGTTACTGTCACGCCCAGTTCCAAATAATCGGATTGGGAACACGTGGCATGCCAGCTGTACAATCTAGCATAGCTAAACCCAATTTAATGGACTATGATTCGATTGTAGTACGCTGAAGTAACAACTAAATAACAATACAGGCAGGTAAATACTAATCTCATCCACAGGAAAAATCACAGAATAAAGCTGGAAGGAATAAAAATAACTCTGAATCAAACTACAAGTCATGACTAGTGAAAAATAATCCACCAATAAATGTATGAATGAACTACTAAAAGTGTACAACTGAACCAGAAAAGAAATAGATAGCCACTAGCAGAAATCACCTAAGAACTCAAGAAACTCACGAGGCTCAACATTGAAGTCCTCGTCAGCAAAAGTCTCCAATCTCCGTAGTCCGTCGGTACCTGTGTTCGTCCCAATCTGGAAAAGGTGCCAGGTCCTCAGAGGGACGTAACAAGTACACAAGAAATCGACATGCATGATAGTACAGGGCAGTATATAAATAACTAGAACAAAATGTAACATAACATCTCCCCAACCAAACAAGGACAGGATATATCATGCAACATACGACAGGTAAACTAACCATCTATGTGTAAAATGCACTCGAGACATCTCTAGTGGCACATGAGAGGGGAAGAAGAAGAAGAAACGGCCACCAAGCGTTCTATGGTTTGAGAAACGAGGGGCTACGAGCATCCAGCGTCTATTGGAAACAGAAATTCTCATACACCACTAGTAGAATCTCCCCACCCAATGTATATCCGTACCGTATACGCGGTACAAATAATATGCAAGACGTCATAGTATATATAAGTAGACCTGTACCAACCACTAGACCAGACGCGAACTCACGTGCCAATGATCAGTCGACACACAAATCTATGCTCTCAACTCACTCATGTAGTGATCGTGTATGATACGGTGTCCGGCTAGAAGGTACCACATACCTTCACAATACACGAGATAAGTCCACTACTACTAGACGCGTGCACACAACTGAGAAGTAACTAGGTAACATAAACTAACTGCAAAAATATACAATCAAGCAAGGTGTACTTGCCTGTGTCCAGCAACTGAGTATCTGGGTCCAAAGTAGAGTCCGAGTCCCGTGAAGCAAATAATCCTATATAAGCATTAACTCTAATTAATTACTAATTAACCAAATTAAACCATATATTGAATTGCTAATTAATCAATAATTAATATCAAACCATCATTACTAGCTAATCAATACCAATAATTATGAATAATAATAATATACAATAATAAGTATGAAATACTTATTACTACAATTTTATATTCTGAAATTATTAATAAAATTAATATATATCTAATAATTAATTAATTACTTATAAATAATTAATTAATTATTTAAATAACACAAGCGTTCACAATTTCTTAATAATACCAACAAAATTTGTAAGAATCCAGGAAAATTATTTTTATTCTAATAAGCTAAATAATGACAGAAATAATAGATATATATATATTATTTGCAAAGAAACCATAAATAGGATTTTCTTTATTTAATATAAAAATCTATCTAATAACTAGATTAGTGCTAATAATTATAAATACTAGTTAATAAATAGTAAAAAGATCTAAATTGGGTTATAAAATACTTTTCCATGATAAACCTACTGTAAATAATATTTTTAATATTATTTACCTAATTATAAGTAATTAAAAACATTTAACTACTACATATATAAAATTACTATTTTAGCTATTAAAATTAGAATTAAATATTAAAAATTTACTAATAAATTGTGAAAATTCATATTTCACAGAAAATAACATTTTTCCAACAGTGACTATACTTTTATGAACATTACCATAATAATTTATATTTAATATAAATTAAAACTAGTAATGAACTAATTACATAATCAATAATATTTAACACTGATTTAATATAAAATAAATAACAAACATAATTATTTTATTCTGAAAATCTTACAGTAAATAGACATAATTATTATTTACAAGTTTTGTATAAAGCTCATTAATTAATTCTTAGTGAATTAATTAATAAAAATCCGAAACAGTGTAAATAAATAGTCATTTAGATTCAGTAATTCACAGTTTAAAATATAATTAAAATATCTAAACTATTTATTAAATCCTGAAAATTTAACAGTAAATAGATTACATAATTACCTACAAATTATGTATAGATCATAACAAGTAATTCCCGATGAATTAAATTCTAAAAATCAAAAACAGAATATATAATACTGTGGAAATTGCACAAAAACTGCAGTAATACATTCCCTTTAAATGTTTAATAAATACTAATAAATTGTGTAAAAATCTGTCATAATTAATATAGGATCTACACTAATGACTCTAATCATTAGGCTAATAATTTAGATACTTTTTACTATCAATTAATCATTAATTAATTGATTAACACAGCCATAATCACACAAATTAATTCATCAATGCAAATAACCTAATTGTTTCAACCTAATCACACGTGTAAGAGGACACGTGGGGGGGTCGGGGCAGTACCTCGCCGAGGCAGGGCTCGACGGCGAACCCTCCGGTCGTGGTGGCGCCGGTGGTAGCGGTCGATGGTGGCCGCCCGGTTCGCTGCAGTCGCGGCAGTCCCGATCTCGCGGCCTCGAGCTCCTCCGGGGGGTCGTCGGGATCCTTTGGCCGACGGGGGGGGGGGGGGGGGGGGTGACTAGGGGATGGCCGGCTATGCTCTAATGGTGGTGGCGACGGCTAAAATGAGTAAATCTGAGATTAGGGTTCGGTTTAGCCTACACAAGGAATAACTATATGTATATATACTAAGTTGAGGGTGATCCTTTATACAAGGAACCCTAAAGGGTTTGGGGTTCGGTTTGGCCTATCGGGTTTGGGCCTAAGTTAGGGTTAAACTTAAGGAATGGTTTGGTTGCTAGGAATTTTAACACCACATCTATATAAGTATAGATATATATATAATCTAAAAATAAAACCAATTGAATGATAACACTATATATATATATAATTATTGATATAAATATAATCTAATAATAAATCTATATGAAACTTGGTTAGAGTTTATAAATAATTTAATAATTAATGTAACAGCATTTATTTAACAAATAACAATATTTAGTAATCTTGCATCTATATATATATACAATATAAATTAAACCCTGATTAGAAATAATTAATTAATTATTAAATAAATAGATTAACAAGCTATTCTTCAAAAAAAAAAAAAAATTTTAAAAATTCCCTGAAAATTCAGGGGGGTTACAATCTACCCAACTTATATGAATTTCGTCCTCGAAATTTAAAATAATTCTAATACCGAAGAAATAATAAGAAAATCAATGAAAAGTAAATATGTAAATTGTAACTTACTCAACAAGACAATTTACAACGATACTTGGGGGTTTATAGAGGGGTCAAAACTGGCATCATATCCTACAAGAATATGTTCTAGGTCCGGCATAGGTCATAGGATTTCCAAGTGATCAGGGAATAGATCGATATTACATGGTCAAATCTAATAGGATAAGGAGAGGACACAAATAGTCTATTCTAAGGGAAAGATTTGTCAAACAAGTAGAGTTATTAAAATAGAGCACATAAAGTTGTGTTTATGGGGGGCATAAATGTCATGTGTATGGCGCGGTTTGTCTAGATCATAATGGTGCAATTATTGGAAGAAAAATCCTAATATTGTGCTTTAATTACCCAAGTCATGGTAAGGGATCAAATGATATGAACCAAGGAAAGGATAATAGGAAAACTTTTATTTGCTAAATATCCGACTAAAATCAGTCTAAGATGGCTACTAGGGTGCTAAGGGTATTACTAAAATAAGATATCATACAAGGTATACTTAACTGACTTAGTAGAAAGATGGTTCTACTATAAATCATAGCTAATAAAGGATTATAAAGAGAAATTCTATACTAGGCGCAGAATAAAGAAGAGTTCAAGGGGGGATGGGGTCGATTACAAATTTGAAGGTCCAATGCGAATAAATGTTTCAAGAAAATAAAATTTGTCAAACGGTCGCAAATGAGATCCTAGGACAAGTTTACTATATCTTCATCTGCATAAAATAATCATAGGAAAAGCGAATCAACATGCACTAGGTTGGCCAGACCATCATGCACCGATTCTGATTAGACAATATTTTAGTGGGTGCACCCAATAATATATGTGTCAAGAACAAGCTTGAGAAAAGAAGAAGCTTGTAAAAACTAGGCTATAACAGCAATATTAGTCAAGACGATAAAAATAAACGTACAGAAGAAAAGAAAGTACAAGATAGTTCAAGTCCAAAACACAAATAATGATTTGACCTTTCTAGTTGCCCTATGAATCTCTAACCTTAATTGAGCTAGGGATAGGAACCCACAAAGTTATGTCTAGGTAATCTAAATACTTATACCAACATATAGTCAGTGTTATCCAACTATAATTTCTTAATGGTCCTGAGAAAAGTATGATGCTAAACTACAAGGTATACTACCCAACTTATAAGAATTGAACTAGTACCTCTATCTGTCTCTTTAGGAAAGCAAGTTTATCCTACCAAATTGTAGCAACAACATAGAATTTTCTAGAGAAGCAATAATAATCCTAACATGAGGAAAAAAAAAGTCCTTTGGTCTATTCAAAAGGATAAGACGTAATGATCTGCTTTCCATTATTGCTTAAGAAAACAAATTTTTGGATCGATAGTACTAGAATTATGCAGCACGATAAATAGTAAATCAGGAAAGAAAATAAACTAATTAGATAATAAAAAAAAATCCTTATAGCATTTAGCTCGGCAACCGGGGCATGAGCTAAAGGTGAAGGAAAATTTTTATTACAGAAAATATCAACCAATATTGTCTACAGGTAAAGTAACAAACAACTAAATAGATATTCCTAATATTAATACTAATAATATAATACTAAAATATAGGAGAAGATATACTGGTTGACGGATTTGGGGTATGGTCAAGAAAAATTTATAGACATCTATAGCTCTAAACAATTAGGGAATCATGATACTAGTTTAGGGTCGAGAATAAGGATGATAAAATTTTAAGAAGAAGACATAGTCACATGGGTCGATGACTTAACTATAACTGCATATAATCACTATCATGGCTATGAAAAATATGGCAACTAAGGTGTGACACTTCTATCTCATTAGAGTAACATCCTCTATGTTTATTTCCTCATCAAGATAAAAAAAAAATCAAATTCCTGTAAATAAAATTTCTTCATAAATTCCTTCAGTATAAAATCTTTAAATCAAAACATTCATCCACCAATTTCCTTAATCTCTTTAAGATCGTCGCATATAATCATAATTATAACTTTAAAATACCCAACCAATCCTTTTATCATCACACCAACTCCCTTTTATTTTTTTCCCTTTTTTTTCCTCAACTTTAATTCAGTTTACCTAATATAAAAGATTGTAACTCTCTTATGAAAATACTTAAATCAATCACCGAGATAAATATTATCATAATACTAAATTCTTCTTTTTTTTTCCAAAAGAAACTTCAATAAAAATTTATCAATCTAAAAAAAAGATTTAAATCTCAAATTTTTTTTCAATCAAAATTTGTTCCATCAAACAAAATTCAATCACAAAAAAAAAATACCTCAAATTTCTAAATCGATCCTCGAAATAAACTTTATTATAGTACAAACATCCTTTTCTTTTCTCCTCAAAATTTTTAGATTAAAATTACCCAACTCTAAATTTTAAATCACTTTATGAAATGCATCAAATTTCTAAATTCTTCTTAAATAAACCCTTTTTTTCATCAAGGTCAAAATATTCAATCTTTAAAGAAATATAAATCTCATAGGCAACTCTTAACTATTTCTATTTACAATCATCTATCCTCAAATTTTAAAAAAAAAAATTATTCTTCTATTTTGGAAACCAACATAAATCATCAACCAATTTAAATCTCATGTAGCAATGTGAATATTTAAATTTTTAATCATCAAGTTGATTTTATATCCTCTCTAACCAATCATAGAATTTTTTTTTTAAAAAAAACTCAAATCAAAACTTTAAATCATCCTCTCAAATCGATCATCGAGAGTCTTTCCCATATGAGTATAAGTAATCTTTCTCACTATCATTCGAAATTGATATATCATTACTACTCAACTTTGAATTAACTAATCATTCATGCAAAAATTATATCTTTCAAAAATATGGTGTTCATCAACCTGCAATATTTAGTACTTTCCAAGAATTCAATTATAGACTCAACCGCATAATTAGCTGCCAAGGTAACCCATCTAGCCATATAGTTAACTCAAGAGTGTATATAGTATAGCATCTTCCAAACCTCTATCAATCATGACAAGCAAGGGGTACGGTAGATTAGATCGAGAAGGATATAATTGCAAGGAAGTCAAAGAGTCAGAAGATATAAATCAAAGAAGAGATCAAGTATTTCGAGGAGTTTGAAATGAGTCGAAATCAAACGAGATCAAAGGATAAAAATAATCAATTGTGGATGAGACACGATAGTCCTAATTCTATACGCAGGCTTGCTTGGTACGGTAAAGTAACCAAACAATATTTTCTCGACCTGCATGGGCCACCACTAAAAACATGTCACGCCCCAGTTCCAAATAATCGGATTGGGAACACGTGGCATGCCAGCTGTACAATCTAGCATAGCTAAACCCAATTTAATGGACTATGATTCGATTGTAGTACGCTGAAGTAACAACTAAATAACAATACATGCAGGTAAATACTAATCTCATCCACAGGAAAAATCACAGAATAAAGCTGGAAGGAATAAAAATAACTCTGAATCAAACTACAAGTCATGACTAGTGGAAAATAATCCACCAATAAATGTATGAATGAACTACTAAAAGAGTACAACTGAACCAGAAAAGAAATAGATAGCCACTAGCAGAAATCACCTAAGAACTCAAGAAACTCACGAGGCTCAACATTGAAGTCCTCGTCAGCAAAAGTCTCCAATCTCCGTAGTCCGTCGGTACCTGTGCTCGTCCCAATCTGGAAAAGGTGCCAGGTCCTCAGAGGGACGTAACAAGTACACAAGAAATCGACATGCATGATAGTACAGGGCAGTATATAAATAACTAGAACAAAATGTAACATAACATCTCCCCAACCAAACAAGGACAGGATATATCATGCAACATACGACAGGTAAACTAACCATCTATGTGTAAAATGCACTCGAGACATCTCTAGTGGCACATGAGAGGGGGAGAAGAAGAAGAAACGGCCACCAAGCGTTCTACAGTTTGAGAAACGAGGGGCTACGAGCATCCAGCGTCCATTGGAAACAGAAATTCTCATACACCACTAGTAGATTCTCCCCACCCAATGTATATCCGTACCGTATACGTGGTACAAATAATATGCAAGACGTCATAGTATATATAAGTAGACCTGTACCAACCACTAGACCAGACGCGAACTCACGTGCCAATGATCAGTCGACACACAAATCCATGCTCTCAACTCACTCATGTAGTGATCGTGTATGATACGGTGTCCGGCTAGAAGGTACCACATACCTTCACAATACACGGGATAAGTCCACTACTACTAGACGCGTGCACACAACTGAGAAGTAACTAGGTAACATAAACTAACTGCAAAAATATACAATCAAGCAAGGTGTACTTGCCTGTGTCCAGCAACTGAGTATCTGGGTCCAAAGTAGAGTCCGAGTCCCGCGAAGCAAATAATCCTATATAAGCATTAACTCTAATTAATTACTAATTAACCAAATTAAACCATATATTGAATTGCTAATTAATCAATAATTAATATCAAACCATCATTACTAGCTAATCAATACCAATAATTATGAATAATAATAATATACAATAATAAGTATGAAATACTTATTACTATAATTTTATATTCTGAAATTATTAATAAAATTAATATATATCTAATAATTAATTAATTACTTATAAATAATTAATTAATCATTTAAATAACACAAGCGTTCACAATTTCCTAATAATACCAACAAAATTTGTAAGAATCCAGGAAAATCATTTTTATTCTAATAAGCTAAATAATGACATAAATAATAGATATATATATTATTTGCAAAGAAACCATAAATAGGATTTTCTTTATTTAATATAAAAATCTATCTAATAACTAGATTAGTGCTAATAATTATAAATACTAGTTAATAAATAGTAAAAAATCTAAATTGGGTTATAAAATACTTTTCCATGATAAACCTACTGTAAATAATATTTTTAATATTATTTACCTAATTATAAGTAATTAAAAATATTTAACTACTACATATATAAAATTACTATTTTAGCTATTAAAATTAGAATTAAATATTAAAACTTCACTAATAAATTGTGAAAATTCATATTTCACAGAAAATAACATTTTTCCAACAGTGACTATACTTTTATGAACATTACCATAATAATTTATATTTAATATAAATTAAAACTAGTAATGAACTAATTACATAATCAATAATATTTAACACTGATTTAATATAAAATAAATAACAAACATAATTATTTTATTCTGAAAATTTTACAGTAAATAGACATAATTATTATTTACAAGTTTTGTATAAAGCTCATTAATTAATTCTTAGTGAATTAATTAATAAAAATCCGAAACAGTGTAAATAAATAGTCATTTAGATTCAGTAATTCATAGTTTAAAATATAATTAAAATAGCTAAACTATTTATTAAATCCTGAAAATTTAACAGTAAATAGATTACATAATTACCTACAAATTATGTATAGACCATAACAAGTAATTCCCGATGAATTAAATTCTAAAAATCAAAAACAGAATATATAATACTGTGGAAATTGCACAAAAACTGCAGTAATACATTCCCTTTAAATGTTTAATAAATATTAATAAATTGTGTAAAAATCTGTCATAATTAATATAGGATCTACACTAATGACTCTAATCATTAGGCTAATAATTTAGATACTTTTTACTATCAATTAATCATTAATTAATTGATTAACACAGCCATAATCACACAAATTAATTCATCAATGCAAATAACCTAATTGTTTCAACCTAATCACACGTGTAAGAGGACACGTGGGGGGGTCGGGGCAGTACCTCGCCGAGGCAGGGCTCGACGGCGAACCCTCCGGTCGTGGTGGCGCCGGTGGTAGCGGTCGATGGTGGCCGCCCGGTTCGCTGCAGTCGCGGCAAGTCCCGATCTCGCGGCCTCGAGCTCCTCCGGGGGGTCGTCGGGATCCTTTGGCCGACGGGGGGGGGGGGGGGGGGGGGGGATGACTAGGGGATGGCCGGCTATGCTCTAATGGTGGTGGCGACGACTAAAATGAGTAAATCTGAGATTAGGGTTCTGTTTAGCCTACACAAGGAATAACTATATGTATATATACTAAGTTGAGGGTGATCCTTTATACAAGGAACCCTAACGGGTTTGGGGTTCGGTTTGGCCTATCGGGTTTGGGCCTAAGTTAGGGTTAAACTTAAGGAATGGTTTGGTTGCTAGGAATTTTAACACCACATCTATATAAGTATAGATATATATATAATCTAAAAATAAAACCAATTGAATGATAACACTATATATATATATAATTATTGATATAAATATAATCTAATAATAAATCTATATGAAACTTGGTTAGAGTTTATAAATAATTTAATAATTAATGTAACAACATTTATTTAACAAATAACAATATTTAATAATCTTGCATCTATATATATATATACAATATAAATTAAACCCTGATTAGAAATAATTAATTAATTATTAAATAAATAGATTAACAAGCTATTCTTCAAAAAAAAAAAAAATTTAAAATTCCCTGAAAATTCAGGGGGGTTACAGTTACGAGCCAAAGTCTCCTTATGCGCCCAATCCTAAGCGCATCCTACCAGATCATTCCCCACCAAATCCGAGATCTCCGAGCCATGGGTCGATGACACATGTCCTTTGACTCAACTCATCCAAGATCTCAGCAACAGAAAGATCTTCTCCTCTGCTACGTGTCGGCTCACAACAGCAGTATGAAGAAGTCAACCCCTCGATCAGGGCGCATCACCCATGCGCCTCCATCAGCAATCAACACGTGGAGTCCCCACGCACCGACGTATCCTATATATGTGCGCATGAGCAGCCAACCTGTCCAGCTATAAATAGAGGAATCATTTTCTTCTTCCAGACACACACATTCGAACGAACATACCACCAGAGAGGCAGATACAGACACTCAACGTCTTCCTCCTCTCAGCATGCTCCAGCACCTAGAGCAATCCAAACCTTCAGAGAACCGATAACCGTCGTCAGCTCGTCAACGGAGTCAACGTATTACCACTCGTTCCATCGGTACAAGGGACCCAGATAAACAAAAGTGTACTCCTAGGACTACGTCAAAGTCCTATATTGTAACACTGTTCTGTTTGTATTGAAATTACATCAAAAGATTTTAATGGCAAACAATGCCTACACCAAACAACTATGAAAATAATCTCAAATACAGTAGATGTCCACTATGAGTCTCAAAGAATAACATAAATCTAGATGTCAGCGGGAGATGCCTCATCATCAAGGTATGAAAGATCTAGTGCCGATCCATACTCCTGCGAGAAATCGCCTATACCTGGAGAGATCACCAGGTCCTCAGAGGGATGTAACAAGATACAGGAAGAATATGCCATATGAACTAGATATAAATGCACCATAAAATAAAGATAAAAGTAAAGTGTCCAGCCCATAACATGGCTCAATATCCCATCATCGAAACAGTGGACTACCCCTACAACCAAACAAGGACAAGGGGTAATATACTATTCCGTGATGTGACATTTTTCCATGCCATGATTGGAACATAAAATTGGCTAAGGTCCCCTAACCTTTCAAGTATTCAATTTAGAAGACATCACAATGTATGGGCAAGTAAAGGCTGACTCCCCCAGGACAAGGTAACAACTCACGACACACACACGTCAAGTACCAATGCTATCAGCCGGCATAACTCAAGACTAGCGGCCCACATGACTCATCAGTCCATATAGCTCGAGGCTAGTGACTGTCGCGACATGACTACCGTAGTACATAGTTACTATAGCCTTTGGAATTGGGTAGCCCATACATTTAACTGTCTTCTCCCTCCCAAGGTTGCTAACAGAAGGTAGTCCGCTAAGGCTAGGTCCACATGCATTTTAAAAGACAAAAAAAGAAAAATAACTGAAAGTAAACAAAGGGACTATGAAAAATAAGTCATGGATCCAACTGAAAAAAACAAACAATAAATATGCAGCAAATAAATAAATAAAGATGCATCTAATTATAAACAGTAAATAAGGCATGGTATCTTGCCTGAGGGTGGTGCGAGAAGCAGTAAAATCCAACAATCAGAATCGTCAGCACGAAAGTCAAAATCTATAAGGAGCTCCGGATGCTGAAACAAACATCACAAACGTGTTTGGTATAAAAGATATGTCTAGAAAACGTCTGTCCAAAAGTCTAATTTTGGAACAGGGACAAAATCGTAATTTTGGGTCAAAACATTGTCTGTCGTTGGACCCATTTTGCACCTAAATGCATGCTGGTACCTACGGTCTCTAAAGTCGTCAAACTACGTGTTTACGGGTCCGATTTGAGAAGACGAACCCAACCGTATGTCCAAAGTTGGATTCCGGCGGGGCGTGCATAAATTTGCCCGTTGGAGCGGGTCACGGGCCCACCAAAGAGGCGTTCTACTCGACCTTCTCAGAATCGGACCAAACTTGGCACACAGGATCAAAATTTTGATACGGTCCTGTTGGTGCAAGTTTTATCTTAATACAACGAACGTACACGAAGTTATAGCCACGTTTGCAAAAGGTCGACACGGGGGTATCTCGACGGATACGTACTGATTTTACTACGCACACACAACGAAATCGAGTTTCGTTAGTTCCCACACGTCGACAACATCCATACGCGCCTTTCGATGTATATAGTGTGCAAACACGTCGCCCGATTTTTCCAGGCGCACGTCGTATTTGAGATTTTTCTAAAAATTCTAATTGTTTGAAAACAGTTTTTGTCAATATTGGGAAACTGATTTCTCGGCGCAAAGTTCGACATCGACTTCTATAAAAAGGGTTTTGTAGGCCCTAGAGGTTGTCTATAAGTTTGTTCAGGTAGTTTTGGAAATTGGTCACTTGTTCGATAGAAATCTGTCTTCCTATTTAGGGTTTGGGAACCCCTTTCTGTGTTCTGTTTTTTAACAAAACTGAAATTTTTCCTAAACTTTTGGGTCGATTTCTCATGCCATTCACTACGAATTAAATTCATCTACTTTCTAGGGTTCCTAGATGGTAGGGTTGTGTGCATACCAGATTGATTGGTTCTCAAAATGATCGAAGAACGATGACGAAAACTCGTCGCCAAGTTACAAAAAACTGCTGTAGGTGCTGCTGTCTTCCCGTTGCCGCGACGATGCTGGGGCTGCTAGCGGTGGTCCGCTGTGACTAGGAACAGCTGGGTAGACACACGGGGATGGTCGAGGTTTGCTGGAGGTGCGCTGAAGTCCAGGGGTCGCTGAGTAGAAGGATGGGACTTGCTTGTTTTGTCGGCTGTTTTGCAATGGGTCCTTGGTTCCACTTCCTTGATCGAGTATAAACTCGATGAGAGGATCCGAGTTTAATTCCATTTGAATCATAGTAAATCTAGTGTTCTAGATTTGGAGTAGATCGGAGGAGATTTGGAATGGTTTAGGGATATCAGCAAGGATTCAAATCCAAACTTCCTTTTAATCCCTGTTGCCATCGGGTGAAAGGCCATATTATATCTCACGAGATTTGAGAATCTCGTGAGTTAATAAAATCTCTTTCTTTTTTTCTTTAAAAAAATAAAAATCCAAATAAGGAAAGATGTTTTCTAATGGAATCCTAATATATATCTAATAGAAGGATTCAATGTATATACACATCTATCATGTACACATATATTGTACAAAGTATATTAGGCATACATCCATGGTATATATACATCCTTATACATATGTAAGCCTATATCCCTACTTATAATATATGTAATTTATACAAGATAACTTCATAATTATATTGTAACTAATTATTCCTTCTAAGAAGAAATTTTTTTTTCCATTCCCCTTGCCATGGAGAAAGGCTTGCTACCTATAATACCAATAATTAAATTCTAATATTTTTAAATGAACATTTAGAAGAAAGGATTATAATAATAATGATAATAATGATGATGATAATAATAATACAAACAACAACTTAGTAGAGTATCCTAGATTGGGGAGGGCATATGCTACTACTGGCATTATTTTTTCAAACCAATATAAAATTTTCAAATCTTTTTAATAAAAAACTAAATAATTAAAATAGATAAATCAATTTATGTTAAAACATTTAAAAGATAACCTTGATATGATTTTGATCTATTTAATGAACAGAATATTACAATACATAAATCTAGTGACATCTATGGCTATCATGCTAGTCAAGGCACTTGACAGTACTAGTCGTACCATGTGGTCTAGTTAGTGTGCATAATAAAATTTAAGCATGACTAAGACTATATTTAAAAAAAATACTTCAAAACAAATCATTTAAGAGACTAAAAATAAGAAAAATCCTCCAAAATTTTGGGAATTTACATCGGAAAAAGACCAAGACCGCTCAGAAGGCCGATCCGTACCAGAAGAAGATGCGAAAGCCAATTTCAACGGGTTGGACGACCGCTTTGCAAATGATGAGACCTGCATGCTACGATTGAAAGGTCGACTATGTGTTCCGGATGACACATAACTCAGAAAGGAAATAATGTCGGAGGCACACTATACAAAATATTTTTTGCATCCAGGCAGCACCAAGATGTACAAAGACCTCCACATAACATTCTGGTAGCACGAGATGAAGAGAGATGTGGCACTTTTCGTGTCGCAATGCATGGCCTGTCAGCAAGTAAAAGTTAAGCACTAGAGACCGGGCGGAAAGATGCAGAACCTTGCTATTCTAGAGTAGTAGTGGAAGCATTTTGATGGACTTTATTGTTGGGTTGTCGAAGACGCTGTAGGAGAACAATGTTGTCTGGATCATCGTTGACCGACTAACCAAGTCAGTGAATTTTATTTCTATTAAAGTTACTTGGAGCGTATCGCATGGCCTAGATTTACCTTGACTAGATTGTGCGACTGCATGGAGAGCTAGTATCTATTGTTTCAGATCGGGATAAACAATTTCTGTCGTGCTTCTGGAGTAGCCATCAGTCGGATATAAGAAGTAAGTTAAAATTTAGCAGTGCTTACCATCCTCAGACCGAAGCCAAACGTACGTGTGAATCAAATTCTCGAAGATAAGTTACAGCTCTGCGTAATTGACTTGAAGTCAAGTTGGGACATTCATCTACCGCAAGCAGAATTTGCATACAATAATAGCTACCAGTCCAGCATCCAGATGGCGCTGTACGAATCCTTGTACGGGCGTAAGTGCAAATCACCAATTTGCTGAGATAAAGTAGGGGAACGGTAAATTCTTGGCACAGAACTGGTGGAACAGATCGTACAGAAAGTCTGGCTCATTCAAAAAGACTGAATATTGCATACATAGTCGACAGAAGAGCTACGCAGACACCTGTCGATGACCCCTCGAGTTCCTGGAAGGCGATCATGTGTTTCTAAAGGTAACGCCCATGCGAGAAGTCACCAGATTCGACACCAAGGGAAAGCTGAGTCCAAGATTTGTTGGTCCTTTCAAAATACTGAAGCGAGTCACCCCAGTAGCTTACCAGATTACATTGCCATCAACATTATCGGATGTGCACGATGTATTCCACGTCTCTCAGTTGTGGAAGTACATGCATAATTCGAGCCACGTGGTAGATTTTGGTCAGCTGAATCTGAAGGCGGACTTGTCTTATGTGGACAAATCGGCCCAAGTCTTGAAGCGCAAAGATAAATTGCTCTAAAATTAAATGATCCCTCTCGTCCGAGTACTTTAGAGGAACCATTCGGTCGAAGAGTCGACCTGGAAAATTAAATCAAAGATGAAGGAAAAGTTTCCTTCCCTATTTCATAGCAGCAAGTTCTTTTTTAACTTTCGATAATGAATCTTTTTCTTAGTTGGTTAGGGTGTAGTGCCCCGTCCCTACATCCTGCCCTATTTTTCATCTACGGGGTACAAGATAAAGAATTATTATCTCTATCGATTTAGTCGAAACCGATTGATCGGGATCGATTGAATGAGAATGATTGAATTAAGATCCTTTCCTCGTTATGGAATAGCTTGTAATCCCCCTACATTTAATATGGGGATTATTTAATTTATTATGAAATTATAGTAATTTTAGAAAATTTTATAGTAATAATTGGTATATTGTATATATTTGTAAGTATGGTATTTATAATATTTATACCAAAATATATGAGTAGTATATATATTTTATTGAATTATATGAGATATATATATAATTATATTGAATTAAATGGGTTATATAGTTTAAAATTCCTTTTATTTAAGTTCTTTAATTTTTGAGTAATTAATGGGAAGGTTAAGAATATATATGGTTAAGAATAAGCAAAAAGAATAAATAATAAATAAGCAGCAGCAGCAGCAGCAACCGCTACCACTGTAGCGCTGCTACAGTATAGGGCATGTCCCGAGCACCCCTTTCCTTTCATGTAGCCTTAGTTTTTTTTTGAGCAAAAATCTCTTTTGAGATTTAAATCCAAATCGAATCTAGCTTCGATCAAATCCCTAGGAGATTTGATTTCGGTAAATCTAGTCTAACCTCCTCAATCCTAATCCTAGTAAACTCGTGAGAATATAAATTCAAATTCGACTCAAAATCGGACGAACAACCAAGGCTTTTATATTCGACTTATCGAGAACCCAAAGAAAACCTAACCAAAGCTTGCGAGACTTCCCAGAGCGATCGCCCAGGCCGCCCCCTCATCCCGACGACCTTCATCAAACCTCGTGTGTCGTTGCAGCTACACCACAGCGCCGCCACGGTCGTAAAACCCGAGCAAAAATCGGACATATCCTATTTTGAGCACCATCAGGTACCCATGTTCGCAAACACCTCTCTCTTTTTCTACGCTTGATCGTTATAGGTTTTACAAACTTCTGTGCGAAGACCATATGACCCCCTTTGAGATCCCTCAGATGAATCTCGAAACGACTCTCTGACATGCCCCAAAAATCTAGGCAAATTCAGCCCCAAACCTGTCCTAAAATAGAACATTGAAGCAACCCGAACCCCTACTTTGGAAGGGAATTTTCGAGCAGCAAATGTCGATTTTATGAAAACAAACCTAGAATAGTCGTAGACAACATATACACGATTGAAACCTCTTTCGTAGTTCATGATTTCATTAATGCAATGCAAAGTTATTCAGAGTTAAAAATCAGAAAAAAAATTAGTTTAAAACTGTTGAAAATTTTAGAAACCTGCCTGATACGGCGTGTGCCCCGACAAATCGGGCAACGTAGTCACACACTATACTCATTGAAAGGTACGTATGGATGTCGCCGACTTATGGGAACAGACAAAACTCGATTTTGTTGCGCGTGCGCGACGAAATCAGTACGTATCCGTCGAGATGCCCCTGTATCGTCCTTTTGCAAACTTGACTATAACTTCATGTACGTTCGTCAGATCGACACAAAATTTATGCCATCAGGACCGTATCGATTTTCTGGTCCTGTATGCCAAGTTTGGTCCGATTCTGAGAAGGTTGATCGGAACGCCAAATTGGCGTGCCCGCATCCCGATCCAACAGACGATTTTGTGCACGGCTCATCGGAATCCAAAATTGGACATACCATTGGGTTCGTCTCCTCAAACCGAATTTATTGACATGTAGTTTGACGAGTTTAGAGACCGTAGACTGGAATGCATTTTCGGGCAAAACGGATCCAACGACGGACATCATTTTGACCCGAAATTACGATTTTGCCCCTGTTCCAGAATTGGACTTTTGGATAGACGTTTCCTAGAGATATCTTTTACACCGGGAATGTTTTTTTGTTTGTTTCAGCATTCGAAGCCGTTCGTGGATTCTGAGGTTTCTTGCTGACGTGACTGATTGCTTGGAGTTGCTATTTTCGTACTACCAGGCAAGATACCTTGCCACCTTACTCTGTGATTTACATATTCTTATTTTCAGTTATTATTTTCAGCATTTCTTATTTTTTGTTATTAGAAAACTATGCGTCCAAGTCATACTTGGATGCAAGCGACTCTATCGGTCATTTTCTTACTTTTATTTATTTCTCTTGCATTGACTTAGTCTAGTGACCACCCATTGTTGATGAGCTATTTGTATATCTCATACAACCTTGACACCTGCTTTACCACGTGTTATGAGTCACATGTAGGATACGTACCCGCGTAGTCGACTGGCCACCGATACGTATGGAGCGTACGACGGATAGGAGTAGTTGCCAATAGAATTGCATGTTAGAAAATTTGGCGGTTACTAGAGGTTCATATCACTCATGGAGATGATGATACTAGGCACTGGGTGGGGAGAACAGTACCTAACGTATGGGCTTCGATTACACTTCGCTTGTAACCTGGAAGCTCCGCTGGAGATACGGGTATGATTATCCTCTCAGGTTGGCCACTGTCGTTTTTGAACGTCAAGCACTTAAGTCACTAGTGCCCAAGTGAGGACTATACCAGGTCCTATTTACAGCCAGGGCTCATGCGTCGAAGGATTGTTTCTCAATCTGCATATTCATAGTAGACTGGTCAGGAACCTATTGCATGCATCCTCTTTTCTTTTATATTATACAACATAGTTTATATGGCATGATTTTTTCTTGTATCTTGTTATGTTCTACTGAGGACCTGGTTATCTCTCCAGGATTAGACAACTTCCCGCAGGAGTACAGAGCGGCTTTGGACCCTTCATGCATTGATAACGAGGCAGTTCCTACTGATTTCTAGTCTATTCCTTATTTGAGACAATAGTGGATATTTTTACATCTCTTTTCTTTACATTTTGTGGAGGTTTGACTCTGATCTTGTGAGACTATTTTCATAGCTGTTTGGAGTGAGTATGTTCACCCGGCTATCATTTGATATACTCATTTATTATTTGGGACTCTTATATCTTCTGTATTGAGCTGTGATGAGATTAGATTACATTATTCTGGCCTGTGATGATTTTATATCACTACAAAAAATAGGCTTTTAGCGACGGCGGGATCCGTCGCTAAAAGTCATTTTTTCGTCGCCAAAGCCAAATAGCGATATATCAGCGACGGAAATGGTTTATCGAAAAATCACGTGTCATTAATTTAAATCAGTCGCTAGTTTGTCGGAAATAGCGACTGATTAGTGACGCATTTAGTGACATGCTATTTATTGGAAAATACGACGTAATAGCGACGGAAACTCTGTCGCTATAGTTAACGACGTTGCAGCGACATAATTCAGTATGAGAGTAGCGACGGGCTAGCGACGGAAAATTACGTCGCTAAGATATTTTCGATACGCTTTTGCTGTCGGACAGGAACATAGCGACGGAATAGTAAGTAAAATTTATGTCGCTATTCAGTCGCTATACTGGAATATAATATTTTCCAGAACCTTAGCGATGGAAACTACAGTCGCTATTCCGTCGGTAGCCTGCAAAGTAAATTTTCCAGGCATGTAGC
The DNA here is from genome assembly GCA_029216955.1 of Iris pallida. Taxonomy (NCBI): domain Eukaryota; kingdom Viridiplantae; phylum Streptophyta; class Magnoliopsida; order Asparagales; family Iridaceae; genus Iris; species Iris pallida. Next base: position 10,785,516 of record JANAVB010001799.1, read on the forward strand.
GACGGAAAAATCGTCGTTGTTCTGTCGCTAGCCTGCAATGTTCCAGGTTTTTTGTCGCTATTCCGTCGCCATTCCGTCGCTAAATACAATATTGCATGTCAGTATTTGTGTTTCCTGCACTCCACATCCCTGTCGACAGTTTCACAAACAATATACAGTCATATAAACAGTTTCCAAATACAATATCAGTATTCGTGTTTCCAGCAGTCCTTATCCCTATCGACAGTTTTATAGTAGGCACATGTATTAGTATTAGTGTTTCTTACAAATTCTCAGTTTCATGCACACGTATCCCAAATGTTTTAATACAACACTTACACACATATCCAAAATTAGCTTCATACACAAACAAATAATGTTTTAATATAAGAAATATTAATACACATATCCAAAATGTTTTAATACAAGAAAGTACTGGTACAGTAAATCTAGGTCGTCGGGCGTGATGGAAACCTCTCGGCGGGCATGATGAAGACCTCTCGACGGACTTAATGAAGATCCAAGTTGCAAACGTGAACGTTGACCTCTCGACGCTATAGAAAAATCTGAAAGAAATAATAAGTGATGATGTGTTAAAAATAAAAACTACTATCATGTCATTATACTAATGGAACACGTATATTAAATTAAAACGTACGTACTAGTCTGATTCATCTTCCCAAGAGTCTTCTGAATCATCGCTTGATTCCGAAGTGTCTTCTTCTGCTTCTTTATTTTCACTATCACTATGATCTTCATCTTCCAATACTTCTTCCTTAACATCTACCAATTCTTCATCAACGTTAACCTCCATAACGTCATCTACCGCAACCTCCATATCTTCTAAATCCTCTTCCTCAACACCAGCCAAACTTATATATGTTGGTTGAGGCTTGACCACCTCTTCCTCTTGGTAGGCTATATCCCCAACATTATATGTATTTCTTGCTTTAGTTTTGCATACAGCCCACCAATCCAGGATACTGCGCCGTCGGCTAGGATAACTCGTATAGTACACTTGAACGGTTTGACTAGGAACACAAATGGTTCAAAACCTCCATATCTTTTTCCATGTTTTATATCAACAAAGCCAAATTGTTTGTCAATCTTCCATCCTTACTTGGGTGTTGTGTCGAACCAACGACATTTAAAAAGCACAATCTTCGTATCAACAGAATATTCAATCTCTACGATATCTCTTAGAACACCGTAGTAGTCGAATTCGGAATCGACATCGTAGACTGAGGCTCTCACACAAACTCCCAATTTTTTGGTATAATTAGCCTGCTCATCGACAAATGAATGATTGATAGGCTTATCAGTAGTTCTAAAGTTAAATCCATTGATTGTATATCTGCTCCAACACTTCGCCTTCTTGCTCGGTCCAATAGCAATTGTTCTTAGCTCTTTATTCTGCAACTGTGTACCAAGACGAAAGACCTAGTGTGGGTAGTATCAGAAAAGTCATTAGACAAAGTGTAGGTAGTAACATATCGAATTTAGAATGGCTAATAATTATAATCCTTATATAATTTCGGAACCACGATGGAAACTTCATATCGAACTCTCTAGCAAGATCACCATCATCAATATCAGGTCTTTCCATTCTAATCTCAGCTCTAAAAGTACTGTAATAATAGGGAGAAATGTTAGCACACTTCTAAATATCGAATTTAGAATGACTAAATGGTGTCACTTACTTTTCAATATCTTCCATCTCTTGGATACCGCTATTGAGGCATATATATCGATGTGCGGCTTCAAACTCATCGTCATCCAACCACCATAATTTAGTCGCACTTGTCGGCTTGCCCCCACATTGAATATTGTATGGATCCCTTCGTTCAGTGCATTGATATCACCTTCATCATTCCTCGGCGCTCTATTCTGATTTGTTCGGACATGAGTATCGAAGTAGATCGAGCAAAAGTTAGAAACCTCCTCAATGATGTACGCTTCGAATATTAAAGCTTCTACATGAGCCTTATTGCCCACTTTCTTCTTCAGGTGACCTAGATATCTATAAGAAATATATTGAATATTAGAATTATTTAAATAAAAAATTATAAATTAGAAGATTATTTTATACCTCTCAAATGGGTACATCTATCGATAATGGACGGGAGCACCGACACATGCTTCGTATGCAAGATGAATCGGCAAATGTTCCATACTATCGAAGAAGCCGGGAGGGAACACCCTTTCTAACTTGCATAACGTCACTACAACTTTCTTCTCATATTCTTGCATATGTTGCACCGTCAACTTAATTGAACACAAATCTCTAAAGAAGATAGATAACTCGGCCAGAAGATTCCACACATGAGAAGGTAGCATCTCTCTAAAAGCGATAGAAAGTAATCGCTCCATGAAAATGTGACAATCATGACCCTTCATCCCTATCAACCTGCGTTCGTTGAGATCGACACATCTCACCAGATTAGATACGTAACCGTAAGAAAATCTCAACTTTGAAATCCATTTACATATTATCAGTTTATCATCTCTACTCAATATAAATAGTGTTGGAGGCTTCACCCAGTTACCATTGGACCTTTTCAATATGCATGACATCAAGATTATTTCTTATGAGATTTTTTGACCAATAAGGCAAATCCCAAAAGATACTCCGTTTCGTCTAATTGTGATGTTGTCTGAAGCCTTCAATATGATGGCCCGATCCTGGATTTTCTATGACAGTCGGTAAATCTCGAACCTCTTTCCAAACTACATCTCCCGTTAATCTCAACGAGGGAAGAGATACTTCTCCTTTACCAGCCCTGAAGTCATCTCTGTTCCTTCTCCACGAATGTGACGAAGGAAGAAACTGGCGGTGGCAATCAAAAAAACATGCCTTTCCTCCATTCTGAAGGCGGAATGCCTTACTCTTCCCCATGCATATCGGACATGACATAATACCATAAGTACTCCACCCCGATAATATCCCTTAAGCTGGAAAATCATTGATGGTCCACATAAGCATCGCCCTCATCTGAAAGTTCTGCTCCATCGATATATCAAACGTCTGGACGCCAAACTGCCATAATTATTTCAACTCGTCCACCAACGATTGCAAGTAGATATCGATGTTCTTCTTTGGATTTCTTGGACCGGGTATGATAAGTGTGAGGAACATGTAAGTAGATTTCAGGCACATCCACAGTGGTAGATTGTACAGGGTCAAAATCACCGGCCAACAAGAGTATTGCGTCCCTGACTGTCTGAATGGAGTGAATCCATCATAACATAAATCCAATCGAACATTCCTAGGCTCCGCAGCAAAATTAGGATGACACCGATCAAAATGCTTCCATGCTTCTCCATCGGTAGGATAAGATAATTCTCCTTCATCCATCCTCCGTTCTTTGTTATGCCATGTCATGTGTTGTGCAGTATTTGTAGACATATACATCCTCTGCAGCCTCTTTGTGATTGGCAAGAACTGTATGTACTTGTACGGGCGCATCCGCGTCCGGACAATTAATTTTCCTTTGCCCCGGATTGGCTTGTACCGGTCCTCGTCACAGAAAATGCATTTGTCTTTATCACTGTTCTTCTTATAGTATAGCATGCAACCATTTTGACAGCAGTCTATCTTCTGGTAGCTCAATCTGAGTTTTCATATCATCATCTTCGACTTGTAGAAGCTTTCAGGAAAATTATTTGATCCTTTTGGCAACAACTCTCTTACAAGCTGAATTATCCGGTCATAGCATTCTTGTGGTAAGTTAAAATCAGATTTAAGGTTCAACAGCCGCATCACCACCAACAATACCGAATGAGAATCACAACCCAGATTTAACAGAGTATCAGCATGCTTGAACATATCGTAGAACTCCTTTGCATCAGGATTCGGTTCCTCACGTGCTACAACAAAATCTAATACCATCTCATGTGCCAAGTTTGTTGGTTGCCGATATTCAAAATGATCTCCGAGAGTAGAATCTCTCACTTCGGTATTGAAGAAGGACTGAAATTGTGAAGCCGGAGATTCTCCTTGATTAATCCATACGTTGTAGTTCGGCATGAACCCTTCTTGTAAAGGTGCTCTTTCATGAGTGACACCTCTCTAAATGGTATATTCTTGCATTTGACACAAGGGCACTTTATGCGCCTTCCGTCCATGAAATCGGCATGACTATTTGCATGTATGAGAAATTGTTCGACGCCCGCCTTGAAATCGTCCGTCAAGCCAATCATACTCTCGTGTTGCCGATTGTACATCCACGAATGGTCAAGTAAGTATCGACTCATTGTTCTAATCCCCATGAATGATTCTGTACCAAGAATTAAGATGCTATATATCACTTGGTATCATAAAACAAACCTAGTATAACTTGGTATGATGTATCCCTCACGTACATTCACTCATAAAACAAACCTAGTATAATTAGGTATCACGTTGATACTCAAGTATCAAATTGATACTCAAGTATATATCGCATTGATCAATCAATTACCTTAGTAATCTAAAACTACTACACATATTTATTTCGTTTCCGTGTCCCGTCAAATTTCTAAACCTATTAGACCGATAAATTTTTATTTATCTACTATACCCACTACTATACCGATAAATTTCAAACACGAAATTAAAATTGAAACCCTAGAACATTTTGAGAAAACACAAACAAAGCATAAATAAAAATAAATACAAATTAGGGTTTAGTGTTTCGGACCTTGAAGAGGTTGGTTATTGAGAGGATCTCGGAGAAGGGGGGACGTCGGAGGGGGGGCACCGGAGGAGGGGACACCCGAGGGGGTGGTTGTCGAAAGGGGGTCGCCGGAGGGGGGCATGACGGAGGAGGAGAAGAGGGAGGGTGTACGAGGATATGAAGGAGGAGAAGAGGGGGGACGGAGTGGGGGAGCACGCCGGAGGAAGGTGGTCGCTGGAGGTGGGGGCTCGACGGAGGAGGAGAAGAGGGGGTGGTTAGGGGGTTTGATCGGAGGAGAAGAAGAGGGAGGGGCCGGAGTGGGGGAGGGCGCCGGAGGGGGCCGCCGGAGGGGGCCGTCGAAGGGGGGTCGACGGAGGGGGTCGCAGTCGCGGGAGGGGGGGGTGATCGCCGGTCGGGGGGAGAGAGGGGATGAGAGAGAAGGATTTTGAGAGTGAGAGAGAGATTGGAAAATTTTTGAAATTTTAGTAACTTTCGAATTTTCACCGCAAATTAGCGACAAAAATTTTTTGTCGCTACGCCATCGCTACATGGAAATGTCACTAAGTAGTCGCTCGTTAGTCACTACCATTATGAAAAAAAATTAGAATAAAAATTAATCCTTTTGTTCCGATATTTATAGCAGCTTAGCGACGTATATATCTGTCGCTAATCAGTCGGTTGACATATTCCGTCGCTAAATGGTCGCTGATCCATCGCTAAACTTGTAAAAAATTTAAGTAAAAAAATTCGTCACCCATAAGTCGCTTGTCGGTCGCTAATTGGCGACTGATTACGCCGTCGCTAATTTTCAGTCGCTATTTGCCTGTATTTTGGTAGTGTATTCAGTTTATGCATGTATATGAGGATTCCATATATTGAAGTATTCTTCATATATGTGCAGTTGGCATGTTTACGTACTCGGTCCTATGTATTTTGGGACTGGGGTGTTACATATTTTGTGGTGGTCCATGCAGGTCAGAAAATATTGTTGGGTTACATGACTGTGCCCAACAAGTCTGCATATACAAATAGGAATCGTATCTCATCCAGAACTACTACTTTCCTTGACTTCCAATATTTTCAAATTCCTTTGATTACTTGAATTACCTCATATCTAACCTCTCCTAATATCGTCATATTCTTCCTCGTGCCAACAGTATGAATCTAAGAAGTGGACGTACTTCTGCCTTGGCCCTCACATCTGGTGAAGAGGCTACCTCGGAGGGACAGAATCCTCCAATGACTCCAGTAACACCATACCAGCCAGGACAGTCACAGCCTACCATGACTCCGACGACGGTGCAACCAGAGATCGTAGCACCCCCAGTCAGCCAGGCTGGGCAGACCACTTCTATGCCACCGAGAGGGAATGTACTACTGCCTCCACCACCACTATTCCCTCAATAGTTTCCACCACAATCGGGGCCTCAGATGCCTCTACCATTAACTGATGGGAACCCTACTTTCCAGTTCATGTACACCATGATGCAAGCTCAGTGGCAGCAGACTGAGCTGATGAGACAGACTATGATGGCAATATTGGCTAGACCTCCACCTCCAGTACTAACACCAGCACCGGCTCTGCATCCTTATAAAGGCTCTATCAAAAAAATTTCAAACATGAACCCCAAGGCCTTCAGAGGAACAGAGAAGCCACTAGAGGTGTCACAATGGCTTATTAGTACAAAGAAGCTACTGAAGGCATCCCAGTTGCCAGCTCGAGATTGGATGACAGCAGTGGACCTACTATTAGAAGATAATACTCACCACTGGTGGAAAGTGGAAGAGAGACGATTAGGTACCGGGATCACCTGGAAGCAGTTCTATGATGCATTTTATGATAAATTCTTTCTCATCTATGTTCGAGACGATCTCTACAACCAGTTCCTTTATCTGAAGCAAAGAAATATGACGGTTGATGAATATGACTCAGAATTCAATCACATGAGTAGATTTGGTAGGGGACTGATCGCGACAGAGCTAGAGAAGGCGAAGAGATTCCATCAGGGGCTTGCACCGGAGCTCAAGTCTTATATGACTACGTAGTCTCTAGTCTTCCATTCCGCTGTCTTAGAAGAAGCTCGCACTCAGGAGATTTTTTGCAAGGAGCAGAAGCAAACATCTAGACGTCATACACTAGCAGTAACACCAGCCCGGGCTACTCAAGGAGGACCTATCAGGAGGACCATAGGACAGTACCAGCAGAGGACTACACCCTATCAGAAGCCCACTTGCCACTTTTGTGGAAAGCAAGGTCATATCAGAGATGACTGCCGACTTCGTTTGGGATTATATATGAGATGTGGATCGAGATAGTACTTGGACGGAGATTGCCCCGAGTAGCGAGCACTAGTACATTCACATCAGGCCTTGAGGCCTATAGCTTCAACACCCCCAGCTCCCCGACCAGCAGCAGGAGCACCTCGTCCACCATTGCCTTCCCAAGGCACATAGTATAACAAGGCCAGAGCTCATAGTACAAGACAAAATTATGGACAGGCATTCTCGCTTGTTGTGGAGGATATAGAGATAGAGGTAGAGGTCATTGCAGGTATGGTTTTAGTTGTTTTATTTCCTGCCATTACATTATTTGACATTAGAGCCACTTATTCATTCATAGCCACTAGTTTTTCTACTAGACACGGCATTCCCATCACACCCTTATATAAGAATATTAGAATCCTCACTGGAGGAGGTATTGTACCTGTTAGTGTAGTTTGTAGACTTTGTCCTATAGTAATATGTGGTAGAGAGATGAGAGCACGACTTCTTGTATTCCTTATGCCTATATTCGACGTGATTCTTAGAATGGACTGGTTGAGCCAGCATTTCACTTTTATAGACTATCATAGGGGCCGTATCATCTTTAGACTACCAAATACGACGAAATTCAAGTTCACCAAAGAAGGAGAGAGCTGTGATGCATCCGTATTGGAGACTCACATGATGATGTAGGACACCCCTCAGCACCCCGTCATCGCTGAGTTCGAGGATGTGTTCCCTGAAGATTTGCTAGGACTGCCACCTGACCGAGACATTGATTTTTCTATTGAGCTTATTCCCGGAGCCGAGCCTATTTCGTCCTGAGTATAACGACTAGCACCCAAGGAGTTGGTAGAAATGAAGACATAGATCGACGACTTATTGGAGAAAAGATTTATTTGTGCCAGTGCATCACCATAGGGAGCACCCATTTTTTTGTGCCTAAGAAAGACGGGACAGTGCACATGTGCATCAACTACAGAGCTTTGAATGCAGTGACGGTGAAGAACAAGTATCCCTTACTGCGTATAAACGATCTATTTGATCAACTGAGTGGAGCAAAAGTATTCTCCAAGATCGACTTACGATCGGGCTATCACCAACTGAAGGTTCGAAAGGAAGACATTGCGAAGACGGTTTTTCGATTGAGGTATGGACACTACGAGTTCTTGGTCATGCCTTTCGATTTGACCAACGCTCCCGCAGTCTTTATGTATTTAATGAACAAGATCTTTCACCAGTACTTGGACAAATTTGTAGTCATCTTTATAGATGATATCTTGATTTACTCCAAGAGTCAAGAAGAGCATGAGCAGCATCTACAGATTGTTTTGGGAACATTGAGGGATGAACGACTTTTTGCGACGCTTAGCAAGTGTGAGTTCTTTATCAAGGAGGTATCATTTTTTGGATACATTGTTACTGGAGACGGCATATCAGTGGATCCAGAAAAGATCATAGCAGTAAAGGCATGGCCCGCTCCTACATCAGCTTCAGAGGTGAGAAGTTTTCTTGGACTTACGGGTTATTATCGAAGGTTCGTAGAAGATTTCTCTTGAATAGCTGGGCCTATGACTCGACTCACTTGCAAGGATCAGGAGTTTGTATGGACAGATGAGTGTCAAGCGCTTTTGACGAGTTGAAGAAGCGCTTGACCACTGCACCTATCTTGACACTACCATCAGGACTGGGAGGATTTATGATCTATAGCGATGCATCCGAAAAGGGATTAGGATGTGTATTGATGCAGCACGGTCGTGTAGTAGCATACGCATCAAGACAGATAAGGGTGCATGAGAAGAATTATTCGACCCACGATCTAGGACTCGTATTGGTTATCTTTGCTTTGAAGCTATAGAGACACTTCTTGTACGGCAAGAAGGTTGATACCTACACTAATCATAAGAGCCTCAAGTACATGTTCACACAAAAAGAGCTGAATATGCGACAACGACGTTGGTTGGAGTTGATGAAGGATTACGAGATCGAGCTATATTATCATCTGGGCAAGGCTAATGTCGTGGCAGACGCATTAAGCCGAAGGCCCATGGCACACTTCTTGACCACATGGAAGGAGTTGATTAGAGACTTGCAGCAGCTTGGTATTGAGGTAATATTGCCAGGAGCAGATGGCGTATTAACCAATCTTCAAGTGCAATCATCATTAGTAGATCGGATCAAGACGATATTGCCCACGGATGCTAGATTTCGATGGCCTCAACAGAGGACTGAGGCAGAAGAGCAGATGGGATTGAGGATTCATCCCGATGGGCCATTGCGATGTGGTGATTGTATTTATGTTCCTAATGGAGAGCTACAACAGGAGTTGATGGAAGAAGCTCACAGTTCGACTTACTCTATTCATCCCGGAGGAACTAAGATGTACCGGGGCTTACGACGGTACTATTGGTGGCACGGAATGAAGCGGAAGATATCCCGTTTCGTAGCTAAGTGCTTGGTAAGCCAACAAGTGAAGGGCGAGCACCAGCGGACCATCAGATTATTACTGTCGCTACCCATTCCCGAATGGAATTGGGAGCAGATTACGATGGACTTCGTCACATGATTTTCTCGAAGTCCTAGTGGACGAGATGTGGTATGGGTGATTATTGATAGACTTACCAAATCAACCCACTTTTTACCTTTTAGATTGGGGCAGTCCATAAAAGTTTTAGCAGAGATGTACATGAAGCAGATAGTGAAGCTACACGGTATTCCAGTTAGCATTGTATCGGACCGTGACTCGAGGTTCACCTTGTACTTTTGGAGGAGTATGCAAGAAAGTGGGTATACGTTTGAAGTTTACCACAGCGTACCATCCGCAGACAGATGGCCAGTCAGAGATACTATTCAGACGTTGGAGGATATGTTGAGAGCGTGTATGCTTGACTTTGGCGGATCTTGGGAAGACCACCTTCATCTTGTGGAGTTTTCCTTCAACAATAACTATCAAGCGAGCATATATATGGCTCCGTTTGAAGCGTTATACGGTTGAAAGTGTCGATCTCCTGTTTGTTGGAGCGACATCGGAGAGCGACCGATATTAGGTCCCGAGTTGGTTTTAAGCATAGTGGACAAGGTTAAGAAGATACAAGACCAACTGCGAGCATCGCAGGATCGACAGAAGCAGTGGGCGGACAATCGTCGTCGACCTTTGGAGTTCAAGAAAGACGACCATGTTTTCTTAAAGATGTAACGCTCCAGTCCCAAAATACGTATAGGACCAGGATACGGTACATGCCAGCAACACTTCACCAATGGGCCAAATCTCAAAATAAGCCCACTAGCAAAATGCTTAAGCTGTAAATCATGATAACAACCCAGAATATAGTACAAGTCATAGGTACACAGCTAATCTCATCCACAAAGAATAGAAAATACGAGATATCTAGTCCAATAAAATGATACTAACAAAGAAATCTGTCCAACATAAAATATGAAAGTAACTGTGCGGGTAAGACATCCCGAAACTACAGTAAAGGAAATAAATAATCTACTACATGTCCACTGAAAAGAAAGAAAATAAAATAGCAAGTCTATGAATAAAGAGACATGTCTCAAGAGAAGTCTTCAGCCACTATCTCGTCCTCCTGCGAAGGGGCGTCATCAGTCTCGACTCCAGAACCATAAACCTCTGGGTAGTCCTCGTCTCTAACTAAGCCTGGAGAGATCACTAGGTCCTCAGAGGACTAGCAAGACACATAATATACATGCCTACTGTACAGTAAATCTCATTTAAGAAAATAGGAATAACCAAATCGAGAAAAGAATAACACGAAAAGAAACTATACAGATGGTGACATGTCATGAGAATATAATATTAATCATGTCTAAAATCGTAGCCCGGGGAGGCACTAACAGTCCTATAATAGGTTCTCTATCGTAGCCCGGGGAGGTACTAACAATAAAGGATAGCCACGGCTAATAAAACATTCTCTCCTAAGGTACTAGGAAATCAAGCCTATCTAGTCATGTCCAAGTCCAGTACAGGTCAAACAGGTCAGGCAAAACATGCCCCAGGTATATCAATACTATTACTAGACATGAACAAGATAGAAAAGATAGAACAAGTAGTAAAGAAAGAAAAATCAAAATCTACGTGCATGTGTAACTAGAAAGAATCATGAGAGGAAACAAGAGAGATATGTAACAAAGAAAGAAATACTGAAAATATAGGGAAGAATGTAAATATTGTAGAGTTTGGCAAGGTGTGCTTGCCTGGTGGTAGCAAAAAGTCCTGCAATTAAAGAGCCACAAAACCTGAACTCCCGCAAACAGCTCCGAATGCTGAAACAAACATTCCCAATAGTCCCAAAATGAGCAAAATATCTAGAATAGCCTACCCATAAGTCCAATTCTGGAGACAGGGGTAGAACGATAATTTTGGGTCAAAACGGTGTCCGTCGTTGGACCCGCTTTGTACCGAAAAGCGTGCCAGAGTCAACGGTCTATAAAGTCATCAAATTATATGTCTACGGATTCGTTTTGATGATACGAACCCAACGGTATGTCCAATTGTGGATTCTGGTGAGCCGTGCACAAAATCGCCCGTTGAATCGGACCGTGGGGCCCGCAAAACGGCAGTCCAATCAACTGTCTCAGAATTGGACCAAACTTGGCATACAGGACCAAAAAAATGATACGGTCCTGTTGGCACAAGTTTCGTCACGATCTGACGAGCATGCACAAAGTAATTAGGAAATTTCGAAAAAGGCCGATACGGTGATTTTCGACGGATACGCATCAAATTCGTCGCGCACACGCGACCAATTTGAATTCCGTCAAAGCCCACATGTCTACGAAGTCGATACACACCTTTTGATGCTTTCAGTTCGCGACCATGTCGCCCGGATTGGCGGGACGCATGTTGGCTCGGGAGAATTTCAAAGTTTTTGAAAACAGTTTTCTAAGTTTTTTTCCTAATTTTCACATAGGGTTTTTGTACTGCATACTGAACAAAAATTCAATCTAAAAATTGGGTTTTAATCCTGCTTATATCATCTATAAATCTTTTCAAATAGGTTTCTTAAATTTTTAATAGGTTTTACGAAAATGGCCTTCCAAACAACTTGTTTGGAATAGTTTGGTTCTGTTTTGGGCTACGTAAAACTATGTTTTTTTCTCCAAAAATCGACCAATTTCTCAAGAAATCTAGTCGATTTGATTCCAAACTAGTTGTTGGGTTCCATGATCGGTTAGGTTGTGAATCTAGGGAAGGAACTGGATTAAAATTTCATAAAAAAATACGAAGATATTCACTTGCGAAGTCGGCTTGTTGGCGTCTGCTGCTGCTGCTATTTCTGCGACTGCTCTGTCTCAGTGTGCGGCTGCTGTGCAATTCTGGCGGCCAACGGCGATGGGGCAGGCGGTGGCACGGTGTCAGGGTGGGTCGCCAAGGCTGGGGGTTGCCAAGGACGGTCTACGTCGAGAATCAAAGGTTTATTCTTCGAAGAACTGGAATCGGTCTGCTTCACGGATGTATGTTTATATATACCTGGTTTTAAATCCTATTTTAGATTGAATTAGACCTAAATTCGATTAGGTTTTGGACTTATCTAATGGAGAATAGGATTAGGATGGGGTAGGAAAAATTCGGATTTAAAAAGATTCGAAATTGATCGATTTTCCAATCGATCAACCGCTCGAAAATTGCTTAACAGCACAGTCGGTTTCAGCCTTGGTTTCTATCTCATGAGAATTTCAATATCTCGTGAGATATTGAAATTCACTTCTTCTTTTCCTTTTTTCCTTTTTATATATACGTATATCTGTAACTATATATATCAATATATATGCACGTAATATATAGTATATCTAATAATCTCCATAAATAAATTAAAAACTTAGTAATCTCTATTTCTAGTGTAGGGTTTTATTTATAGGAATATGTACACACATAAAATTATGTATTTATTTATTTTTTCCAAGAATAAAAGACATTTTTAATACCAATTATAGAATCAATAATAATAATAATAATAATAATAATAATAATAATGATGATGATATCAAAAATGAATAAACCAATAATATGTATAGTGTATCATATTACACCATCTTTCTTTGGCCCTAAAAACCTTACAAATATTCTAAAACACCATTAAATACATATAATTTACATATAACAAAATATTTAGAAATTATTTGTCAATTCCTAAAAATAAATAAGAAATATTTGTACACACATAAAATATGTCTACATGGCAGTCCTTGGTCTTACTACATGCCTACATAAGCTTGGAATTGGTTTGGGTCCGGTTCGGGCTGATTGGATACAACCGGGTCATCTAAAAATCAATATATTAAATAATAACTAATAAAATGATTAAATGAGTCTTTTCACAACTTGGCCTGGTTTTCCTAGTTCGGGTATCACTATGGCTAGACCTCCCCTAGCATGGCTAAAACACTAGTCAAAGCACTCGACTATACTTTCCGTGCCACAATTCCTAGTCATCCTGTACTCCAAAAGTAAACCATGGCTAAGGTCATATTTAATAATAATTTAATTTAAAAAATACTCATAAATTCCATTAAATCCTATTGAAGGCAATTAAATAATAAAAAAATATTTTCAAAAATTCAGGGGTTTTACAAAAGATATCTCCCACGAGAGGCACGATTCGATTCGGAGGACGTGTCAAGTTGATTCCAAGATACATCGGCCCTTTGGATGTCTTGGAACGAGTTGGAGAGGTTGCCTATAGATTGGCATTACCACCATCGCTTGAGGGAATACATGACGTATTTCATGTGTCGCAGCTAAGGTGATTCGTGGCAGACAATAGTCATGTGCTTGATCACTCCGAGATCACTGCTGGACCGAGCTTGTCGTACCAAGAGAAACCAGTAGGCATCCTTGATCGCTGAGTGAAGGTATTGCGGAATTGGTCTATACTGTTGGTTCGCGTGGCATGGAAGCACCACTCGCCAGGAGAGTCTACTTGGGAGTGCGAGGACGACATTCGAAATCGCTACCCTCATTTGTTTGACAACAAAGGTATGTCTTGCATATTGATTCCTTAAAATTTTTTGCATTGCATTCGACCCCCTACCTTAGCTTAATTTCGAGGACGAAATTTTTTTAAGTTGGGAAGGATGTAATCCCCCTACATTTAATATGGGGTTATTTAATTTCTTATGAAATTATAGTAATTTTAATAATTGGTATATTGTATATATTTGTAAGTATGGTATTAATAATATTTATACCAAAATATATGAGTAGTACATATATTTTATTGAATTATATGAGAAACATATAATTATATTGAATTAAATGGGTTATATAGTTTAAAATTCTTTTTATTTAAGTTCTTTAAATTTTTAGTAATTAATGGGAATTATATGAGTATATATATATTTATATATATATATATATATATATATATATATATATATATATATATATATATGAACAATAGATCCATGATGGCCCTTCTTCTCCTCTTGTGCTCCCCTTCCCCGTGGAGACCCTAGGGTCTCCGTCATTCCCTCTTCGCTCCCTCCGCCCGGCTCCCATGGGGGCTCCTTGGCCGGCCGACCTGCTAGCTCTGGTCGGCCAACTTCCCCCTCCTCCTCTCCCCCCTCTCCAGCCCCATCCATTCCCTCCTCGCCTTCTCCCTTTGTCCCTCCTCCCCAGGCGCCCCGATCCTCCGCTCGTTAGTTCCAGCTTCCAGCTGCCGGCGTCCTGGTGACCCCTCTTCCAGGGTGCAGGCGGCATCCGGACTGGAGACTCCTCGGCCCCAGTGGCTGGCATCCGACCGACCCTGTTTTTCAGTTTGGCACCACTTCTGCTGTCTCATCTGGACAGGACTCCCCCTGCGGTACAGGTGTGGGGTCCCATCCCTCTAGGTCTCTCGGCATGGGCGCAGACTCCCCCTGCAGTGCAGGTGTGGGGTTCCACCCCCTTTGGTCCCTCGGTTTAGGCGCTGGCAGCCCAACCTACGAGGCAGACCCATCCCAATTGCTTTTTGGAGCGCAGTACGCTGCCTGGCTCACCTCTCTTTTTGGTGGGTCCCACCATTCCCTTTTTCTTCCTGCGCTCTTCGCTGATCAGCAGCCCATACCCGCTGGGCCCCACCGACTCTTCCTGTGCTCTATGCTGATCAGCAGCTCACACCCGTTTGGCCCCACCGTCATCTTCCTGCGCTCTGTGCTGATCAGCAGCGTTCAGCTCCTGCGCTCTACGCTGATCAACAGAGCACACCTGCTGGGACCCACCTGCTGGGCCCCACCGACCCCTCTTTCTCCCTTCCTGTGCTTAGCACTGCTCAGCAGCCCACTCCCGCTGGGCCCCACCGTCCTCTTAGTCAGGCTAGTGCGTCCCTTGGAGCTGGCTCCCCCTTCCCTTACGCGGGGTCGTGGGCCCTTTCTGCGCGTATTATCCCCCTTATTCCCCTTCCGCTAGCCACGTGTTCCCCGCGCGTATTAGCCCCCATCCTCCCTTTACGCAGGACACGTGCTCCTCCGCGTATCCTTCCCCATCCTTGCCAGCGTTCTCTAACGGGATCTCCCTCCACCCGCAACTTTTCGATCCCCAGTCTGTGGCACCCGAGGCCCCCCTCCCATCCTCTCCCCTCTCTCTTCCCGGGCCCCCCCCCAGCTTCGCCTTTCGTCTCTTCCGCCAGTCTCCCAGCCGGCTCCTCCCCCTCTGCCTTTGCGCCCTCCGTGCCGCAGCTCCCCGTCCTATCAGCCCCCGGCGCTCCCCTTCCCGGGTCTTCGGGAGTCCTCCCCTCCTTGAGCATCGGTGGTCCTGGAGCCCCCCCCCCCCTCCGGCGCGGTCCGCGGTGCTATCACCCCCCTATCCCTCCTCCTCCGCCCTCGGTTGCCCCTCCAGTGGCGTCTCCCCAATCTCTGGGAGTCGCCCCACCCCCTTCCAACAGCCCCCTTTTGGCTGGCCCCGTTGCCCCCTCCCCCTGCCCCGAGTCGGAACCCTCCTTGCCGTTGTCCCCGCCCGCCGGGGGAGCGCCCAGTTTTCCCTCCCCGTCTGGACCCTCTCAGCGGTCCTTCGTCGCAGCTCTCCGCCCGGACTTGGCGTCCCCGAAGGGTCTCTTTCTCCATGATGTCAGCCTTCCGGACATTATTTTCTCTCTGGAGTCCTCTGTTCCTCTGGTCCCCTTCTCCGACTTGGAATTGACCTCTCTGTCATCCTCTTTTCCCCACACCTTTGTTCTTAAGTTTTCAACCGGCTACCCCAAACTTTTCAGGGTGCAGGAAGAGATTGCCAGCTGGAAACTCTGGGCCGAATACCGGGTAGCCCCCTTCAACCCCAGGCACATTCTCCTCCATCATTCCTCCGACACCGACCACAGGACGGTGTAGACCAAAGACACATGCAGGATTGGAGCCCACGTGATGAAGATCATCAAATGGTCACAAGTGTTTTCAACCACAGAAGACTCTGCGAGAGTCGCAGCTTGGGTGACCCTGCCCAATATTCTCCTCATATGCTTCGTTCCAGCAGCTCTCAGGCGCATCACCAACTCCTTCGGCACGTATGTGGCTACGGCCCCAGAGACCAGCAACCTAACCAAGGCCCACTATGCCAAAATTTGTGTGGAACTCGACCTAACCACCGAACCACCCAACTTCATCACCATAGAGCTGGGTAACCGATCCCTATTTTCCATAAAAAAATTCTCTTTATTTGTTGTGTTTCTGGGAAAATTACAACTGTAGGAATCTGATCTAGAAGACGATCACTTTATACCTTGGACTATGCGAAGAAGAAAAGCTCTCAAAATTTTGACAGTAGATATCAATGTATCTGTACAATGAATGAAAAAAAGAACTCTATTTATAGAGTCAAGAATAATAACTGAAAAGATAACTGTCTTCACAGCCTATGTCTAGTTAAAAATCACGCAGGATTTAACATACACAAGGCTGTGAGCAGTTACTGGACGTGGCCTGTAACTGTTGGACACATGGCAATCATGCATGAGTCGTGTGCAAGTTACAGGACACGCAGGCGAGAGATCAGTGGCATGGCTGCCACGTACTCCAATTTGATAAAATCTACGCAGACTTGTTGAAGACGAAATCCACGCGAACTCGGTGTAGAAAGCTTCAAAATCTATGCAAACTTGGGGCAGGAAGCTTCAGGATCCACGCAGACTTCGAGGCAAAGAACTCGAAAATTCACGCAAACTTGAGGAAGAAAACTTCAGAATCTACGCAAACTTGAGATGAAGATCACAAATACACGCAGACTTGAGATAGAACTGCCAGCTGTCTTGATTCGGCGTGTCTTGACTGACACAAAATCTCTGACAGTGATGCTTTGTCAGTCGCATTAAATGACAAGAAACCCTTTTGGTACGCCAACTCGACGAAGGCTGAGTCTTGCTGAAGAAGATTTCAAAAATCACGCAATAGACGGCGATAATCTCTCGAATTCTGTGTATACGTGGCATACGAAGAGATATTCTTCGACTGTCGTATTGTCAGTCATAATTACTCTTTGACAAATGATGAGCTGTCTCCCAGCGTGATTTGTTTATATTATCTGGATCAACTGAGTGTGACTTTTGACTTTGTCTTGATCAACTCAGCGTGACTTTCATTTTTGAGGCCTACAAAACCCCCTTCAAAGTTTTCGAAAAATGATAAATTATTTCGAAATACTTTGAAAATAGAGATGATAAAATGGATTTAGTCACACTGAGATGACTTCAAAATGAGAGATTTACTCCGAGATGTTTAGACTGTTGGGATTCTGTGCTGTTAGGATCCCGTACAAATCTCCAAATATCGAGGCAATAATGACTTGACCGTCATTTAGAATTCTTTATGAGCCTATAAATAGGCCATAGATTACTTCTTTCTTTCTTTACTTGCGTTTGAAAGAGAGAACCCACAGAAGAGAACTTCATCTTCTCCGACGAACTCCTTCTTTCCCGACTTCTTTTCCTCCTTTTTCAGCCGAAAATGGCTCCTAAGAAAGCTGATGCTCAGGCCAAGGGGAAAGCTCCCGCAACTTCTTCGCGTGCCACTATCGACAGACTTCCTCGACAGGAAGTCCCACAAGCTCCTATACATCGTAAGTGATGGGAGAACACGAACTGTTGAAGACGATGAAGATGACCTCAATATAGAATTTTTAGGATCTTTAAAACAAATAATGAAGTTTCAGAAATATATCCTCCCTTTTTAGGGCAAAGGATATTAACAAAGTATGCCCCCTCTTTAGGGTTAGCCATACTTCACATCTTCGTATTTACGAAGCTCTGTGTTTCACGCAAAAAAGGGCATGGCTCTCATGACTCTGCATGACTTTTCATTTTGACAAAAAATGTCGATGTTGAAAAAGTCACGCAGCTTCCATGATGACTCTGCGTGATTTTTCATATATTGGGAGAGATGCCAATGTTGAATTATTCACGCAGACTTCTGAGAGTCATCCTCTGGATAGACTAGTCTTGATCTGTCAGCGTGTTCTTTTGTCATTTTCACTAAAATGTGACTCTAGCAAATGATGCGTGACTTTCATCCTAATCTGTCTGAGCTTTGCGTGAATTAATCATCTGCGTGAATAAATCACTTAGCATGTCACAGTAATATATCCATGTGGAGTCTGCGTGACTTTTTGAAATTTCCTTCAAATACTGTAATACAGTCATAGACATAGGTATATCTGATTTTGTCTTCTGTCATTTTCTGTAGTGAACATCCGAAGCGAAGAAGCAGATTTTGAAGGGTGCTTAAGTGTTTCATTTAAGCATGATCTATCTCATATAACATTCCCTCATTTTGATCTTCCTGAAACAAGACTATCATTGTTAGTCAATCAAGACCACACAACCTTACTCTGCTTGATGAATAGACAACCTTTCCAAAGTCTAGATCTGGTATCCCATAAGAAACCAGCATTCTTGTTCGGAGATGCTATAGCACAAAAATTTCAGCCAAAGGGCATTAGGGAGAAGGTGTGGGAGAAGGTGTGCTTCTGCTTTGAGGGGGATGTGAAACAACCCATGTATTGGCCAAAGGTTTCCCGGGGCTTGTCAATCATGAGACTTATACATGCCAGCTATCCGAGAAAGATGTCTTGGTATTTGACTGAATATCAGCAGGCGAAAGCAAGCCGTATTATTTACAGGAAAGAGGGATTTTTCAGTGCCCCGGAGGATCATGTATCAGTGTTTCGGGGTCTGAAGCCTGGATGTATACCACCAGAAGACTCATCCATAGTGATGCCCTTCAGGATGCCCATATTCATAAATAAATTTATGTCAAATCGGAATGCATTTTATCCGACCGATTCAACGCCGAGGATGAATGGCCTAATGAATCAGGAGAATGTAAGATGGAAGACTTTGGTCCACTGGGCTTTGGAAAATTTTAGAACTGAGTTGAAGAAGATTAATCTTTATGATGCTGTCGTCAACTCATCTTACGGCTTTAAACCCAACCCCTTCCTATTCCTGGCTTTAGTTGAGAGATACAACCACAGGACGGGGACTTTTATGACTCCAAAAGAGAGATAGGCTACGCCCTTCATGAGATGGAATACATCTCACACCTGCCTTCAGGCTCGCTGCCGTATGAGGAGTATGTTCCTACGACAGAGGAACTAAACTTTCTGTCAGAGAAGAACCCAGAGATGGTCCATCTATTTGAAGAGATGATGTGCCATTTTGGCACATGCACCCTATATTACAAGGGTTCCAAGGATGAAGCTGGCAACCACATTCAGAAGTGGATGTCCTACCTTTTCATGAACCGTGAAAAAGGATGATAGGAAAATAAATGAAAAGAGGTATTATCAGATTAGCAACTTCAAGCCTCTCTCTGAGAGTGAGATCACTTATTTGCTGGAGAAATACGACTGCATGGATTTCACCATTACTGAAGATTGGTACGAGTTCAAAGCTGGAACCACTTTCAGCTCTTATGTGCGGTAGAGTGGCAAGGATCTGTCAAGGAACGGTCACTTGGCCGGATTCCTATCTCTGTGGTTAAGGAGATTCATCGTTCCCGGCTCCAGTTCCTTGGACAGAATACACAGAGGTGTTATCTTTGCAGTGGTACGCCTTGTGTATGGTTACAGGCTGGACTTATTATCAGCGATGACCTGCAGACTAAATACAGGTCTTCGAAATTTTGTAACTACCATGCTGTCTGCTCAGAGGCTGATGACTGAAGAATTCCCAAGGATAGAGATGCCTTTCACATTTTTATATGGTTGGCTTCTCCTTCATCGTGATGGTCTGATACCTCCAGGGGCAGGAGGGAGCAGCAGTCTTTTTCTGGAGAGGTACTCTGGAGAGACGTTCTGGAAGGTTCACACCCTCCCAGAATGCAGAAATGTATTGAATAGGGCGTCACATTGGTCGATCCAATGTGTCCCTCCACCATCGGGCTATGAGAGTATGCCCTTAAATATGATGGACGGAGATATGGGAAACCGACTAGATGATGTAGCCTTCCAATGGTTACAGAGGATCCGACCTTCTCATCTAGTATATCGTCACGAAGAAATGGCATATCTGGAACCATATTTACCAAGCCGATTTGCCAGACAATTCGGGTATGACCAACTCCATGTTGGGAACGCCACTACTTGTTTATCTGCTCGCAGAGGACTCATTGACGGAGCTCGAGCTTGGAGATATTTTGCAGCTAGAGATACAAAGGTCGTATTCTCTATGCCTAATCCTTTGTCTAGCTCGGGGCCAAAGATGCTTTATACGTATACACGTTTCTATGTGTCGTCGAGCACTTTCAGACCGAGTTTCAATCTGAAGACCTTTGTTGCAGAGGATGATCCAGCTCCATCGAAGAGGTCAAAGAAGAAAATTGTTATTCAGCACTTTCCTTCAGAACCCGAAGATGAGACAACAGAAGTTGAGCCTCCCTATGAATTATTCCAGGAAGGAAATTTTTCTGATGAGGTCCTTCCTCCTATATTTATATCTCTTTCTAAGAGGAAGAGAAGTGACGAATCTTAGACCATCTCCAAGAGGAGTACTAGGTCTCAAACATCCAAGAATAAAAAGAAAGGGGTCTCGGTGACTGCTACTTCATCTTTGGGCGGTATATCAGTTGATGAAGACGATGCCGCTGATAAGGATGAAGAGACTGATGAAGACGACGCTCCTTTGATAAGGAGGTCGAGAGGCAAATATGTTAAAAAGTCTGTCAGTAAAATTAAGGGCAATAAACTCCTAGAGACAATCATGAGTGGAGGAGTTTTGCCAGAAATTAACGAAGCAGCCTCTACTGAGAAGACCGAGTCTGATGATGAACAGACTGAAGTAGAATCTGCTCAAGCTCAGGAAATAACTGCTCTGACCGCAAGTGGAGTGGCTATTGAACCCTCGGAGACGAGGATGATCCCATTTGAGCATGGGACTGAGGGTGTCATTCAGGCACTGGATGACCAGATTAATTACTCTGAAGAAGAACCAGCTCCAGAAAAAGTGACAAAACAGTCAGAAGTTTCTGAAACTCAAGCTGAAGAAAATATTTCTTCGTCCAGAGGCGATGAAGACGTGCCGGCGTCTGAGCTATCAGCTGCTGATGATTTGTTGAAGAATGTTTGTCAAGACATCATTCTTCAAACCGATGTTCCAGAGAGGACTGAACCGGCGGCAGTCAACACTAAGCTTGCTATCGTCGTTGTCCCTGAGACTCATGAAGATGTGAATATCATTGACTCTGAATCAGAAGCTCATCCTGAAGATGAAGAAGAAGAAGAAGAAACTGAAGGAGGAAAAGACTGGCATGCTGGCACCTCTACTCCTTATGATGAAGACAAAGTCAAGGGGAACATAATGGAACTTAGCCCTGAACCTGCTCAATCACCGAACAACGCTCTAGCACCCAGTAATTCTGGAGCTGGAAGCAGCCATATAAAGCAGGTATCGGATACAATCATGGACCCTCTGCGAGAAGAAGCAAAACTCCCTCCATATACCGAGTATGAACCTCAGCCAGGTAGAACTTTATTTCAAATTCTGTTTCCGCTGTTTCTTTTTTTTCTTTAAATGCTGATTACATTTTTCTTTAACTGTAGGAACTGCTGCAGCAATGAGTTCGACTCATGCTCCACTTATCCAGGCTGATGCCGATGAAGGGAATTCACACTTAACTTCTCCAGTGGCACATACTTCTGTTCCGAGGATAGAGAATATTCAAGCTTCTTCTTCCATGATGACAGCGACTCCTGGATTTGACACTGGGTTAACAAGAACTCTAGGAATGTATTCAGATATCATTTACTCATATCTAGATACATATTCCAGACGTTTCTTGAAGGATGAAGCTATGCCATTTTCTGATCTTCGAACTATGGTTAAGTTCCCTCTCATGGCGCTGCGTCATGCTGGTTGTGAATCTCAGTGCACCTTCTTCAAACATCTCCTGAATGAGTTGGAAGTAACTATTCGAAAATACTGGGAGACTAAGAAGGAAGATCTTCAATCTTTAGCTGCAACTAAAATTAGTCAACTAGAGCATGAAGCGCAGTCCCAACAAGCAGCTCTTGAAGCATTTCTTGTCTCTTCTACTGAGAAATTAGTAGAAAAGGACGAAGAAATATTAGCTACTCGTCAAAGAGTAGAGCTTCTGGAGAAGGATAAAGCGTCCAAGACTGAAAAGCTGAAGAAATTGAAAGAGGAATTAGCTCGTCTTCAAGAGCGCATTGCTGTCATGGAAACATATCAAGCTGAGGTTGCTACTGCTTATATCTCTGAAGTTGAACGCTGTAAGACTCTTCAGAAGGAACGAGAACAGATGCAGGCGGAACAGATTGAAGAAGTTAGCCATCGCCAGTCTAACATCATTACTTTTGATGAACAGAATGTTTCAATTGTAGCAGTAGAACGAGTTAGAAAAACTCATGAAGAGAAACTGATTGCTGTTCTAGATCGTATTAGGGAGTTGATAACTCCAAATGAGTGAACCTCTTTTATTTTCACTTTCACTTGTATTTCACGTTTTGATTCTGGAATGAGAGTAAATGAAAATCCTTGATCTGACTTTTGGTTTTGCTGTTTTGAAAATGATAGATTCATAGAAAATATGTTCAGAGGTAAATAATACATGACATATTTCAGTAGAATAGAATATACAAACGAACTTTGTAATTCTATCAAATGATATTAAACCAGAAATGATCTTAGTTTAATACTGATTGGAAAAAATAGAATTCAGACATAAAAATATCTTTGAACTCAATTTTTCATGATCTTTAGACTCGAAAATCAAAAGACTAGATGAATGAACGGGTTAACCGTCAGATTATAATGAACGGACGAACCGTCGGATAGATGAACGGACGAACCGTCAGGTATTAATGAACGGTCAAACCGTCAGATGAACGGATGAACCGTCAAGTATGAATCATTTTTTCAAAACAGTCAATATAAACCATATTGGAAGACAGAAGGTTGAAATAGAAGTCACCAATACTCGTATCGGAATCCCAAGAAGTGGTACTAGAAGAATCAGATCTCTTATCTTTGTCAGACTCGGGATCTTCATGGATAATAATGATAAAAGGAGTAGGAGCTATATAGCCCAATCCGCATTTCGTCCTTTCATATTTCAGAGGAGGAATATGAACAGGCATTTTTCTTCCTTTTCCATCATTGAGGCCAGTCCTGAAGTCATAGCCCATATTTTTGATGATGTATCTAGATTGCTGACTATAACGACATAGTTGTAATCTTCCAGTATCATCATTTTTGTCATCATCTTCAAGATCAGAAGGATTTTGAGGCCCTTTGTAGAAGAATATTGGAATGTCTCCTGGCTTTCTGCTGGAAACTAGAAAGTATGAAGATTGTACAGGTTCTAGAGATACATCTGTATGAACAATATGTACAACTCCTATGGTTATTGTGTTCAAGTCATCTAACAGATGTAAATAACTATGAACATAATTACACACATCAACGTACTGCAAAGGTGGAGACTTTTCATTAAATGTAAAAGCAGCAATATTTACATTGGAAGAAGGCTGAGCCTTAGAGATTTTAGCCAAGTCAATGACTAAAGGGGGAGAAGAAGAAGAAGCTTTGTTTCGATTAAGATCGATAACAAATGGCTCAGAAGAGGTGAGCTCCCTTGATGTTTGAGTAGGAAGAGTAGTCCGCCCTCCAACTGAAATTAGCAGAGTATCTTGTGAAGATACAGGAACTGTAGTACGCCCACTGACATGAATGATCAGTGTATTTTGAGTAGATGATTGAGGTAACGGAGAGATCCGTCCACTCACTGGAATGATGAAAGAATCTTCTCCAGAGGGTTTAGGAGATTGTTGCTGAGTAGTTCGACCTTTAACAGGGATTATTAAAGTCTCACTTTGTGCATCTTCTTTCTCCATAGCTTGTATGATCCTTGTATACTCTTCTTTGTACATTCGAGAATCGTTGAAATAAGCTTCAACCCCATGGAAGGGATTTATATCAGCAACTTCTTTTTGTACTCTTCCATTGCTATCAATGTATTTAAAATATTGATGAAGAGTAGAGGGCACCACATTATTTTTATGAAGAAAGGGCCTCCCCGGAAGAAGATTATAGGATCCTGCGATCTCGATCACATAGAAAGTGACTTTAGATCTGAAATCGCCTATCTGAAGCTTCAGATGAATCTTTCCCAAAGGCTCACTTCGGCTTTGATTGAATCCCAAGATAGTAGTAACCGTCTTGGAGAGCTTGTGAAAAGGGATTTTTAGTTCATCCAACAAACTCTTTGGCATTATGCTTATAGCAGACCCTGGGTCAATGAGGATACGATCTATCTTCATCGTATCAATATAACCAGTGTAGTAGAGAGGTCGGTCATGTCGATTATCCTTCAGTAGCATGTCGTCTTGTGTAAAGGTGATATTTGGGATAATCTCCAGTACACTGTTGCAATGTAAGCAAGTGGCAGGTTTCGCATCTGGCTTCTTCAATTGTGCAAGACAAGAGTCAGCTTGTAGAAGTGCTTTACTTAACGTCTTCCGAATTTCTTTAGAAAGACGTAGAAGTTCAAAGAGGGACATTCTAGCTGGAGTATTAGCAAGTTGAGCCAAAATGTCGAAGTTGTAAGGCTTCTGAAGTCCAAGAGGAAGAGACTTCTTGATTGGTTTATCAAACTGAGCTTGTTGCTTGCCTTTCTCAAGAGTTGTGGGTTTGGGAGGAACAGGTTCAACTGGTGTAGTTGAAGGAACAGGTGCAGTAGATGATTCTTCTTCAGGAGGAACATTAGGAGCATCTTTAGCAGCTGAAGGGATATCAGTAGGATCTTCAGGATTTTTAGAATAATCCTTTAGGTAAGGTTTCCCCGTTCGAGTAGCACTAACAAGTGCTTCTTCTTTGTCTTTTGGCTCTGTGTCAGAGGTAGACCCAAGAGAAGTCATATGACATGACTTGATCTTTCCAGCCTTCTTGGACTTTCGAGAAGAAATCTTTTGAGGAGAAGGAGATTCAAAGTCTGTTATTAGATCAGGATGAATCCACATGATTTCTCCAGTCTCCAAAGTGATTGGTGCTAATCCTTCAGACTGTGGAGGAGAAATATTTACTATTTCAAGAATTGCCTTGGGAATAGGAACAATTCCGCTTTCAAGAAATTGAGGAGGGAAGTCTCCAAATTGCATAGAGACGACATTAGAAGTGACAGTCTTCTCTTTTGGAGTAAGAGAGATAGCTCCAGACTTAATCATTTCTTGGATCTTTCCTTTCAGTACATAACATGTACGAATTGTGTGACCCAGCATTCTGTGGTATGGACAGTATTTAGGATGATCTGTCTTACCAGCTTCATCAGGTTTCTTGATCTCAGGTAATTGTATTTTATTACCTTTTAGCAGACATTCAAAGATACCAAGGACATCGTCGTCATCAAAAGAATATTCTTCTTTGGGGCGAGGTGTTCTTGATTGTTGAGTTGTAGAGGCAGGAGTTTGAACATTTGATGCATCTTTGCTCTGAAGATTAACTTCAAGAGTTTCTTTTCCTTTGCGAGCATTATTTTTATTGTTAGCACCTTGTCCTGTTTCTTTAGGAGTCATCTGCACTCCTAAACCTTTGAAGGTTTCAGCACTGATTTCTGCAGCTTTGGCACTAACTATGAAAGAAGGCCAGTCTTGGAATTGAGTGGATCCTGTCCACATACTGATGATTGGCAACAAGTTTGATTTGCACGTGTCAATGGTGACAGCATCATGAGTTCCAAGAGGCATCTTCAGAGCTTCTCTTCGAAACCGTTCAATGTATTCCTCTGTAGATTCATTATTTTTCTGCTTGATTCTAATAAGAGCAGAAACATCTGTTTGAAACCGAAAAAATGAGGTAATGCTCCCATCTGGGAGACTTCTATACCATTCATAAGCCGTTCCCTTGAGACATCCAAGAAATACCCGAGTAAGGAGGGCATCACTTGGTTGCAGTTGATCAGTCATCACTTCAAAGTGATTAATAAACTGACTTAGAGAAGTGGTTCCATCATAGAATGAGATAGTAGGAGGCTTGTATTTAGGAGGATATGATACTTGCTTCCATTCTATCGGATAAGGTTGCTTGATGCCTAACCTTTGTAAACCATCCTTCTGTTTGAATGCCTCGAATTGAGTTTTAAGATTCTTCAATTCTTCAGAGACAACTCCCAAAGATTGTGAAGTTGTGGCTTATAGAGAATAGTTGGGAGGAGGAACAGCATTGTAAGTACTACCCCCAGCTCCAGAGAGACTAGGATTTGGTTGAGCTGGTCCAGGAGTATTGGATTGTACTGCTGGAGGAACTTGTACTGGACTTATATCAGTATCAACTGGTATGGCATCTGGTACAGTCTGTCGATTTTGCAACTGAGCTGTCATGAGTTCATACATCGACT
Source organism: Iris pallida (assembly GCA_029216955.1). Taxonomy (NCBI): domain Eukaryota; kingdom Viridiplantae; phylum Streptophyta; class Magnoliopsida; order Asparagales; family Iridaceae; genus Iris; species Iris pallida. Next base: position 10,812,245 of record JANAVB010001799.1, read on the forward strand.
TCATTGTGTCAGTCATAGACTTCATTTGCTGTTCCAAAGAAGCAATTCTTTAATCTTGAGGAGTCAAGAAAGAAGAAGGTTCATCAGTATTCCCATCAACCATGTAAGTCGTGACTGTATGAGGGATTATTGATGAACTAGTGGATGTTGTATGCTCTGAATCATTGCTTCGTGCATCAAAGTCAACTATAGGAGAATTACCCCCAGTAGGAAGAGGTGGGAAGTTAGATTCTCCAAGGAATTCAGAATCAATTTCAGGGATCAAATTTCTTTGACTAGAGGCCAGGACTCTTGCTCTGGTATTTCTATATACTCCATCTGGACTATCAACTCTACCCCCGGTGTCCCGAGAAGTCATGTTGACAGAGGCAAACAAAGGCTCATCTTCATCAGACATAGGTTCATACTGAATCCTATTGAAGACAGACTATCGTTTAGTTTGACATCTGCATTGCATTGTGGCTCTTGGCTGGAAGTCACATTCATGATCACCATGGTCTTGAACCGTTGATTGACATCTGCACTGAATTATGACTCTTGGATAGAAGTCACATTCAGCATGTTCCTTTGATATAGAATTACTCCTTCTCTTCTGTTGAAGATATTCCCGTAAATCTGTTTATGAAGATTGAGGAGTATACTTCCTGTTCTTGGGTCTTGATGGCTCTTGATTATACAAAGAGTGATTAATGTGAGCCACATAATTTCTTGCATACTCTGCATCTGGATCTTTTATCTTTATATCCAATTGGTATGGTTTCTTAACACCAGAAGTGCTGAGTTTTGTTCTTAAATCAGTGGAAGGTAACACATTAATTTTGGAAACATGGAGTTTTCCTTCCATTGATCTGGATATTTGCAGAGAAGGAAGAGTTGAACCACTCCTTTGATTAGGAGTTGGTAACAGACCCTCTTTAATGGACAGATTCTGTGCCCAATTTGAAGAAGTCATAGGAGAAGATATTAAGGAATATTTCTTCTTAGACTCAATCAGATTTTGAGACATAGAATGTCCAGAAGGAAGAGTAGTCAAAAGACCATCTCCTTTCCTTTGACTAACAAAAATATCAGTCAAAGCTGTTCCTGAAGTAAAAACTACAGGAGCAGAAGAAACAACTAAAGAGTTATTCCTTTTCGAAGGGACTTTGTGTGGAAGACCACCCCCAGTTCTAATAGAACTCGGTAAAGAAGAAGAGATAACTAAGGAGTTATTCTTCTCTGATGAAATACACGCTGAAACAGATTTGGCTAAGGAACCAGTACTGTTAGCGTGACTTTTAATTTTAGAATTACATGCTGGAACAGATTTGGCTAAGGAGCCAGTACTGTCAGCGTGACTTTTAGGGTTGAATTCGTACGCTGGAACAGATTTGGCTAAGAAGCCAGTACTGTCAACGTGACTTTTAGGGTTGAATTTGCACGCTGGGACAGATTTGGCTAAGGAGCCAGTACTGTCAGCGTGACTTTTAGGGTTGAATTTGCACGCTGGAACAGATTTGGCTAAAGAGCCAGTACTGTTAGCGTGACTTTTAGGGTTGAATTTGCACGCTGGAACAGATTTGGCTAAGGAGCCAGTACTGTCAACGTGACTTTTAGGGTTGAATTTGCACGCTGGAACAGATTTGGCTAAGGAGCCAGTACTGTCAACGTGACTTTTAATTACTGTCATCTTCGAGCGCACAAGAGTGTGCGTGCTTGCAGTGGAGTTCTTGCCAGAGGTAGGAGTAGACACTGTGGCAGAGAGTTCACCATTGACTGCCAACTGATTCTTAGGGACATAGACAGAGTGTCCCTTCGACTTGGCAGTGATGATGGAGGCTGGAGTGGGCTTGCCACCCTTAGCCCGCTGCATTTCTTTATAGGCGAGTTGATCGAATTTGATCGTCATCACCTTCTTCATCGAGCCGATTAACGAAGTGTCGCATTGAGTTGTTACCATCTCAGAAGAGGAGATGGTTTTCCTCAGCAGAGTCGCCAATTTGTTTTCCATAAAGAAATTCTCTTTATTTGTTGTGTTTCTGGGAAAATTACAACTGTAGGAATCTGATCTAGAAGACGATCACTTTATCCTTCGGACTATGCGAAGAAGAAAAGCTCTCAAAATTTTGACAGTAGATATCAATGTATCTGTACAATGAATGAGAAAAAAGAACTCTATTTATAGAGTCAAGAATAATAACTGAAAAGATAACTGTCTTCACAGCCTATGTCTAGTTAAAAATCACGTAGGATTTAACATACACAAGGCTGTGAGCAGTTACTGGACGTGGCCTGTAACTGTTGGACACATGGCAATCATGCATGAGTCGTGTGCAAGTTACAGGACACGCAGGCGAGAGATCAGTGGCATGGCTGCCACGTATTCCAATTTGATGAAATCTACGCAGACTTGTTGAAGACGAAATCTACGCAAACTCGGTGTAGAAAGCTTCAAAATCCACGCAAACTTGGGGCAGGAAGCTTCAGGATCCACGCAGACTTCGAGGCAAAGAACTCGAAAATCCACGCAAACTTGAGGAAGAAAACTTCAGAATCTACGCAAACTTGAGATGAAGATCACAAATACACGCAGACTTGAGATAGAACTACCAGCTATCTTGATTCGGCGTGTCTTGACTGACACAAAATCTCTGACAGTGATTGCTTTGTCAGTCGCATTAAATGACAAGAAACCCTTTTGGTACGCCAACTCGACGAAGGCTGAGTCTTGCTGAAGAAGATTTCGAAAATCACGCAATAGACGGCGATGATCTCTCGAATTCTGTGTATACGTGGCATACGAAGAGATATTCTTCGACTGTCGTATTGTCAGTCATAATTACTCTTTGACAAATGATGAGCTGTCTTCCAGCGTAATTTGTTTATATTGTCTGGATCAACTGAGCGTGACTTTTGACTTTGTCTTGATCAACTCAGCGTGACTTTCATTTTTGAGGCCTACAATCCCACACCCAACAAGTCCTTTACGACAACCACATCTTGTTCTGCAATCATTGCCATTTAAGGGGCCACCTCACGAAGCACTGTTACCGCCTTCACCCAGAACTCAAGAATAAAGCCACCCGGAGAGACATTGAGCCAGCCGAAGGAAGAACACCCTCGTCCCCCATTCTGCCACGCCCAAACACGCATACTCGATTCGGATCTAGTGACGGTAAGACCGACCGAAGCGAGCATCCTTGCAAAACCCTAATCAAAGCTCTGTCCCCCGACAACACCCGAGATCTTATCCTCTCCAACCCTTTCGATGTCCTAGAATCGGGAGAAGCAGAATCAAGTGAGTCTAGCGACCCAACGGGCGAGCTTGTTCTCACCGAGACGACATACACCCCCCCAAACACGGAGGTTGACGAAGAGATCACCGACACCATCTACGTGGACCTTCAACGGCCCACCGAAGATCCTGTTGAAGAAGCCCTTGCCATCCTCGGGCCAGAACAAGTACGGAGAGGACTTCAGGTCCAAGCCGCAGGATTCCCCCTCCAGTAAACCATGCTGCTGATCACGAGCGCCAGTGACTCCCTGGTCATCCCCTCCGAAGATTCCATCTTGGACTCCGCCGGAGAACTGGTTAGCATTCCCACGGACCCACTAGAGCAACCCCCAAGAGCATCTCCATCCACGTCTAAGGCGGAGACGTCACCCCCGAGTGGGGGCAATGTCACCTCGCCATGGGCAGAAGCGCCCACCTCAAGTGGGGACATGGCCAACAAAGCTACTGTTGATAACAAAACCATTCAAACCAGATCCGCCACCAGGCGAAACAAAACCCCCCACCCCAACTTTATTAATATTGAACATCCCGTCCGCGGACTGGCGAACAAACCCACATTAAGGAGAATTTATGGACTGCAAAAAATCTACAAGATCGACATCCTCATTATCATCGAACCCAAAATCCCTCCCAAAAGATTAAAATCTATCCAGTTACAGCTGGGCCTCCCAACGGCCATAGCCGACAGAAACGACATTTGGATCCTCGCCACGACGGATGTCAAAATCGGGGTCATCCAGGACTCCCAGCAGGCCCTCTCTTGCTGGTGGGAACACCCCTCGCTTCCTGAGCGTACCATCCTCTCCGCGGTCCACGGTAGCTGTGATATTGCCGAACGAAAACATCTCTGGAACGACCTCATAAATATCCACCTCTACTACATTAACCTCCCTTGGCTGTGCATCGGGGACTTCAACGCGATCACCTGCAGAGAAGAGAAAATTGGAGGGCGACTTCCTCCTATATCGGCCATGCAAGACTTCAATAATTTTATCTTCGATGCTCACCTCACTACCCTTCAGTTCACTTGCAACGCCTTCACCTGGTGCAACATGCAGGAAGGCGAACGCCGACAATACTCCCAATTGGACAGAGCACTCTCGAACGATCGCTGGCTCGGTATAGGGATCACCACCAATTTATCCCATCTCAACTCCACCGAATCTGACCACGCCCCTCTGCTGGTTGAAATCAAAAATTCCGTTAGCCCTCCCAAAAAGAATTTCCAATTCCTTGATTTCTGGACTGATCACCCCCAATTTTTGAGCATCGTCGCAGAAGCGTGGAACCGAGAAGACTCCCCCAACCCCCTATCGCGGGTGAGCAACAGACTCCGAGCGACGAGAAAAGCTCTATCCAATTGGAGCAAACTCGCCTATTGAGACATTTTCCAAGCCGTGCGGGTTGCGGAGGACGATGTCACCCGAGCCGAAACCCTTTTTGCGTTGGAGCGTTCAGTCACTGCTAGGTCTGCCCTGAACCTCACCAAGGCCATGCTCAAATTTTGTCTTAAAGTGGAGACCGACTTATGGAAGCAGAAAGCGAGATTGAAATGGGACAGCGAGGGGA
>JANAVB010001799.1:10824587-10841499 GCA_029216955.1 Iris pallida
ATGGTATAGCTCGAATTTGGTTAATTTTTCTGTGAAATTGTAGACCATGCTTGAATAACTAATCTTAGTCTAGCACGGTAATGGACAACTTTGCACAAGGCATATTTCTTCGAATGGTAACCTGGGGCCACGGGACCGATTCGATCTAGGGGAAAACAAGGTATAGTTGACTGGGTTTAAGCAACGAATAATTCTGGGACTTTCAACGGGTCCACTACTTGCGTTGAAAGGATTCCGTCCAACCAGGCTATGTCCAGATGGCTAGTTAAAGCCAGTGACCTCCACATCACACACTGTTTTAGTCATTCTTTCAAACTGACAGGATGAGTATGGTCAGCTGTATATTATACGACCTCGCTCTAACCATTGGTAATTTCTAGCGTAAATTACCTTATTTATGTTTCGTGAAATTGAATAGGATGGCTAGAAAGATCACTAAATATTTTCATTTCACCTAAATTCTTGAAATGAGTGAACGAAAATTAATTAGCCACGAACTATACACGGAACGTACTGGTCTTCGCTCTCCACAGATACTACAACTCATAAGAGCGTACCACCTGATTGAAGGCAGTGCTCATGTATTTTGAAGCTTCGCCCTGCGCACGAAGACATCAAATTCTTTTGAAGACCCCGCATCTGTCTCAAGCAGAGATGTCTCAACACTTCCTATGTAAGATGTCTGACTATTTTGGTTGTAAAGGGTGTGATGTATGGAACAGCTATCTCATCGACGTCATTTATAAATCGAGCGGCAGTTTGTAGCCCGTACGCACTCTCCTTCTGTACCTGTGTCAGATAAATATAAATTCTGTATTATCAATGAAAGAAGTTTCTCAATACCAATGCGTTTAATTTACTCTCTGCGTACTTTTCTTGTTGTTGTGTTTCAGATAACCTTATGAACTTGCCTTGTGCGACGCAACCTCTACGCTTGGACATCTCCCTGCGGGATGAGTATCAATCTTGGAATCGGACATGACATATAAGACCCATTCTCATCTCATCTTTTCATCTCAATGCATATACACGGTTCAGAGACTACCTCAATGACTTCCGATCTTGAGAACTTTATATAGTTATCAAATCATCTTACTCAAACCCAGAACGACTATTGATAGCCTTCCTACTAACTGACCCAATCATGTTTCGTGCAGTACACCAACCAAGCTTACTCTATATAACAAGCTTTGATACCTTGGGAACGTGGCAATGAACCCGTAGGAGTGTGTCTGCTATGAATAGCATTGAAATTGTAGGAACGTGCCTGCTATGACGTTAAGTCGATAGTCCGTGACATAACTTTATAACTTAATATGTGAGGTCAAAAGACCGAAGTGCCAACTTTGAAAACCATCGTGGAGTGATATCTAGGCAACCAGTAACATTTTTCATGTTCTACACAATCTGACTCGATGGGATTTTTCTCTCAGCTATGTGGATTCATCTATTTTATATCAAGCCTATTCAATGCAGTAAAAACTTCCATTTATTAGTGTGAAGGCCAAACTAAGGCAAGTTCACCGAGGCCACCCACCTGAGCGAGGAGTTGCCTCGACTGAGCGGAATTTCGAGCAAGCCGTTGAATGGCTAAGTCCAACGTTGTTTTGTTTCGATTCCTTCGGTTGAACGGAATGGGACGGGCACTACACACATGAGGAAAAGCTCAACTTCCTATCTCCTTATTTAGTCCCACATCAGCTGTACAAAATATTGAATTGTGCATATATTGCTTTACTCCCTTTTGCTCTATTGAAGTCTTGTGTGGGTAGTCCTACGGGCTATATGTCACACCGCGCTTCCAGAATACGGCGAGCCGAGTACGTAACATCATCCCCAACGATGTTTATTAATTTTTGATATACCTCAATATATACCCGAGGAAACATCCATTTACTTATTCGAATTTGTTCACCAAATGCTATCTTTGAACCTGATGCAAAATTTACTCATCCATACTCAAGATCAAATCAGTTTTTGCCTATCTCGGAGTATTGAGCAATATAATTCTCACATCCTCTAATTCAAACTTTCAATAGTACTATCTTATCTCACTGTCAAGTCTTCTTACGTAATTCAAAATTCAATCAATTCAATTCAAGCCACAACATTCCATACATGATCCATATAATTAATTTTTTTCCAGGCCATCCGTTTCACTATCCCAAATCCTATATAATATTATCTTAATCCTTTAAGAACAATTCTCGATCATCAAAACCAATTCCAATAAGAGACCCTTAAAAATTACATTAATTGGGTACAAAATAAATAAATATTCCTTCACAGGAAATTCAATCACAATTATTCAAATAAAAATATTATTTTACAAGAAATCCAGTGAATAATTAATGAGTAATGCCTATCGGATATATATAGAAGGAAAATACTTACTGAAATAAGGAATAATATTGAAAAAAAATCGATGGAGAAAGAAGGATATAATTTAGGATTCTAAATTGATAAGATAAGGGATGCCATAAGGAGATATAAAAATTTCAAGTAGGTTGGGAATTTACAAAATGATATATGAAAATCTGGCAAGAAAATGGGACGAGTCGGGATTTAAGAATAATAAAATCAAAATATCAAGGAGTTACACTACATTCAATAAGCTATATATAATATAATATCTATTGTGCCTATACCTTAAACAAGATATTGCTAATACTAGCTTACCAAATAATCCTACCAAGCCATACTTATATCTATGCTAATTTTCAAAAACACATTATATTCATTCCAAAATCTTAAATCATTATCGGCTATTGGCTACATGGTCCTTCTTTCTAATTCCTATTCTATATAATAGTTCTAGATATACCCAAACATAGGTTTACTGATGTTGTCAAGCTCGATATCCTTAAAAAAATTCTACAATCCTTTACTAGGCCAAATCTAACCGATACTTCTATTCAGATCCTAAGTATTTTATCTTATACCATCCATTCCTTCTTAAGAAATCAATCAATCTTTTATCATCATATGACTTACCAAGCTAACTACATTAGAATCTCACTCTATATTATACCTCAATACTTAGTTATAAAAGAATCCAGCTAGACTCAAAATTATTCTTGCATTAATTTATTTTCTATCTTCCGAGAACTTTCAGTCGAAAATGTAACTCATCAAGTCTAAATCTCCTTATTCCATGTGATCTGAATCTTTATCGAAAAGTTTCAAGACATTCAATTCTGTATTTACCATAAATGACTCCAAATTAAGACCTACATCCTATCCTAGGCTTTTTTTTAAGACTTGCATCCTATCCTAGATTTTCCATTCTTCGCAGACCTGCATGGACCACCACTAAAAGAAGTGTCATGTCCCACTAACAGAATATGGCGAGCCGAGTACATAACATCATCCTCAGGCTACGCGAAATACAAATACTCCAGTACCCATATTCGCGATTGTCGCCCGTATGGTTCTAAGATAGGTTATCACAGGTCATAATTGGCAAAATAAAATTAATATTATTCAAATGGACATTCTGAAACTATAAATTTGAAATGGACTATTCTACCCATTACAACTATTAACCCAATTATAATTATATATTTATATACCTGAATTGATGATAAGAAGATCTGATTTCAATATGATTGCCTTCAATCATCACATCTCGTTCTTATTCTCCAGCTTTTCTTTAATGTACAATAGCAGCTCCTTGGAAGTATGTCAACAAATTTAGTGAACAATACTAGGTCGTCAAACGACACGCAAGTCCTCAATCAAAGACGAGAAAATAAAATAATTAAATTAAGAATCACTGAGATGATCGGATTCTCGGAATTCCAAAGTTAAGAAATTAAGAAATTAATTCTGAGGGATTATAACGTTAACTTAAAATTTGACGCTGACTAGATCTCATTCTAGTGAATTTTCTTAGTGTTCGTCCTACGACTAAATCCTAATAATTTATAAATAACGACTACCGTCACAATCACAACAACCTAAATTTACTACCACAATCATAGTCAAGTTTTCTATATGATGATGCAGTTTAAAGAAAACATTTGGATCACGATCAATCTCTATTTTCCCGACAATAATCCCATTTACCCGGGACCAGATGGTGTCTGGATTGGGTACGGTGCCTTAGATCCGACCCCCCACATCTTATGGGAAACTTGTATGCATTAACTTTTTAAATTTTGATTTTATTCTCAGAATTTACTGGACTGTTCTCTGTTGGTGAGGTAAGCCTCACCCCCGACATCGCAAGGCCTTACAGATACGGGACTACTGATCAACTTTTTCTGTTGTTATAAATTGCAAGGATTTCGATAGATGTGATCCAGTTGTTCTCTCCCACCCCATGATGCAACTACAAACACATACAATAGTCTATTAACTCCTATGTCTAATATCATGTTCCAACTCAATTACCATCTCGTATGTCAAAGACAATACGCCATACGGTAATATCTTGTTGGCAGAATATTATCCAACTCATTACCATCTCGTGTGTCGGAACAACACACCATATGGTAATAATAATTGGCAATGAATTGTTCAACTTATTTTACCATCTCGTGTGTCAAAGACACACGCCATATGGTAATAATCGTTGGCAATGAATTGTTCAACTTATTTTACCATCTCGTGTGTCAAAGAAAACACGCCATATAGTAATATCTTGTGACTAGGAAGCTGGATATAAACTTAGATTATTCAATTAGGTTTTCCTAATCCAGGAATTCTCTAACTTTGGCTAACTCCCAAATTATTTAAAATTTCGGCAAAGTCTCATTTCTATTTCGAGCCCCAAACACAGTAATATAACCGACCCAGAGCAACTCTCTGAATTGAAATGGGTAAAAGCCCTTTCGGTGGAACAACTCTACACCGGTCACACACAGTTAATATAGTAGATAAGAATTATATAAAAGCACAAAACTAAGTTGTCCAGAATCCCAAATTTGTGTCCTCTACTTGCAAATAGCATAACCCCTATCACCTATCATATAAATCTAAATACTATCAAATAATATCGTTGGAAAGCTTATCAAAATTTCTACGAAACACATGTTTACACATTTTGGATTTGATAAAGTTTAATAGGTCAAAATAAGGATACAAAGTTGATGTGTCCTTAAATTACAGAAATTGTTTCCAGGTTTCGACGATGATATTATACGGTTAATAATTTCTAATATATACATCTAGATACTATCATATTATATACCGCTGAAAAGCTTATCGAATCCTCTTCGATTTCTGTTTATACATATTCCCATTTTGACAGGGTTTAATAGGTCAAATCTATCGTACAAAATTATGTGTACACCGGATTCCTGATTCAATTCCAGAATTGTACACCTATGTTGTACGACCCATAACTTCCACCATATAAACTCAAACCCTATTGTATCATATATTGTCCGACCCCCCACATCTTTTGAATAAGGGGGTTTGGGTTTTGGTGATGGGGATGAAGGGAATAGGGAGAGGAAAAGAAATAAAGGAGGAAGGAGAAGAAAGAGGGTGAGGTGGCTCATGAAGAGAGCCCCTCTTCATGCATCCAACCCATGTGGCATTATTAAGTGTCACATGTCTTAGAAGATGCCACCTAAACATATATGAATGCCACCTACTCTCTCATATTGACACCTAACCCAATGAGTTGGTAAGTCTAAAAATACAATTGCAAATTTAATCCATGAACTTGTATAAAAATTTATCTAATCAAATTATTAAATCTTTTTCATTATAAAATATTAATAATTAATTAGAGAAAAATTTTAAGGAACGTACAATTAATTAAAATAAATAGTATAAATGGATACGGCTATAACACTCTACCCACCTTACAAAATTTCTTTCTCGAAATTTAAAATTTTTAAGATAAACTTTTCAAAACAAGTATAAAGTGAATCAAGATATTCTACCCACCTTAAAGAGATGAAGTAGTATCTATATCAAATGAATTATTTTGAAACATATATATCAAAAGATTCATGGAAATAAAGACAATTCGAAGGTACTTGATATCTTAAAGATTGTTGGAATTCCATATGATCAAATAAAATAGTCAGCCACCATATTGTTTCAACCTATAACCATGTATTCTTCGATAATCATATTCCTTATTCTCATTTCTTGACGTGATATGATAATCTTGTAACTCGCTAATTCGGATAGCTGCAACAACTTCTTATTTCATGATTCAACTATCAATTTTCTTTTTCCCTTCTTTTTATTGTCTCGTCAAATCTGTAAATGTAAAAAGTTGTATACTCAATCACAAGAAATTCAATTAACAAATACTTCATCTTATTAGGAAATTGAATCCACAAATACTGAGTAATATAGAGATATCAAAATCTCATATCTCAGTCACAAATACAAATAATAATTCTAAGTCACCAATCATAAGTTATATATACAACATAATTTCTCCAATCATAATTTACTTTCAATTCCTATCTTGCTCGTCCCTCGATTCATGCATTTAGTTTTACTTTTATCTTCAAACCAACTTAATATCAATTCCCAAGTCCGAAAAAATTTCGTGGCTACCAATCACTTCATTTTACATATTAATTTAATCCAAGATATATCGACTTAAGATTTCTCTAAGTTATCAATTTTGTCATTCTGAATCAACGATCATTCACCAAAATTTTCAACATCCATCAAATCGAGTTCGACTAATATCTATTCATTTATTCTCATGATTACTTCAACATGGCATCCGAAATTTCTATACTGCTATTCGATCCACCATTAGTCCACAAGTTAGCATCAATCGAGATAACAAAACTTGATGATTCACTATGCAATAAACTCATTGTTCATGCAAACAGAATATCCTTGAGTCGATGTTTATTAATTTTTGATATACCTCAATATCATCAAATATTCGTATACCCGAGGAAACATCCATTTACTAATTCGAATTTGTTCAACCAAATGCTATCTTTTGAACCTGATGCAAAATTACTCATCCATACTTAAGATCAAATCAGTTTTTGTCTATCTCAGAGTATTGAGAATATAATTCTCACATCCTCCAATTTAAACTTTCAATCGTACTATCTTGTAATCTCACCGTCGAGTCTTCTTACGCAATTCAAAATTCAATCAATTCAATTCAAGCCACAACATTCCATACACGATCCATATAATTAATTTTTTCCAGGCCATCTGTTTCACTATCCCCCTATATAATATTATCTTAATCCTTTAAAAACAATTCTCGATCATCAAAACCAATTCCAACAAGAGACCCTTAAAAATTACATTAATTGGGCACAAAAAATAAATATTCCTTCACAGGGAGTTCAATCACAATTATTCAAATGAAAATATTGTTTTACAAGAAATCCAGTGAACAATTAATGAGTAATGCCTATAGGATATTTAGAAGGAGAACACTTACTGAAATCAGGAATACTGTTAAAAATAAATTGATGGAGAAAGAAGGATATAATTCAGGATTCTAAATTGATAAGATAAGGGATGACATGAGGAGATAAAAAAAATTCAAGTAGGCTAGGAATTTACAAAATAGATATATGAAAATCTGGCAAGAAAATGGGACGAGTCGGGATTTAAGAATAATAAATCAAAATATCAAGGAGTTAAACTACATTCAATAAGCTATATACAATATAATATCTATTATGCCTCTACCTTAAGTAAGATATTGCTAATACTAGTTTACCAAATAATCCTTCCAAGCCATATTTATATCTATGCTAATCTCCAAAAACACATTATATTCATTCCAAAATCTTAAAACATTATCGGCTATTGGCTACATGGTCCTTCTTTTCTTACTATCCTATTCTATATAATAGTTCTAAATATACCAAACACAGGTTTACTGATGTTGTCAAGCTCGATATCCTTAAAGAATTTCCTACAATCCTTTACTAGGCCAAATCTAACCGATACTTCTATTCGGATCCCAAGTATTTTATCTTATACCGTCCAATTCTGTCTTAAGAAATCAATCAATCTTTTATAATCATATGACTTGCCAAGCTAACTACATTAGAATCTCACTTAATATTATACCTCAATACTTAGTTATAAAAGAATCCAGCTAGACTCAAAATTATTCTTGCATTAATTTACCGAGAACTTTCAGTAGAAAATGTAACTCATCAAGTCTAAATCTCCTTATTCCATGTGATCTGAATCTTTATCAAAAAGTTTAAGCATTCAATTCTGCATTTACCATAATGACTCCAAATCAAGACGTACATCCTATCCTAGGCTTTTTTTTACCGCATCCTATCCTAGATTTTCTATTCTTCGCAAACCTGAATGGGCCACAACTAAAAGATGTGTCACACCCCACTTCCAGAATACGACGAGCCGAGTATGTAATATCATCCCCAGGCTACACGACATACGAATACTCAAGTACTCATATTCGCGATTGTCACCCGTAAGGTTCTAGGATAGATTATCACAGGTCATAATTGGCAAAATAAAATTAATGTTATTCAAATGGGCATTCTGAAAATATAAATTTGAAATGGACTATTCTAACCATTACAACTATTAACCCAATTATTATATATTTATATACCTGAATTGATGATAAGAAGATTTGATTTCAATATGATTGCCTTCAATCGTCACATCTCATTTTTGTTCTCCAGCTTTTCTTTAATGTACAATAGCAGCTCCATGGAAGTATGTCAACAAATCTAGTGAACAATACTAGGTCGTCAAACGACATGCAAGTCCTCAGTCAAAGACGAGAAAATAAAATAAGTAAATTGAGAATCACTGAGATGATCGGATTCTCGGGATTCAAAAGTAAAGAAATTGAGAAATTAATTCTGAGGGATTATAACGTTAACTTAAAATTTGACACTGACTAGATCTCATTCTAGTAATTTTCTGTTAGTCCCAGGGCTTGATCAAAGATGGTAGACTCGATGTCGAGATCAGAGGTTCAACAAACGTTCACCTTCTGATTATTCTCGAGATCCAAGAGGAACATTATAATATGAATCTGATTACAAAAGCAACAATAATCAGAAAGTAAATCTCACGTTCTTCCTCGCAATCGCAGTTGCTGACGGACAGAACTGAGTTCAGAAAATAAATCTCACATTTTTTCTTGCAATCGCAGTTGCATACGGACAGAACTGAGTTACAACTCAGATGAAGGAGAAGAAAGAAGAAAGAAGAAGAGGAAAGGTTCTTGCTGGGGTGATTAAAATCACCATTGCTCAAAGCAAGATTTGCCCCCCACCACAATCTGCTTCCAGGAACCAGCAAGTTCACGAAGAACTTCTGGAATGCTCGTAAGTCAATATTGGAGACTTGAACGGGCATCCTGGACTTTACAGACTCCTTTAACTCTCTTCTTGGTGCATCTTTCAAAGGAGGCCAAGGGGCTCTATTTATAGAGTGGAGTTGAGACTTCACCTCTTCTCCTATCCGATGTGGGACTAAAATACCAATACTCAAAAATAGAGTTTGATATTTTAGATCATCCCACAATCAGCATAGAAGTGTGCCAGTCCACGCCTACACCCCGAACACTCCCATGCATGCACGAGACATCCTGGATCCGTGTCCGAGTCCGCACAACAAAAATCAACTTATATCTTTCTTGGAATTAATTCTTTTCTTCTAGGAAAATACTCCCACATGGCACAAACTTGTGCCCCACTACACCTCATGTGCACACCTCAACACAAGCAATGCATTATATTGAGATACTGACCATTTGGTGTAGCCGATGTAGGACTATCTTTTCTAGTCCAAAGGCAAAAACACCAACAATCTCCCACATATCTCAATATATGGGTTGAGCGTTCCCTACAGTGACTGTCCATCATGCATAGGAGAGATGTCGCTACGATTTGAATCTTCCTGCATAAGTTAAATAACAGCATGATACAAGAATGGACTAAGTCTTGAATTCTGCACCATAAGTGCAATTCTTCCTACTCACATAATGACATCAAATGTGCTTCTGGCTGCACATTAAAGGCCTTGTGCCAGCCTGATTTTAGTGTATAATTTTGGGCGTCTACAAGCTTACCCTCAAGAGACGGCCTGATATCTCTGTCCATACACTATAGGTGAGTTTTTTATAAAGAGTCATGGCATGAAGCATTGTACTTCTTTACGGTACTATGCCGCTATGACATGGCTTAAAATCGAGGCTTTACCCCACCTGGGTACCTCATCGTAGTGTCATACTACTGTAGCATGAGGTCACAGGCCTCTTTGTAGTGCCAAACTACCCGGCATGAAGCCTTGCGTTTTCGTACGGTGTTACGCCGCTATGACATGGCTCGCAAAGCCGAGGCTTTACCCTACCTGGTACCTTTTCGTGGTGTCATGCCACTGTAACATAAGGATATTGTCCTCTTTGTAGTGCTGTCTACCCCTCTTTATTACGATTATCATACAGCATTAGGCTACCTGCCTATTTGCGATGCTACTCCACTGTGACTTGGCTCACAAAGCCGACGCATTTCCCCCGGAACCTCATGGTGGAGTCACCCCACTATAGCATGGAGTTACACTCCTTGTAGTGCTGCACTACCGTGCTTCCTGTAAAGCACTCCAGGCATTCACTCTGCCTGAGAACTCATTAAGGCATTTAAGCCAACCTTCCCACAGGATCCGTTTTTCGCAGAAAACAATAGTAGACAACAGTGGTTGTAGGTCCGTAACCTCTCCATGCCACAGAGGACAAGTACCCACCGTTTCTGATATTCTTTCGGTTAATAGTCCTTCCTGTATAAGCATGGAATTTCAGGCGCATCTACAGGACAGAATTCCTATGCGCCTAACATTACATGCGTCAGTGAACATCAAACGAAGTACTTGGCACAGCAAGACAGCAAAAGTATAGACATCAAAAGGATTTTTATTTTTATATAAAAGTCTATTACATGTCTAAAAAAGGCTTTACAAAGGAGAATTTCTATAAAAAGAAAGAATCCTAAGACACAGCCAGGCGCAGCAAACTGCCATGCGCCTTCTGCCGGCGCATTATCCGTCAGGCGCATCACTTCAGCGTCTCAGTTAGGCGCGTGTCTTCAACGTCTCAGTTAGGCGCATCTCTTCATCGTGTCAGTTAGGCGCATCTCTTCAGCATCTCAGTTAGGCGCATCTCTTCAGCGTCTCAGTTATGCGCATCATGAAGTCTCAGCATACGCTCTAATTTGACCCTATCAAGTGCTTCGACTAATGAAGCATTTATTGAGCAGAACTAGGATGGGCGATCAACCCCACTCTAGTTGGAGGAAGAGCTCTCCAAAGCCCAAGGAAGAGGAAGCACCGCAGCTCCGATCCGCGGCTAAAGGAGCAGCTTTCAACACAACCAGAATGGGCAACACCCACTCTTGCAGGAGAAAGAGCTCTCCAAAGCCCAACGAAGATGGGAGCACTACAATTTCAATCTACGGGTCTTCCGGAATAACGAAGACGAGGTACGAGCATCCCGATCTTTGGATGCAACAGGCACCTTCCGCCTGCCTCAGAAGCCCTCGATTCTGACTTTTGGATGTAACTGTCACCTTCAAGTGCATGAATGAAGACAATTCGTCGCATCTTCACCCTCGGGAGCATCTTGTCAATAATATGCTCGAGCAAATAAGTTTATTTGGGAAGACGTCAGAGAGCGAGAAGCAAACTCTCTCCTTGCTATTTATAGGCCGGACAAATCAAACCCATGCGCCAAGTGGCGGGCTCTCCGAATCCCGTGCAATGAATTTGCATTTATGGTGATGAACTTGACGCTTCGAATTCAGCCAAGTCAAGAACGGCTATTTAAAGCACTCGAGGAACGCAACAGTCAGACCAATAAAAATGCGTCATGCAAATGGATGCGCCGATCAGATACCGTACATCGTACAGACGCGTCCATCGATACCAAGCGCCCTGTATGGATGCGCCCAACAAAGCATGCATCTTAATCAACATGGACCCATGCGCCCAGCGGAACGCAGATCAATGCGCCCACTCAACAGTCCATCACCCGTCAAAGAACATTAAATGCTAAAGTCGGACACGACATCGACATGCCTCGATGACGAGCAGCAATAGCTTTTACAGAAAACGAAGCGTCGCTGACGTCAGCGTCATCATTACTCTCTTTCGGCGGTTACAAGCTACGTGGCCGTCCAACCATTCGCATGCTTCTCTGCAGCCATGCGTCCAAACCCCTGCATGCGCTTCAAGAGCTATGTGCCTCTGACCTTCCTCTGATCCCTAAAGACAGAGGTCAAGTCACTACTGAAGCTTCGCATACGCCTCTAAAGCCGTGCGCCCAGACTGGTTCGTGACTCCTGAAGGTTGCGAGCCAAAGTCTTCTCATGCGCCCAATCCCAGGCACATCCTATCATATTATCCTCCACCAAATTCGAGATCTTTGAGCTACGGACACACGCCATGTGTCCTTTGACTTAATTTAGCCTATCAAGGGGTGCTAATCACCCAAGATCTCAGCAACAGAAAGATCCTCTCTCCTGCTACGTGCTAGACCACAAAAGCAGTATGAAGGATTCAACCCACAAATGATGGCGCATCATCCATACGCCTCATGCAGCTTCAACCACGTGGCGTCCCCACGTACAGGCGCATCCTACATATGTGCGCATGATCAGCCAGCCTGCAAGCTATAAATAGAGGAATCATTTCCTTCTTCCACACCCATAGAGACACACCTACGGACAAAGACCTTCACACACACAGTGAGAGAGACAGATACAGACACTCAACGTCTTCTTCCTCTCTACAAGCTCCATCACCCAGAGCAACTCAGACCTTCAGAGAACGGGAACCGTCGTCAGATCGTCAACGGAGTCAATGCATTACCACTCGCTCCATCGACACAGGGACCCAGATAAACAAAAGTGTACTCCTAGGACTATATCTAAGTCCTACATTGTAACACTGTTCTGTTTGTAATTGAAATTTGCAATCAAAAGATTTTAATGGCAAACAAGCTGGCGACTCTGCTGGGGACCTCTTTCTCCTCCATCGAGAAAGCTGTGTCGCAATTTGATGACGTGAAGGTCGGCTCCTCCCACAAGACGCTGGTCATACGCCTCAATCAACAGGCGTATGAGGAGTTCATCTCTGAAGGCAGTGTAAGTCTTTCAAAGCGACTGCCGAAGCCGAAGAAGACTCGCCAAGCTTGGGTGCGCAAGGTCGACGCTCTTGGCACCACCACCGAAGGGGATACGCCGATGCAGCCTACCCTTCCCGCTGACGTCCTCAGCAGCCAAGATGAGCCCACCGGTACAGCGCATCCCTCGGGGAAACGTGGGGCTGACCATATTCCCCAACCATCTCCCTCTCAGATGAGAAATGCGTCGACGGAGCAAGGGTTCAGCCAACGTCCTGCGTATTACCTCTGATGCGCCAAAAAGGCATCTGTCTTTGACAGACTCATTCGCTGTCGTGGCAAGAAGAATTTGGATTCTGAGTACTATGCACCCCAGCGGGCTGGTATGAAGAAGTCCAAGACAGCACGGGCCATGTGCCTCGAACGTGCTATTCCAGCAGTGAGCCAGAGGCATGCGCTCACAATCATGTGCGCTACCAATGGTAAACTGTACAGGTTGACTCGGGTGCTTCTGCGCCAGAAATGAGCCGACCTTCGAAGTCCTTGCCACACTTGGACGCATCTGCTGCGTTCGTAACCAAGTCGTGCAAGGCAAACTCAATAGTCTTGAACCCCCTTGAATACATTGGTTGTGCGTCTGAGGCTGGTTCTTGTCACTTTCAATGTTGCTCCTCTACTATAGATCTGGGCACATCTTTTGCGTCGGATCAGGGGGCAGCATTCACCTGACCACCCCGGTGCTTGGCCTTGCCATGCGCCTGATGGGGGTGTGAAGGTAGCACTCTCCTCCAACGATCTGCGTAATATGATCACCCACAAACGTCAATCAGGAAAGTCAACTGACAAGCACAATGCGCCCCTCACAGGGCACACCTGTGCTATAGTCACCATCAACTGTTGTTGCAAGACAGCAGTCCCACCACGGCAGTCTGTGTTCCAGCGGCTGCAATCATCAACACCTCTCCAACATCACCTCGGAAAGAAGGTATCAACTGAAGAGGAGCCAGAACTACAGGTTGCTTCTTGCAACGTAGTCTCCAACTCCCTATCAATTCGGAAGATGACTGGCAGCTCCTCGACTTTGTCCTCGTCCAAGAGCTAGCTGAAGAAGACCAAGACGACTGTCCCATCCTCAGGAGTGTTTGAGGGCACTCGGGGAAGAAAAAAGATCTCAGAAGAAGCTGGGGGTAAACCCCCTGTGGATCTTCATCCTGGAGATGAAGTCAGCCTCCCGGACATAGCTGGGGATAGTCAAGCCCCTGTGGATCTTTATCCTGGAGATGAAGTCAGCCTCCCGGACATAGCTGGGGATAGTCAAGCCCCTGTGGATCTTCATCCAGAAGACGAGACTAGCCTCCCGAATATAGCTGAGGGTAGTCAGGCCCTTGCTGATGCTTCTCCGAAGACGAAGGTGTCCTCCAGACATAGCTGGAGGTAGCCAAGACGAAGCTCCGGGAAGTCCCTCTTCAAGAAAGCCAGGCTGAAAGCGAAGCTTCAAACGATCCTTCCACTTCCAGTCACGTCATGACGGTGTACATGACGGTAGCTGGTGATGCAGAGTCAGATGCGCTGCCAGCAGATCTCGTCCAGCGTATTGATACCTTGGAGGGAGGACTCAAAACCCTCTCTTCCTCCATGCAGACACTGACTCAAGCAGTGTTCGAGATACAGTCAGCTTTGGCCAGAGCACCATCTACCGGTCCTGACCCAGGGGCCAATGGAAATCAAGTGTACCCCTTCAACGGGTATCCTTGGATACAGATCGCCGCGAAGCACCTCGGACGTCGGAACCGTCAAATGCCCAACTCCAGCTGTACCACCTTCTCCAACTCCCCGCTCTATGGAAGACGTGGTTGAGATGATCAGGGACTTGCGTGAGTGCTTTGAGTCCAAGAACAGACAGGAGGAGCGCCAGAAGATGGGGATCCCGCAATCATACCCCTCGAATTGAACAAAGTAGTTTATCCTCCTAAGTATAAACCACAGACATTGACGCCATACGACGGAAAGGACTCTCCACGTCGTTATCTGACGTACTTCCAGTCTCAAATGGGACATCTTTCGAAAGAAGATGCGCTACTCACCAGCCTGTTTGTCGGGGCACTGAAAGGAGTAGCTTACGACTGGTACTTTAGTCTCCCTGACAACTCCATATATTCCTTCGACGACTTGACACGTCTCTTCCTCGATTGTTTCTACGACGGAGGGAAAGACATGACAATGGAGTCCCTGATAAAGGTACGGCAGAAGGAGAAGAGACGGTTCGAGCATTCGTCGAACGTTTTCGACAAGCCTGCTTCAGACTGCCCCCGGCATACCAGAACATGTGCTCCTCTTCTCCTTCAGTATGAACATGCTTCCTGTGATCAAGCTTTGGCTCAACTCCACTCCTTCCGATTGGAGCTCGTTGATTATCGAGGCTGAAGCAGTTGAAAAGAAGGCATCCAATGCTCGCCTTCTGGAAGTCAGTTTTTCTGCTTTCGAAGACAAGGGAAAATGGCCTGCTGCCAACAACCCTGGACGTGAGACGAAGGGAAAAGACGCTGACTGTCAATGCCTCCAAAGGGCACAAGCACCTACTTAGAAGCCTCCACTTGTGCCGAGGCCAAAGGAGATCTATTCTTTCAATGACGAAGATACCTTACAACTCTTCGAGATGTTGAAGCTGGGTGATAAGATCAAATTGCCCGACCGAAGCATCCGACGAGGTTGGAAGAGTGGACAATCCGAGGTACTGTCACTACCATCATTTTGTCGGACATCCAACTCAGGACTGCTACGTCCTCAAGAATTATATCCAGCGCATGATCAATGCGAACGTCATCTCTGTTGACTATGAGGAGAAGACAGTCTCGGCCAACCTGTGTCGCTCCAATTCGGCACCTTACGCCAACCACAACCCAGGATGGCGTCGTCCCCATCCCAAAGACGACAATAGAGGTGGTCAACCTACCACCTACTCATGACAACGTGAGTGGACTCATCCCACTCACCACATCTCAGGGTGAGATCTTATGTGTTCACCCCGATCTCGTCTCCGAGGTTACTCAACCGGGGTACGCTCTACCTCCAAAGCTAAGGGCAAGAATCAAGTCTTACCGCATGGTCTCTTCCTCCGCGGAAGAGGCTCTTCCTGTACAAACCCGTTCGCAGCTGAACGTCCAACCCGACGAAGCTGCCATTGAGGGGTGTGCCTTCCTGTACTACCCCTGCTGTCGAAGAAAAAGGTCCATCCAAACCTCAGCAGCCAATAAACAAAAGCATGAAGTGGCCTATTTCGACAAGCCTTTGCAAAGGAGAATGCTTCGGGGCTAGCCAAGCCCCACAACTTCGACTACTGACACAACTTGCCGGTACTCGGCCCGCTTATCTCTGTACGAGTTGCTTCGTCTTTCCAAAGATACCCGCGAAGCTCTCGTGAAGCTTGAAGGATGCTGAATCCTTCATCAGTCAGGTCAAACAGCCTGAGGATCCTCCGACCACATGCGTGCACTTCCATTGTGCGGATGAGGTCATCCCCAACATAACCTTCACCCAACAGGACATGCTGCTCAAGCACAACCGGCACAACAGGCCACTGTATTACACAGGGTATGTTGGTTCCGTCAAGGTGAAGCAAATTCAGATGATCCAGGGTCTTCCCTCAGCATCATCCCTAGCACTCTGCTGTCAACGCTAGGGATCCCGATTGTACCGTCTGGATCCCTCCAATACGACAATCAGCGGTTTTAATGCTAGTAAAAGTGAATTTGGGCAAAATACGGCTGAAATGTCATATCGGTGTAGGCCTTTAAAAATGACAGTCACGCTGAGTTGATCAAGACGAGTCAAAAGTCATGCTCAGTT
>JANAVB010001799.1:10841512-10844012 GCA_029216955.1 Iris pallida
ATGCAAGACTTCAACAATTTTATCTTCGATGCTCACCTCACTACCCTTCAGTTCACCGTCAACGCCTTCACCTGGTGCAACATGCAAGAAGGCGAACGCCGACAATACTCCCAATTGGACAGAGCACTCGAAAGATCGCTGGCTCGGCATGGGGGATCACCACCATTTATCCCATCTCAACTCCACCAAATCTGACCATGCCCCTCTGCTGGTTGAAATCAAAAATTCCGTCAGCCCTCCCAAAAAGAATTTCCAATTCCTTGATTTCTGGACTGATCACCTCCAATTTTTGAGCATTGTCGCAGAAGCGTGGAACCGGGAAGACTCCCCAACCCCCTATCGCGGTTGAGCAACAAACTCGAGCGACGATAAAAGCTCTATCTAATTGGAGCAAACTCGCCTATTGAGACATTTTCCAAGCCTGCAGGTTGCGGAGGACGACGTCACCCGAGCCGAAACCCTTTTTGCGTTGAAGCATTCAGTCACTGCTAGGTCTGCCCTGAACCTCACCAAGGCCATGCTCAAATTTTGTCTTAAAGTGGAGACCGACTTATGGAAGCAGAAGCGAGATTGAAATAGGACAGCGAGGGGAATAGAAACTCAAAATTTTTCCATGCCTGCGTCAATGGTCGCAGACAGAAGCTAGCCATCCACCGCACGGTAGACGACAACGGGAACATCATTACCGACCAGAAAAGAATCCAAGCAGCAGCGGCGGAGTTCTATTCTAAATTATTCACCAAAGAGACTGTCCATATCGACAAACCCTTCTTGGACCAAATCCCCAGACTCATAGATGACAATGATAACACCCAGCTGGAACGTCCACCCATGGTCCAGGAGGTGAAAGATGCGGTGTGGGCCTTGAACGAGCACAGTGCCCCCGGACCGGACGGGTTCACTGGCGTCTTCTTTCGTAATTGTTGGGATATTATCAGAAAGACATCATCGACGCGGCCATCGCCTTCTTTGAGGGTGCCACTTACCCCAAAGCCATATCCAGCGCCAACCTCATCCTCATCCCGAAAAAAGACAACCCGGAGTCCTTTCGGGATTATCGTCCCATCAGTCTTTGCACCTTCACCAACAAAATCATCTCCAAAATTATCGCGTCCAGGATGGCGGGGATTTTACCCAAGATAATCTCTGAGGAACAATTGGCTTTGTACAAGGAAGAAACATCCAGGACAATATTACTGGCCCAAGAGTTAATCACCTGCATGAAGTTTCCAGCTAGAGGTGGCAATATTGTCGTTAAGGTAGACATGGAAAAAGCCTACGACAGACTGGATTGGCAATTTATGATCTGGGTCTTCAGAGCTTTCGGATTCTCGGAAGCCTGGACCAACACCGTGTGGAGATCCATCAGCAACTCGTAGTTCTCCACTTATCACGGCCAGGGCGGATTCTTCAAATCCAGTCGGGGCGTTAGACAGGGCGACCCCCTATCCTCCACCGTCTTTATCATTGCTACGGATGCCCTGAGTAGAAACCTTATAAATATGGTCGGTACTCCGAACTTCCAACACTATCACACTTCCAGTGGCTGTCCTACTATCACCCACCCACCTGGCATTCACGGACGATTTACTCATCTTCTTTCTGGAGATATTGGAGCAGTGGATGTAGTCCATAAAACCCTACAGAGGTACTCCAGATGTTCGGGTCAGAAGGTCAATCACTCCAAGCATTATCTATGCCCACTATAACATCAGAAAAGCACGCTACCAACCTCTCCAATTTAACATCTTTCTCTGTTGCCCAACCTCCGTTCAACTATCTCGGTTGTCCCCTGGTGTACGGGAAATCTAATACTCGCATCTTTGAGAACCTGATAGCAAGAATCAGGAAGAAACTGGTAGGGTGGCACAATGCCACTCTGTCCCCGGGTGGCAAGATGATCCTTATCAATCATGCGCTAGCATCCATCCCCATCCACACCCTGGCTGCGTGCTCCCCACCCAAGAAGGTTCTTGATTCGATCGAACATCTTCTATAACTTCTTCTGGGGGCATTGCAATGGTCAAGACAAGCACCACTGGGCCAGCTGGAAATCGATGGCTCGACCTCCTGAGGTCGGAGGACTGGGTTTTACCAAACTCACCCACATCGTTAATTCTTTCTCCATGAAATTATGGTAGAAACTCCGCGTGAGCAAGAACTTATGGACTAGATTTATGAAGGCAAGGTACTTCAAAAACACTCACCCTACACTGGCCATATCCAACAGCAGATCATCGGCAGCCTGGCGCCGTATCCTTGTTGGTCGCGACCTCGTTGGGCCCGCAATGAGACTCATATTAGGAAACGGTGAGTCAAACCCATTCCTGGAGCGATGGACTGGGGACAGCTTAATCCCTAGTCTCCTGGTTACCCCAAGAAACAGCAGAATCAGAGACTTGTGGAACTTTTGCACTAACGACTGGCACTGGGACAAAATTCGGGATTGGGCTGGTGATGAAGCGTGACCAGCATCGATCAACTCGAAATTACCATAGGC
>JANAVB010001799.1:10849012-10906512 GCA_029216955.1 Iris pallida
ACTCGGTCCTATGAATTTTAGGACTGGGGCGTTACATGTCTTCTTCGGAAGCAAGTCACATATTCAGCGGGTTGCGTCTCGAGAATTGACTCTGCGGCTATGTTGGAAGAGACCTCCCGTTGCTCTATTTTTATGTCGCACTTGCTGCTTTTGCTTTGGTTTTTCGTATACGTTTTTGTGAATATTTTTAATGGTTTTCATGGATTGCGTTCTTCGAACTTCACATTTTGTATCGAACTCATTGAATAGGTCAGTATTCTGATCAGCTTCTTATGCGATTTCAGGTGATCGTATAGACACCGTCTATGCGTAACCAACCGGTCCCTCGCATCAATCAACCCAAGGTGAGTGGCTGACCCTCCTCTCCTTTGACCCTCTGGTACTTAGATCAATCGATACCATTGTTGTGAATGAAATGTTAGATGTAAATGCACTGACACAACTGCTCATTCTATAGAATTGTGCATGCTTTACTTGAATACTCCTGCTATAGAACAGTTACGTGTTTAATCGTACATATTGCCACAAAAATTGTAAGGATTAATGCCATGAATAAATACTACAAATGATAAGATGGTATACGTCGAATTTGGTTAATTTTTCTGTGAAATTGTAGACCATGCTTGAATAACTAATCTTAGTCTAGCACGGTAATGGACAACTTTGCACAAGGGCGATATTTCTTCGAATGGTAACCTGGGGCCACGGGACCGATTCGATCTAGGGTAAAACAAGGTATAGTTGAGCTGGGTTTAAGCAACGAATAATTCTGGGACTTTCAACGGGTCTCACTACTTGCGTTGAAAGGATTCCGTCCAACCAGGCTATGTCCAGATGGCTAGTTAAAGCCAGTGACCTCCACATCACACACTGTTTTAGTCATTCTTTACAAACTGACAGGGATGAGTATGGTCAGCTGTATATTATACGACACGCTCTACCATTGGTAATTTCTAGCATAAATTACCTTATTTATGTGTCGTCAAACTGCTTACATGAAATTGAATAGGATGGCTAGAAAGATCACTAAAATATGTTGCATGTTTCACCTAAATTCTTGAAAAGTGAGTGAACGAAAATTAATTAGCCACGAACTAGTACACGTGAACGTACTGGTCTTCGCTCTCCATAGATACTACAACTCAGAAGGAGCGTGCCACCTGATTGAAGGCAGTGCTTGTGTATTTTGAAGCTTCGCCCGTGCGCACGAAGACATCAAAGCTCTTTTGAAGACCCCGCATCTGTCCAAGCAGAGATGTCTCAACTCTTCCCTATTTAAGATGTCTGACTATTTTGGTTGTATAAAGGGGTGTGATGTATGGAACAGCTATCTCATCGACGTTCATTTTATAATCGAGGCAGTTTGTAAGCCCGTACGGCAACTCTCTTCTGTACCTGTGTCAATATAAATATAAATTCTGTATTATCAATGAAAGAAGTTTCTTCAATACCAATGCATTTAATTTACTCTGCGTACTTTCTTTGTTGTGTTTCAGATAACCTTATGAACTTGCCTTGTGCGACGCAACCTACGCTTGGACATCACGCCCGGGGGATGAGTATCAATTCTTGGGAATCGGGACATGACATATAAGACCCATTCACATCTCATCTTTTCATCTCAATGCATATATACGGTTCAGAGACTACCTCAATGACTTCCGATCTTGAGAACTTTATATGTTATCAAAATCATCTTACTCAAACCCAAGAACGACTATTTGATAGCCTTCCTACTTAACTTGACCCAATCATGTTTCGTGCAGTACCACCAACCAAGCATACTCTATATAACAAGCTTTGATACCTTGGGAACGTGGCAATGAACCCGTGGGAGTGTGTCTGCTATGAATAGCATTAAAATTATGGGAACGTGCCTGCTATGACGTTAAGTCGATAGTCCGTGACATAACTTTTATAACTTAATACGTGAGGTCAAAAGACCGAAGTGCCAACTTTGAAAACCATCGTGGAGTGATATCTAGGCAACCAGTAAAATTTTTCATGTTCTACACAATCTGACTCGATGGGATTTTTCTCTCAGCTATGTGGATTCATCTATTTTATTATCAAGCCTATTCAATGCAGTAAAAACTTCCATTTATTAGTGTGAAGGCCAAACTAAGGCAAGTTCACCGAGGCCACCCACCTGAGCGAGGAGTTGCCTCGACTGAGCGGAATTTCGAGCAAGCCGTTGAATGGCTAAGTCCAACGTTGTTTCGTTTCGATTCCTTCGGTTGAACGGAGTGGGACGAGCACTACACACATGAGCAAAAGCTCAACTTCCTATCTCCTTGTTTGGTCCCACATCAGCTGTACAAAATATTGAATTGTGCAGATATTGCTTTACTCCCTTTTGCTCTATTAAAGTCTTGTGTGGGTAGTCCTACGGGCTATATGTCATGCCGCGCTTCCAGAATACGGCGAGCCGAGTACGTAACATCATCCCCAACGATGTTTATTAATTTTTGATATACCTCAATATATACCCGAGGAAACATCTATTTACTTATTCGAATTTGTTCACCAAATGCTATCTTTTGAACCTGATGCAAAATTTACTCATCCATACTCAAGATCAAATCAGTTTTTGCCTATCTCGGAGTATTGAGCAATATAATTCTCACATCCTCTAATTCAAACTTTCAATCGTACTATCTTGTAATCTCACTGTCAAGTCTTCTTACGTAATTCAAAATTCAATCAATTCAATTCAAGCCACAACATTCCATACATGATCCATATAATCAAATTTTTTTCCAGGCCATCCGTTTCACTATCCCAAATCCTATATAATATTATCTTAATCCTTTAAGAATAATTCTCGATCATCAAAACCAATTCCAATAAGAGACCCTTAAAAATTACATTAATTGGGTACAAAATAAATAAATATTCCTTCACAGGAAATTCAATCACAATTATTCAAATGAAAATATTATTTTACAAGAAATCCAGTGAATAATTAATGAGTAATGCCTATAGGATATATATAGAAGGAAAATACTTACTGAAATAAGGAATAATATTGAAAAATAAATTGATGGAGAAAGAAGGATATAATTTAGGATTCTAAATTGATAAGATAAGGGATGCCATAAGGAGATATAAAAAATTTCAAGTAGGTTGGGAATTTACAAAATAGATATATGAAAATCTGGCAAGAAAATGGGACGAGTCGGGATTTAAGAATAATAAAATCAAAATATCAAGGAGTTACACTGCATTCAATAATCTATATATAATATAATATCTATTGTGCCTATACCTTAAACAAGATATTGCTAATACTAGCTTACCAAATAATCCTACCAAGCCATACTTATATCTATGCTAATTTTCAAAAACACATTATATTCATTCCAAAATCTTAAATCATTATCGGCTATTGGCTACATGGTCCTTCTTTTCTAACTATCCTATTCTATATAATAGTTCTAGATATACCCAAACACAGGTTTACTGATGTTTTCAAGCTCGATATCCTTAAAAAAATTCTACAATCCTTTACTAGGCCAAATCTAACCGATACTTCTATTCAGATCCCAAGTATTTTATCTTATACCGTCCAATTCCTTCTTAAGAAATCAATCAATCTTTTATCATCATATGACTTACCAAGCTAACTACATTAGAATCTCACTCTATATTATACCTCAATACTTAGTTATAAAAGAATCCAGCTAGACTCAAAATTATTCTTGCATTAATTTATTTTCTATCTTCCGAGAACTTTCAGTCGAAAATGTAACTCATCAAGTCTAAATCTCCTTATTCCATGTGATCTTAATCTTTATCGAAAAGTTTCAAGACATTCAATTCTGCATTTACCATAAATGACTCCAAATTAAGACCTACATCCTATCCTAGGCTTTTTTTTTAGACCTGCATCCTATCCTAGATTTTCCATTCTTCGCAGACCTGCATGGGCCACCACTAAAAGAAGTGTCATGCCCCACTAACAGAATATGGCGAGCCGAGTACATAACATCATCCTCAGGCTACGCGAAATACAAATACTCCAGTACCCATATTCGCGATTGTCGCCCGTATGGTTCTAAGATAGGTTATCACAGGTCATAATTGGCAAAATAAAATTAATATTATTCAAATGGACATTCTGAAACTATAAATTTAAAATGGACTATTCTACCCATTACAACTATTAACCCAATTATAATTATATATTTATATATCTGAATTGATGATAAGAAGATCTGATTTCAATATGATTGCCTTCAATCATCACATCTCGTTCTTATTCTCCAGCTTTTCTTTAATGTACAATAGCAGCTCCTTGGAAGTATGTCAACAAATTTAGTGAACAATACTAGGTCGTCAAACGACACGCAAGTCCTCAATCAAAGACGAGAAAATAAAATAATTAAATTAAGAATCACTGAGATGATCGGATTCTCGGAATTCCAAAGTTAAGAAATTAAGAAATTAATTCTGAGGGATTATAACGTTAATTTAAAATTTGACGCTGACTAGATCTCATTCTAGTAAATTTTCTTAGTGTTCGTCCTACGACTAAATCCTAATAATTTATAAATAACGACTACCGTCACAATCACAACAACCTAAATTTACTACCACAATCATAGTCAAGTTTTCTATATGATGATGCAGTTTAGAGAAAACATTTGGATCACGATCAATCTCTATTTTCTCGACAATAATCCCATTTACCCGGGACCAGATGGTGTCTGGATTGGGTACGGTGCCTTAGATCTGACCCCCCACATCTTATGGGAAACTTGTATGCATTAACTTTTTAAATTCTGATTTTATTCTCAGAATTTATTGGACTGTTCTCTGTTGGTGAGGTAAGCCTCACCCCCGACATCGCAAGGCCTTACAGATGCGGGACTACTGATCAACTTTTTCTGTTGTTATAAATTGCAAGGATTTCGATAGATGTGATCCAGTTGTTCTCTCCTACCCCATGATGCAACTACAAACACATACAATAGTCTATTAACTCCTATGTCTAATATCATGTTCCAACTCAATTACCATCTCGTATGTCAAAGACAATACGCCATACGGTAATATCTTGTTGGCAGAAGATTATCCAACTCATTACCATCTCGTGTGTCGGAACAACACACCATATGGTAATAATAATTGGCAATGAATTGTTCAACTTATTTTACCATCTCGTGTGTCAAAGTCAACACGCCATATGGTAATAATCGTTGGCAATGAATTGTTCAACTTATTTTACCATCTCGTGTGTCAAAGACAACACGCCATATAGTAATATCTTGTGACTAGGAAGCTGGATATAAACTTAGATTATTCAATTAGGTTTTCCTAATCCAGGAATTCTCTAACTTTGGCTAACTCCCAAAATTATTTAAAATTTCGGCAAAGTCTTATTTGTATTTCGAGCCCCAAACACAGTAATATAACCGACCCAGAGCAACTCTCCATAGAATTGAAATGGGTAAAAGCCCTTTCGGTGGAACAACTCTACACCGGTCACACACAGTTAATATAGTAGATAAGAATTATATAAAAACACAAAACTAAGTTGTCCAGAATCCCAAATTTGTGTCCTCTACTTGCAAATAGCATAACCCCTATCACCTATCATATAAATCTGAATACCATCAAATAATATATCGTTGGAAAGCTTATCAAAATTTCTACTAAACACATGTTTACACATTTTGGATTTGATAAAGTTTAATAGGTCAAAATAAGGATACAAAGTTGATGTGTCCTTAAATTACAGAAATTGTTTCCAGGTTTCGACGATGATATTATACGGTTAATAATTTCTAATATATACATCTAGATACTATCATATTATATACCGCTGAAAAGCTTATCGAATCCTCTTCGATTTCTGTTTATACATATTCTCATTTTGACAGGGTTTAATAGGTCAAATCTATCGTACAAAATTATGTGTACACCGGATTCCTGATTCAATTCCAGAATTGTACACCTATGTTGTACGACCCATAACTTCCACCATATAAACTCAAAACCTATTGTATCATATATCGTCGGAAAGCTTATGGAGTCATCTTTGATTCTCGTTTAGACATATTTCAATTTTAATGACGTCTTCCAGATCAAAACTAATCCGAAAAATACTATAAAATAAATTTCAGAATATCGTTCCAGAATGTTTCGTCCATGTTGCACGGCATGTAGCTCCTAGTACATAAATCATAATACCATCATATTATATGTTTTCGGAAACGACGTCGAATTTCCTAGATAACTTGTTTAGACATATTTTTATTTTAGTGAAGTTTATTAGGTCAAAACAATCTCACAATAAAACTGTGCAGGAATTTTTTTTTTTCCAGATTTACATTACTTGAGTGTAATACTTGTGCTATAATTTCTACAACTCCATTAGAAATTATGTGTAATTAATATAGTTAGGGAAGGACTTGCCTTGGAAAAATGATTTTGGTTTGGAATTGGGAATTAGGGCTTGCTCCTTCTCCAATTTCTCCTTCTTTACTCCATCTTCTTCTTCATCTTCCTTCTCTCTCTCTCTCTCTCTCTCTCTCTCTCTCTCTCTCTCTCTCTCTCTCTCTTTTGAATAAGGGGGTTTGGGTTTTGGTGATAGGGATGAAGGGAATAGGGAGAGGAAAAGAAATAAAGGAGGAAGGAGAAGAAAGAGGGTGAGGTGGCTCATGAAGAGAGCCCCTCTTCATGTATCCAACCCATGTGGCATTATTAAGTGTCACATGTCTTAGAAGATGCCACCTAAACATATATGAATGCCACCTACTCTCTCATATTGACACCTAACCCAATGAGTTGGTAAGTCTAAAAATACAATTGCAAATTTAATCCATGAACTTGTATAAAAATTTATCTAATCAAATTATTAAATCTTTTTCATTATAACAAAATATTAATAATTAATTAGAGAAAAATTTTAAGGAACGTACAATTAATTAAAATAAATAGTATAAATGGATACGGCTATAACACTCTACCCACCTTACAAAATTTCTTTCTCGAAATTTAAAATTTTTAAGATAAACTTTTCAAAACAAGTATAAAGTGAATCAAGATATTCTACCCACCTTAAAGAGATGAAGTAGTATCTATATCAAATGAATTATTTTGAAACATATATATCAAAAGATTCATGGAAATAAAGACAATTCGAAGGTACTTGATATCTTAAAGATTGTTGGAATTCCATATGATCAAATAAAATAGTCAGCCACCATATTGTTTCAACCTATAACCATGTATTCTTCGATAATCATATTCCTTATTCTCATTTCTTGACGTGATATGATAATCTTGTAACTCGCTAATTCGGATAGCTGCAACAACTTCTCATTTCATGATTCAACTATCAATTTTCTTTTTCCCTTCTTTTTTATTGTCTCGTCAAATCTGTAAATGTAAAAAGTTGTATACTCAATCACAAGAAATTCAATTAACAAATACTTCATCTTATTAGGAAATTGAATCCACAAATACTGAGTAATATAGAGATATCAAAATCTCATATCTCAGTCACAAATACAAATAATAATTCTAAGTCACCAATCATAAGTTATATATACAACATAATTTCTCCAATCATAATTTACTTTCAATTCCTATCTTGCTCGTCCCTCGATTCATGCATTTAGTTTTACTTTTATCTTCAAACCAACTTAATATCAATTCCCAAGTCCGAAAAAATTTCGTGGCTACCAATCACTTCATTTTACATATTAATTTCATCCAAGATATATCGACTTAAGATTTCTCTAAGTTATCAATTTTGTCATTCTGAATCAACGATCATTCACCGAAATTTTCAACATCCATCAAATCGAGTTCGACTAATATCTATTCATTTATTCTCATGATTACTTCAACATGGCATCCGAAATTTCTATACTGCTATTCGATCCACCATTAGTCCACAAGTTAGCATCAATCGAGATAACAAAACTTGATGATTCACTATGCAATAAACTCATTGTTCATGCAAACAGAATATCCTTGAGTCGATGTTTATTAATTTTTGATATACCTCAATATCATCAAATATTCGTATACCCGAGGAAACATCCATTTACTAATTCGAATTTGTTCAACCAAATGCTATCTTTTGAACCTGATGCAAAATTACTCATCCATACTTAAGATCAAATCAGTTTTTGTCTATCTCAGAGTATTGAGCAATATAATTCTCACATCCTCCAATTCAAACTTTCAATCGTACTATCTTGTAATCTCACCGTCGAGTCTTCTTACGTAATTCAAAATTCAATCAATTCAATTCAAGCCACAACATTCCATACACGATCCATATAATTAATTTTTTCCAGGCCATCTGTTTCACTATCCCAAATCCTATATAATATTATCTTAATCCTTTAAAAACAATTCTCGATCATCAAAACCAATTCCAACAAGAGACCCTTAAAAATTACATTAATTGGGCACAAAATAAATAAATATTCCTTCACAGGGAGTTCAATCACAATTATTCAAATAAAAATATTGTTTTACAAGAAATCCAGTGAACAATTAATGAGTAATGCCTATAGGATATTTAGAAGGAGAACACTTACTGAAATCAGGAATACTGTTAAAAAATAAATTGATGGAGAAAGAAGGATATAATTCAGGATTCTAAATTGATAAGATAAGGGATGACATGAGGAGATAAAAAAAATTCAAGTAGGCTAGGAATTTACAAAATAGATATATGAAAATCTGGCAAGAAAATGGGACGAGTCAGGATTTAAGAATAATAAAATCAAAATATCAAGGAGTTACACTACATTCAATAAGCTATATACAATATAATATCTATTATGCCTCTACCTTAAGTAAGATATTGCTAATACTAGTTTACCAAATAATCCTTCCAAGCCATATTTATATCTATGCAAATCTCCAAAAACACATTATATTCATTCCAAAATCTTAAAACATTATCGGCTATTGGCTACATGGTCCTTCTTTTCTTACTATCCTATTCTATATAATAGTTCTAAATATACCAAACACAGGTTTACTGATGTTGTCAAGCTCGATATCCTTAAAGAATTTCCTACAATCTTTTACTAGGCCAAATCTAACCGATACTTCTATTCGGATCCCAAGTATTTTATCTTATACCGTCCAATTCTGTCTTAAGAAATCAATCAATCTTTTATCATCATATGACTTGCCAAGCTAACTACATTAGAATCTCACTCAATATTATACCTCAATACTTAGTTATAAAAGAATCCAGCTAGACTCAAAATTATTCTTGCATTAATTTACCGAGAACTTTCAGTAGAAAATGTAACTCATCAAGTCTAAATCTCCTTATTCCATGTGATCTGAAACTTTATCAAAAAGTTTCAAGCATTCAATTCTGCATTTACCATAATGACTCCAAATCAAGACGTACATCCTATCCTAGGCTTTTTTTTAGACCTGCATCCTATCCTAGATTTTCTATTCTTCGCAAACCTGAATGGGCCACAACTAAAAGATGTGTCACACCCCACTTCCAGAATACGACGAGCCGAGTATGTAATATCATCCCCAGGCTACACGACATACGAATACTCAAGTACTCATATTCGCGATTGTCACCCGTAAGGTTCTAGGATAGGTTATCACAGGTCATAATTGGCAAAATAAAATTAATGTTATTCAAATGGGCATTCTGAAACTATAAATTTGAAATGGACTATTCTAACCATTACAACTATTAACCCAATTATAATTATATATTTATATACCTGAATTGATGATAAGAAGATTTGATTTCAATATGATTGCCTTCAATCGTCACATCTCGTTCTTGTTCTCCAGCTTTTCTTTAATGTACAATAGCAGCTCCTTGGAAGTATGTCAACAAATCTAGTGAACAATACTAGGTCGTCAAATGACATGCAAGTCCTCAGTCAAAGACGAGAAAATAAAATAAGTAAATTGAGAATCACTGAGATGATCGGATTCTCGGGATTCAAAAGTAAAGAAATTGAGAAATTAATTCTGAGGGACTATAACATTAACTTAAAATTTGACACTGACTAGATCTCATTCTAGTGAATTTTCTGTTAGTCCCGGGGCTTGATCAAAGATGGTAGACTCGATGTCGAGATAAGAGGTTCAACAAACGTTCACCTTCTGATTATTCTCGAGATCCAAGAGGAACATTATAATATAAATCTGATTACAAAAGCAACAATAATTAGAAAGTAAATCACACGTTCTTCCTCGCAATCGCAGTTGCTGACGGACAGAACTGAGTTCAGAAAATAAATCTCACATTTTTTCTTGCAATTGCAGTTGCATACGGACAGAACTGAGTTACAACTCAGATGAAGGAGAAGAAAGAAGAAAGAAGAAGAGGAAAGGATCTTGCTGGGGTGATTAAAATCACCATTGCTCAAAGCAAGATTTGCCCCACCACAATCTGCTTCCAGGAACCAGCAAGTTCACGAAGAACTTCTGGAATGCTCGTAAGTCAATATTGGAGACTTGAACGGGCTTCCTGGACTTTACAGACTCCTTTAACTCTCTTCTTGGTGCATCTTTCAAAGGAGGCCAAGGGGCTCTATTTATAGAGTGGAGTTGAGACTTCACCTCTTCTCCTATCCGATGTGGGACTAAAATACCAATACTCAAAAATAGAGTTTGATATTTTAGATCATCCCACAATCAGCATAGAAGTGTGCCAGTCCACGCCTACACCCCGAACACTCCCGTGCATGCACGAGACATCCTGGAGTCCGTGTCCGAGTCCGCACAACAAAAATCAACTTATATCTTTCTTGGAATTAATCCTTTTTTTTCTAGGAAAATACTCCCACATGGCACAAACTTGTGCCCCACTACACCTCATGTGCACACCTCAATACAAGCAATGCATTATATTGAGATACTCACCATTTGGTGTAGCCGATGTAGGACTATCTTTTCTAGTCTAAAGGCAAAAACACCAACAATCCCCCACATATCTCAATATATGGGTTGAGCGTTCCCCGCAGTGACTGTCCATCATGCATTAGGAGAGATGTCGCTACGATTTGAATCTTCCTGCATAGGTTAAATAACAGCATGATACAAGAATGGACTAAGTCTTGAATTCTGCACCATAACTGCAATTCTTCCTACTCACATAATGACATCAAATGTGCTTCTGGCTGCACATTAAAGTCCTTGTGCCAGCCTGATTTTAGTGTATAATTTTGGGCGTCTACAAGCTTACCCTCAAGAGACGGCCTGATATCTCTGTCCATACACTATAGGTGAGTTTTTTATAAAGAGTCATGGCATGAAGCATTGCGCTTCTTTGCGGAACTATGCCGCTATGACATGGCTTAAAATCAAGGCTTTACCCCACCTGGGTACCTCATCGTAGTGTCATACTACTGTAGCATGAGGTCACAGGCCTCTTTGTAGTACCAAACTACCCGGCATGAAGCCTTGCGTTTCCGTACGGTGTTACACCACTATGACATGGCTCGCAAAGCCGAGGCTTTACCCTACCTGGTACCTTTTCGTGGTGTCATGCCACTGTAACATAAGGACATTGTCCTCTTTGTAGTGCTGTCTACCCCTCTTTATTACGATTATCATACAGCATTAGGCTACCTGCCTATTTGCGATGCTACTCCACTGTGACTTGGCTCACAAAGCCGACGCATTTTCCCTAACCGGGAACCTCATGGTGGAGTCACCCCACTATAGCATGGAGTTACACTCCTTGTAGTGCTGCACTACCGTGCTTCCTGTAAAGCACTCCAAGCATTCACTCTGCCTGAGAACTCATTAAGGCATTTAAGCCAACCTTCCCACAGGATCCGTTTTTCGCAGAAAACAACAGTAGACAATAGTGGTTGTAGGTCCGCAACCTCTCCATGCCACAGAGAACAAGTACCCACCGTTCCTGATATTCTTCCGGTTAATAGTCCTTCCTGTATAAGCATGGAATTTCAGGCGCATCTACATGACAGAATTCCTATGCGCCTAACATTACATGCGTCAGTGAACATCAAACGAAGTACTTGGCACAGCAAGACAGCAAAAGTATAGACATCAAAAGGATTTTTATTTTTCATATAAAAGTCTATTGCATTTCTAAAAAAAGGCTTTACAAAGAAGAATTTCTATAAAAAGAAAGAATCCTAAGACTACAGCCAGGCGCAGCAAACTGCCACGCGCCTTCTGTCCGGCGCATTATCCGTCAGGTGCATCACTTCAGCGTCTCAGTTAGGCGTGTGTCTTCAACGTCTCAGTTAGGCGCATCTCTTCATCGTGTCAGTTAGGCGCATCTCTTCAGCATCTCAGTTTGGCGCATCTCTTCAGCATCTCAGTTATGCGCATCATGAAGTCTCAACATATGCGCTCTAATTTGACCCTATCAAGTGCTTCGACTAATGAAGCATTTATTGAGCAGAACTAGGGTGGGCGATCAACCCCACTCTAGTTGGAGAAAGAGCTCTCCAAAGCCCAAGGAAGAGGAAAGCACCGCAGCTCCGATCCGCGGCTAAAGGAGCAGCTTTCAACACAACCAGAATGGGCAACACCCACTCTTGCAGGAGAAAGAGCTCTCCAAAGCCCAACGAAGATGGGAGCACTACAATTTCAATCTACGGGTCTTCCGGAATAACGAAGACGAGGCACGAGCATCCCGATCTTTGGAAGCAACAGGCACCTTCCGCCTGCCTCAAAAGCCCTCGATTCCGACTTTTGGATGTAACTGTCACCTTCAAGTGCATGAATGAAGACAATTCGTCACATCTTCACCCTCGGGAGCATCTTGTCAACAAAATGTGCTCGAGCAAATAAGTACATTCAGAAAGACGTGAGAGAGCGAGAAGCAAACTCTCTCCTTGTTGCTATTTATAGGCCGGGCAAATCAAACCCATGCGCCAAGTGGCGGGCTCTCCGAATCCCGTGCAATGAATTTGCATTTATGGTGATGAACCTGACGCTTCGAATTCAGCCAAGTCAAGAACGGCTATTTAAAGCACTCGAGGAACGCAACAGTCAGACCAATAAAAATGCATCATGCAAATGGATGCGCCGGTCAGATACCGTACATCGTACAGACGCGTCCATCGATACCAAGCGCCCTGTATGGATGTGCCCAATAAAGCATACGTCCTAATCAACATGGACCCATGTGCCCAGCAGAACGCAGATCAATGCGCCCACTCAACAGTCCATCACCCGTCAAAGAACATTAAATGTTAAAGTCTGACAGGACATCGACATGCCTCGATGACAGAGCAGCAACAGCTTTTACAGAAAACGAAGCGTCGCTGACGTCAGCGTCATCATTACTC
Source organism: Iris pallida (assembly GCA_029216955.1). Lineage (NCBI taxonomy): Eukaryota > Viridiplantae > Streptophyta > Magnoliopsida > Asparagales > Iridaceae > Iris > Iris pallida. The sequence continues at coordinate 10,862,302 of JANAVB010001799.1, forward strand.
TCTTTCGGCGGTTACAAGCCACGTGGCCGTCCAACCATTCGCATGCTTCTCTGCAGCCATGCGTCCAAACCCCTGCATGCGCTTCAAGAGCTATGTGCCTCTGACCTTCCTCTGATCCCTAAAGACAGAGGTCAAGTCACTACTAAAGCTTCGCATGCGCCTCTAAAGCCGTGCGCCCAGACTGGTTTGTGACTCCTGAAGGTTGCGAGCCAATGTCTTCTCATGCGCCCAATCCCAGGCGCATCCTATCATATTACCCTCCACCAAATTCGAGATCTTTGAGCTACGGACACGTGCCATGTGTCCTTTGACTCAATTCAGCCTATCAAGGGGTGCTAATCACCTAAGATCTCAGTAACAGAAAGATCCTCTCTCCTGCTACGTGCCAGCCCACAAAAGCAGTATAAAGGATTCAACCCACAAATGATGGCACATCATCCATACGCCTCATGCAGCTTCAACCACGTGGCGTCCCCACGTACAGGCACATCCTACATATGTGCGCATGATCAGCCAGCCTGCAAGCTATAAATAGAGAAATCATTTCCTTCTTCCACACCCATAGAGACACACCTACGGACAGAGACCTTCACACACACAGTGAGAGAGGCAGATACAGACACTCAACGTCTTCTTCCTCTCTTCAAGCTCCAGCACCCAGAGCAACTCAGACCTTCAAAGAACCGAGAACCGTCGTCAGATCGTCAACGGAGTCAATGTATTACCAATCGCTCCATCGACACAGGGACCCAGATAAACAAAAGTGTACTCCTAGGACTATATCTAAGTCCTACATTGTAACACTGTTCTGTTTGTAATTGAAATTTGCAATCAAAATATTTTAATGGCAAACAAGCTGGCGACTCTGCTGGGGACCTCTTTCTCCTCCGCCGAGAAAGCTGTGTCGCAATCTGATGACGTGAAGGTCGTCTCCTCCCACAAGACGCTGGTCATACGTCTCAATCAACAGGCGTATGAGGAGTTCATCTCTGAAGGCAGTACAAGTCTTTCAAAGCGACTGCCGAAGCCGAAGAAGACTCGCCAAGCTTGGGTGCGCAAGGTCGACGCTCTTGGCACCACCACCGAAGGGGATACGCCGATGCAGCCTACCCTTCCCGCTGACGTCCTCAGCAGCCAAGATGAGCCCACCGGTGCAGCGTATCCCTCGGGGAAACGTGGGGCTGACCATATTCCCCAACCATCTCCCTCTCAGACGAGGAAGATGCGTCGACGGAGCAAGGGCTCAGCCAACGTCCTGCGTATTACCTCTGATGCGCCAAAAAGGCATCTGTCTTTGACAGACTCATTCGCTGTCGTGGCGAGAAGAATTTGGACTCTGAGTACTATGTACCCCAGCGGGCTGGTACGAAGAAGTCTAAGACAGCACGGGCCATGCGCCTCGAACGTGCTATTCCAACAGTGAGCCAGAGGCATGCGCTCACAATCATGTGCGCTACCAATGGTAAACTATACAAGGTTGACTCGGGTGCTTCTGTGCCAGAAATGAGCCGACCTTCGAAGTCCTTGCCACACTTGGACGCATCTGCTGCGTTCGTAACCAAGTCGTGCAAGGCAAACTCAGTGGTCTTGAACCCCCTTGAATACATTGGTTGTGCGTCTGAGGCTGGTTCTTATCACTTTCAATGTTGCTCCTCCACTATAGATCTGGACGCATCTTTTGCGTCGGATCAGGGGGTACAGCATTCACCTGACCACCCCGGTGCTTGGCCATGCCATGCGCCTGATGGGGGTGTGAAGGTAGCACTCTCCTCCAACGATCTGCGTAACATGATCACCCACAAACGTCAATCAAGAAAGTCAACTGACAAGCACAATGCGCCCCTCACAAGGCACACCTGTGCTATAGTCACCATCAACTGTTGTTGCAAGACAGCAGTCCCACCAAGGCAGTCTGTGTTCCAGTGGCTGCAATCATCAACGCCTCTCCAACATCACCTCGGGAAGAAGGTGTCAACTAAAGAGGAGCCAGAACTACAGGTTGCTTCTTGCAACGTAGTCTCCAACTCCCTATCAATTCGGAAGATGACTGGCAGCTCCTCGACTTTGTCCTCGTCCAAGAGCTAGCTGAAGAAGACCAAGACGACTGTCCCATCCTCAAGAGTGTTTGAGGGCACTCGGGAAAGAAAAAAGATCTCAGAAGAAGCTGGGGGTAGTCAAACCCCTGTGGATCTTCATCCTGGAGATGAAGTCAGCCTCCCGGACATAGCTGGGGATAGTCAAGCCCCTGTGGATCTTCATCCAGAAGACGAGACTAGCCTCCCGAATATAGCTGAGGGTAGTCAGGCCCTTGCTGATGCTTCTCCCGAAGACGAAGGTGTCCTCCAGAACATAGCTGGGGGTAGCCAAGACGATGCTCCGGGGGAAGTCCCTCTTCAAGAAAGCGAGGCTGAAAGCGAAGCTTCAAACGATCCTTCCACTTCCAGTCACGTCATGACGGTGTACATGACGGGAGCTGGTGATGCGGAGTCAGATGCGCTGCCAGCAGATCTCGTCCAGCATATTGATACCTTGGAGGGAGGACTCAAAACCCTCTCTTCCTCCATGCAGACACTGACTCAAGCAGTGTTCGAGATACAGTCAGCTTTGGCCAGAGCACCATCTACCGGTCCTGACCCAGGGGCCAATGGAAAATCAAGTGTACCCCTTCAACGGGTATCCTTGGATACTGATCGCCGCGAAGCACCTCGGACGTCGGAACCGTCAAATACCCAACTCCAGGCTGTACCACCTTCTCCGACTCTCCGCTCCATAGAAGACGTGGTTGAGATGATCAGGGACTTGCGTGAGCGCTTTGAGTCCAAGAACAGACAGGAGGAGCGCCAGAAGATGGGGATCCTACAATCATACCCCCTCAAATTGAACAAAGTGGTTTATCCTCCTAAGTATAAACCACAGACATTGACGCCATACGACGGAAAGGACTCTCCACGCCGTTATCTGACGTACTTCCAGTCTCAAATGGGACATCTTTCGAAAGAAGACGCGCTACTCACCAGCCTGTTTGTCGGGGCACAGAAAGGAGTAGCTTACGACTGGTAGTTTAGTCTCCCTGACAACTCCATATCTTCCTTCGACGACTTGACACGTCTCTTCCTCGATTGTTTCTACGACGGAGGGAAAGACATGATAATGGCGTCCCTGATAGAGGTACGGCAGAAGGAGAAGGAGACGGTTCAAGCATTCGTCGAATATTTTCGACAAGCCTGCTTCAGACTGCCCCCGACATACCAGAACATGTGCTCCTCTTCTCCTTCAGTATGAACATGCTTCCTGCGATCAAGCTTTGGCTCAACTCCACTCCTCCTCCCGATTGGAGCTCGTTGATTATCGAGGCTGAAGCAGTTGAAAAGAAGGCATCCAATGCTCGCCTTCTGGGAGTCAGTTTTTCTGCTTTCGAAGACAAGGGAAAATGGCCTGCTGCCAACAACCCTGGACGTGAGACGAAAGGAAAACAGACGCTGACTGTCAATGCCTCCAAAGGTGCACAAGCACCTACTTAGAAGCCTTCACTTGTGCCGAGGCCAAAGGAGATCTATTCTTTCAACGACGAAGATACCTTACAACTCTTCGAGATGTTGAAGCTGGGTGATAAGATCAAATTGCCCAACCCGAAGCATCCCGACGAGGTTGGGAGAGTGGACAATCTGAGGTACTGTCACTACCATCGTTTTGTCGGACATCCAACTCAGGACTGCTACGTCCTCAAGAATTATATCCAGCGCATGATCAATACGAACGTTATCTCTGTTGACTATGAGGAGAAGAAAGTCTCGACCAACCTGGTGTCGCTCCAATTCGGCACCTTACCGCCAACCACAGCCCAGGATGGCGTCGTCCCCATCCCAAAGACGACAATAGAGGTGGTCAACCTACCACCTACTCGTGACAACGTGAGTGGACTCATCCCACTCACCATATCTCAGGGTGAGATCTTATGTGTTCACCCCGATCTCATCTCCGAGGTTACTCAACCGGGGGTACGCTCTACCTTCAAAGCTAAGGGCAAGAATATCAAGTCTTACCGCATGGTCTCTTCCTCCGCGAAAGAGGCTCTTCCTGTACAAACCCGTTCGCAGCTGAACGTCCAACCCGACGAAGCTGCCATTGAGGTGGTGCCTCCCTGTACTACCCCTGCTGTCGAAGAAAGAGGTCCATCCAAACCTCCAGCAGCCAATAAACAGAAGCATGAAGTGGTCCATTTCGACAAGCCTTTACGAAAGGAGAATGCTTCGGGGCTAGCCAAGCCCCACAACTTCGACATACTAACACAACTTGCCGGTACTCCGGCCCGCTTTTATCTGTATGAGTTGCTTCGTCTTTCCAAAGATACCCGCGAAGCTCTCTGTGAAGCCTTGAAGGATGCTGAGTGCTTCATCAGTCAGGTCAAACAGCCTGAGGATCCCCCGACCACATGCGTGCACTTCTATTGTGCGGATGAGGTCATCCCCAACATAACCTTCATCCAACAGGACATGCTGCTCAAGCACAACCGGCACAACAGGCCACTGTATTACACAGGGTATGTTGGTTCCGTTAAGGTGAAGCAAATTCAGATTGATCCAGGGTCTTCCCTCAGCATCATCCCTAGCACTCTGCTGTCAATGCTAGGGATCCCGATGTACCGTCTGGATCCCTCCAATACGACAATCAACGGTTTTAATGCTAGTAAAAGTGAACCGTTGGACAAAATACGGCTGAAATGTCATATCGGTAACCTTCGAACCGAGGTGACTTACTATGTCGTGGATGCCGACGTCAACTACAACCTCCTGCTAGGTCGTCCGTGGCTGCATGAGTACATGGTTGTGCCATCTACACTCCACCAATGTAGGAAGTACGTGTCCACCAATGATATTATCCGGACAGAGTTCACGGACATTGACCGTTTCAAGGGGGTCGAAGCCTACTTCACTGATGCTACCCTATACAAGTCACTCGACGAAGGGGAAGTCAACGACGCTGATGATGAAGCAGAATTAGCGGCAGAGCCGGACATAGAGCCGGAGATGATTTTTGACGCTCCTCTGAAGATTCGACTCAAAAGGAAACCGCCTCAGATGCTGCCTCCTATGACCATCAAGCTACCTGGAAAAAGCACCGACCTCTCTGGGTAGAGCATCTACTGAAGCTCCCTTGAAGATTCAGCTCAAGGGAAGACCTCCTCAGACGTCGGTTCCCCTTGTGGCAAAACTACAGGGGAAGGCATCTGTCATCGAAGGCGCAGTCGAGGCACCTCTCAAGGTGGGTATCAAAGGCAAGCCTCCGCAATCATCCAAGCTGTAAGAGAAGGCCCACACAGCCCTCTCGAATCCCAAGGTCAAATCGGCGATGGACTCTCCCGAACTGGCCCAGGTGCTCACAGATGAAGAGTTAGGAGAGTACATATCTGCTGATATAGATTCCCCTTCTCTTGACAATGTAATCCTGTGGGACAAAATCTCGTGTTTTATCAATAATAGAGTGTATTTCAATTATTCTAGTCTTCCACATTAGAATGCCATGTATACACTAGATAATGCTCTACGGTCGTTACAAACACAAATAATGTCTGTCAATCATGTAAACCGAGTATTCCCGTCCCGAGGAGTCTGTTTTATAGTCCCACCGCAGAATCGGGATGAAGAACCCATCATCTTCGGCAAAGTCGAGCGTCATCAAGACCTCCCGCCACTCGAGCCAGAACCAGATACTGGAAGAATACAAGTCTATCGGTATACGGACAAGGCAAAGTACCTCATTCAAAATATGGATTACAACCTGAAAAGCAACAAAGGCCTGAACTATGGCAAGGGCCGGCTTCTTTTCCTTCAGCTCCTAACACCTAAAGGCAAGCCGCAGGATTACTATCATCGTATTCGACGGGGGGTGGGCTATGTCACGCCGCCAGCAACTCCAGAGAGTTCGGAGACAGGAGAAATGGAACACTCTCATTTGTCCGAAGCCTCAACTTGGGATTCCGATACCAGTATCGGCTCAGTCCTCAGGAAGGTGCTATCAGTCAACATGGCATCTGTACAATCTCAAGAGGATGAAGGCGATGACCAAATGCCAGAATTCTTTGAGGAAGAACCCTGGGGTCAATGCCTAGGAGCACAGTGGAAGTCTCGTTTTGAATTACGCAAACCCCCTATCAAAGACGAGGCCGAACAAGTTGACCTTGGGGATGGATCTCCTTCCAAACCTATCTTTATCAGCAAAAGTCTGAAGGGAGAAGACCGACAGTCTTTGGTCCAATTGGCCAAGGAATATATCAACGTCTTCGCCTAGAGCTACGAAGATATGCCGGGACTTGATCCCCAGATCGCAATACATAGAATTAACATCTTGCCTGATGCTAAGCCTATAAAGCAACAACAACGACGCTTTCGTCCTGACATCATGAACGCTATCGATCAGGAGGTAGAAAAACTCCTGAGCAGCAGGTTCATCCATGAAGAGCAACATCCGGATTGGGTGGCCAATGTTGTCCCTGTCACCAAGAAAAATGGTAAGATACGAGTCTATATCGACTTCAGGGATCTCAATACTGCTTGCCCAAATGATGAATTCCCGCTTCCAATCACTGACGTGATGATCGACATTACATGTGGCTTCGAATGCATGTCTTTCATGGATGGGTACTCGGGCTACAACCAGATCAAGATGTTCCCTGATGACGCAAAACACACGTCATTCAGGACTCCAAAGGGGTTTTCTGCTACACAGTGATGCCCTTTGGCTTGAAGAATACTGGTGCTACATACCAACGAGCTATGAGTACCATCTTCCGTCAACATCTTTGTAAGACGGTTGAATGTTATGTTGATGACATCGCAGTCAAGAGCCGTCTCAAAGGTGATCACCTACAAGACCTAAAGACAGTCTTCGATCTCATGCGAGCGCATCAACTAAAGATGAACCCCGCTAAATCCTTCCTCGGGGTGGGTTTCTAACGGAAAGTTCTTGGGCTTTATTATCACGACGAAAGGCATTCATGTCGATCCCGAGAAAACCAAAGCCATCCTTGATATGGACCCTCCGAAGAACCTTCGAGAACTTCGAGGCCTGCAGGGGCGTCTGGCATACATCCGAAGGTTTATAGCAAACATTTTCGAAAAATGCCAACCCTTCACCTAGCTCATGAAGAAGGGAGTCTCCTACGTCTGGACAGAAGAATGCCAGAAAGCTTTCGATGATATCAAAGCTTATCTGACAAGCCCGCCAGTCCTGGTGGCATCAATCGCAGGCAAACCCTTTCTCCTCTACGTCCGTGCCATGGATCATTCCCTCGGCGCTTTGTTGGCTCAGAACAATGATTCGGGCTACGAACAAGCAATCTACTACCTTAGTAGAACAATGATCAGGGCTGAACACCGGTACAACCCCATCGAAAAAGAGTGTTTGGATTTGGTATTTGCCATCCAGAAGACTCGCTGTTATGTTTCGGGCCAAACAATTCATGTCATCTCCCGAGTCAATCCACTCAGGGTTCTCATGACGAAGCCAGAATCCTTGAACTCCCGACTGGCTACATAGGCAATTCTGTTGACACCATATAATATGGTCTTCGTCCCACAAAAGGCCGTCAAGGGCCAAGCTCTAGCCGACTTTTTAGTTGCACACCCCATCCCAGAGTCCTCCAGACTCTATGAAGATATCCCGGATGAGGTCCAAGAATCAAACTTCATCGAAAAAAACTCCGTCTGGCGGGTGTTTTTCGATGGTGCTTCAAGAGTAGGCCCCAAAGGTCAAATCATCGCAGGAGTGGGGGTGTTCTTAGTCTCCCTCGATCAGCTGGTCATCCAGCGCGCCTACTCCCTTTCGAAGCTGTGCTCCAACAATGTTGCCGAGTACAACGCTCTGATTATGGGACTCCAGCTGGAGCAACAGCTGGGGGTCGATCATCTGGAAGCATACGGCGACTCAAAACTCGGCGTTAATCAAATCCGAGGGCAGTACGAAGTTCGCCATGAAGATCTGTTTCCTTACCATAAAGTTGTATTGAATATTATTTCAATATTCACTAAGTTCTTCATAGAACACGTACCTCGGCTACAAAACCTGGAGGCTGACGCTCTGGCCAGCCTCGCAGCTTCGTTAGCAGCACCCCTCGGGAATCAATACTACGTCACGGTAGTCGATCGAGACTTGGTCTGTCCCAAAAACAACCTATGCTCACAAATGGCCCACGCCATGACGACAAGCACCGTTGTTAATGTCCGAGACTGGAGGTTCCCATTTATCGACTTCATTGTCTATGAAATTCTCCCAGAAGACCCGAAGGAAGACATCTCAGTTAGAAGAAGTTCCCTTCGGTTCTATTATGATATAGCTACTAATACGCTGTACCGATGCTCCTTCGATGGACTTCTCCTTCGATGTCTATCCAACAAAGAAGCAGCCGAAGCCCTTCGAGAAGCTCATGATGGAACTTGCAGGGCTCATCAACCTGGCCCTAAGTTGCAGGATCGACTGTGACACATGGGTTACTACTGGCCAAACATGGCAGCCGACGCTATCGACTATGCTAAAAAGTGCTACGCTTGTCAGCTCCACGCCGACTTCATCCATACACCGTCGGAACCACTACATCCTACGGTCGCCTCCTGGCCCTTCAAAGCTTGGGGCATGGACATTGTAGGACCGATCACCCCTCCATCATCGAGGGGATACCGCTTTATCCTAGCCATCACCGACTACTTCTCCAAATGGGCAAAAGCAGTTCCACTGACGGAAGTGAAAAGCTCCGGGGTGATCAGCTTCATCAAGCACCATGTCATCTACCATTTCGGTGTACCTCGAAGGATTATCCACGATAACGGTCCTCAGTTCATCAGCCATGTTTTCAGCAGATTCTATGACAAGAACCACATTCAGAACGTGGCATCAACCGCCTACAATCCGGCAGGAAACGGATTGGCCGAGGCTTTTAACAAGACTATCGTCAAGCTACTCAAAAAGGTCGTGTCATCCAACAAACGCGACTGGGACAAAAAGCTCGACGAATATCCTTGGGCCTACCGTACAACGGTACGGACCCCGACGGGCAACACCCCGTTCTCCTTAGTCTACGGGAGCGAAGCGGTACTGCCTCTCAAGATTCAGATACCCTCACTCCATGTGGCGCTCACAAACTAATTAACAGAAGAAGACAACCAGCGTCGTCGTCTGCAAGAATTGGAAGTACTTGACAAAAGGTGTCTCCTAGCTCAGCAGCACATTGAACTCTATCAAGCCCGTATATCACAGGCTTTCAACAAAAAGGTACAGTAGAGAACTTTTTAAATAGGCGACCTGGTCCTGGAAGTCAAGAGGCCGATAGTGTTGACTCACAAAACACCAGGAAAGTTCGAGCACAAGTGGGAGGGACCTTTCATCATAGAGACGGTATATTCAAACAGTGCCTACCGCCTCGCTAAACCAAATGGGGACTTGTTCATGATGCCCATCAACGGCAAGTTTCTAAAGAAGTACTACTCATGACATCTTTCAGATATGTACTTCCATCTCTACCAAACAAGGGAATCAGTGGACCTGATTATCAGAGCTCACGTACATCTTCCCTTCACAAAAATCCTATGCTTTTGAAACCCAATTGTTCCATGGCTTTCTATCCCCAGTAGAAGAACAACCACGTCCACATTACCTCTGAGTTGGTCCACTACGCCCTGCAAAGCATAATCTTATACCACGTAGGATTGTACTGTTCATCATGTTTACCACGTCCACATTACCTCTGAGTAAACATCCCGTACGAACAACCCCTGTATTGCCGTACATCAATCCCAGAACTTCCATGTCCATATTACCTCTGAGTAGTTCTGTGTATCCCTCCGGAGTCACTCCTACCACGTCCATAACACCTCTGAGTAGGAGGATTCTGTCATTTGAATCCCGTATTTGCCACGTCCACATTACCTCTGAGCAAATATGTCAGTTCTCTCAAACTTATTATTTGTACCTAAAAACCAAGGTACGCAAAAGATAATAGGTCTACACAAATCATCAATTCATGACAGCAAAAATGAATACCCCATAAAATTCTTTATCTTTTATTTAGTTAAAAGTAAAGGATTACATCCCATCTGTGAGCACCCTGAAATTCGGGTTGATTTTTTAAAAATTTTCTGATTGATTTAGTTTTAATAAATGATTTATTCTGGTTAATTATCTATTAGTGTACTTTCCCGTGCCATTGATATTTGGAGTATCAGGGATGTTCAACTCTGGAAATCTTCTTCACGAGTTTTGGAGTGGACATGATTATCTTCATGACGGTATATAGTGTCCCATCCAAACTTGTTCCCTTATGCTCTTTTTGCTTCGCAGAACTTCGGGTCGATTTAGACCATTTGATTATTAATTATTTTCCCACTCTTTTCCTTGATCATCTTCAGCGCGTTACCGTGACTTTTAAATTGGGAGCGCAAGACCAGTCAGTTTCTTGAAACCAACTTCTCATGCATGATCTACTCGAGACGCTCGTCACCCATGACCTTCGTGTCCCACTCAGACACGCCATTTTGTGCTCCAATTGCTTCACACAACTTTCCTGACACGTGATCCGATTTTATTTCACCCCACGACGTCACATTCATTTTCTAACTTGATTTGTGGGTCCCCTGTCGACCAAAACCTGTCAGCCCCAATTATGGACATGGCCCACATTGAGCCTACTACCCGTCCGACACTTGTGTCCCATTTATTGGAATCCCCATGTGCTACTTATTTATCCATGATCATCCACACCTATTCTTTATTCGATTTTTGCACAATGTCCGATTTTCATCCAACCCGGTTTGACCGGACCCAGTCCAAGCTCCATGTTACTCTCCATCATGATGACCTCATTTTTGCTTGCCCAAAAATAATATTCAATGCCTAGTTTATATTCCAAGTATTGAGTGTAAATTCCTTCGATTTAAATCCCAAAAAATAAATTCAATCCCCCTAATTAATCTCCACCCTTGATTTTTCCTACATAAATCATATCCATTAATTCCCTATGAACTTTTTCCCAATCCCCTCACAGCATATGGCCGGCCCTAAATTTTTGTGGAGAGAATCTTTTCTCTCACTCTCTCTTATCCTCTCTTTCTCTCTCTTTCCCTCTCTCTTTAATTATTATTACTCTCTTCTCTCTCTCTCCCACTCTATTATTACTACAAAAACTCTAACAACAGCAACTCTTCAACACCACCATCAACACACCCGAGCACCCGACCATCCTTCCTCCTCCTGGCTCGGCCTCACCATCGGCCACCGGCCTCCGCCGCCGTCGGCCTCCCCCTACAGGACATCTCCTCCTTCCTCCTCCTCTCCATTGGATAACTTCACCACCACTACCTCCTTAACTCAACCCGAGCCACCACACCAACGTCGTCGCTATGTTCGCCGTGCCACTTCGCCGTCCTTGCCGCTTGCGTGGCCGCGCCGCCCCGCGCGCTGTCGCGCGTGCGCTGCCGGCAGTAGCAGTTCGCGGCAGCAGCGATGGCTAGCCGCGCACGCGTACAGCGCTGGCCGCGCGCCACCGCCACCGCCGTGGCTCCGGGGACCCCCGCCGTGGGTGGTCCCTTCAGGCGAACCCTAGGCAGTCCTCCCCTGACGGCCACCGTCCTCTGGGATGCACCGTCGAGGCGATTCGTGCGTTTTGCACGACGTCCCGTCGTGACGAGCTCGGGAACGAGACTGGAATCGCGTCCCGTCGCAGCGACTTCACGCACATTTTCCCAAAAATTCGACCGTTGGATCGGCGATTTCTTCACTCCGTCACAACCTTGGTATATCCACCTTCATCCCTGTCAATTTTTGTCAGTTAATTTTATCGTTTGATACATCAAAACCGGCCACCAAGTTGACCGTTTAAATTGTATTAAATTTGGACAGTTTCGCGGGGCCAACTTCGTCAGCTTGTATCTCCTCTACCTGCAGCTTCGTTTGGTGTGCTAACTAGTTCCTGTGCGAAGCTAGTATAACCCTCTTACTACCCCTCCAGTTTCGTTTCATTATGAGCTTGTTTGATTAGTTGAATTCGACGCCAAAGTTGGCCGTCCGAATTCGTAATTTCCAACTTGTAAAATTCTATTTTTGAACACGGGACTCCAGATTTCATTTCTGACACCACCATTAGACTCGTGGCGTCGTTCTGGCATGTTTTCATATAAAATTTGTTAGATTTGGAGAACAGTAGGCCCTGGCACGTTTTTCGGTGCAAAGTGGGTCCCACATTTTGGGTCAACGGGAATTTTTGACGCCGGCTCATCGGAATCCAATTCCGGATATACCGTTGAGTTCGTATCGTCATTCTGGACTCGTTGACATATAATTTGCTAGATTTTGGTAGGACATTGGATCTGGCACGTATTTCGGTGCAAGTCAGATACCAATATCCGGATCAACGGGTCATTTTGAGATCGGCTCATCGGAATCCAATTCCGGATATACCGTTGAGTTCGTATCGTCATTCTGGACTCGTTGACATGTAGTTTGCTGAGTTTTGAGAACATTGGCTCCGGCACGTATTTCCGTGCAAACCGGAATTCCAAGTTCTGGTCAACGGACCAAATTGAGATCGGGTCAACGGAATCCAATTCTGGAGATACCGTTGGTTTCGTATCGTCATTCTGGTTTCGTGGACATATAATTTGTTATATTTTATAGACTTATTTTCTTGCACAGTTTTTTGGTGCAAAATGGCTCCGACACGGATACCGTTTTGATCCAAAATTACCTTTTTGCCCTTGTATCCAAATTGGACCGAAGGGTAGGCTATCCTAGCTAATTTGACCATTCTGGACACGTTGGCGATATTTATTTCATCGTCCGACAATGTTTGTTGATAGTTTCTCTGAGTTTAACCTTTTTATAATTTATTAATAATTAATTCATATAATGTTCGTATTTCGGGATTAGTACAACGAAACTGAGCTCAGTCAATTCCAGTGATCTTACATCGCTGAAATTGACAAGATGAACACGTGGATCACTATAATAAGATTATCAACTTTACCGTTGATCTTCTTATCTCGATTTGCGTGTCGTAAGTTTCGACGTACGAATAACGAAGTACATTTTATATCTTTAATAATTAGACTAGAATTGACCCTGTTTGACCAGAGTTGACCAGTTGACCCAAAGTCAACTGTAAGTCAACACTTGACCTAGTTTGAATAGACTATTGACCGGAGTTGACCTAGAATTGTTTTGACTTAGAAGAACCTAGAATAATAATAGATTGCTTGTAGAGATTCTTTTATTACAACTTAAACACCTTGTAACATGTATTGCTTTAAATAGGACTCTGTGGCTTCAGTTGGACCCCTATACCTATCAGCTGTTCAGGTTATCAGGCGAGTACATTCTCTGATCATTTCATATCCTGTTTAGAATTATTTTCCTGCTTTAAATTACTTTACTTGATACTGTCACGTTGGTCACACAGATTGGTACTATATGGATCTTTTCATGAGATGTTATCCCCCTCGGGAGCATCGGATACTGCATGTTTTGTGCGTTTCATGAATCATCACGTATCTCTATGCTTCCTCTGATTCACGAATTGCTTGTGACACATGTACTCTCATGTTCACAGAGCCATCATGAATCACCTTCACGTATCACTCATTTTATGAGCCATGTGAAGTTTCACGAATCTTAACATAACTTGAACAGATCCTTGTGTATTGATTGGGGATGGGGGAGTGGAAATAGGCATGTGAATATTATCGAAGTAGCTATAGTCATGAATCACTCTCTTAGCTGTAGTCATGAATCTCCTATGCCATTCACATGTTTATATTTTACTCTGACTCACTAGTCACTATTAGCTCTCTACTTATAGTAGATATTTCTATTACAGTTCTCTCTCTCTCTGTTTACATACTGTATTTCTTCAGTTCATGTATCTCACTTTACTGCATGAATATATTTTCTAACCTGCTATGATCTGTTGAGATGTACTATGCTCGCTCAGTCCTGACTGGACCTGTTGATAAATTTTACAGATAGCCTGGAGGTTGCCTGCTAGCCTAGAGGAGACAGTAGAGGTTGTATAGATAGCTAGGGTTTTGCTTATAGTTTATTTTCAGTCGTCTTGAGTTGTATTTATGGATTACTGTATTTGAGTTTTGAGATGTATTCTGAGTTTGTATCTTAGACACTTAGACTTCTATCTGCTGTATCTCTTTTGGATTTTATGTTTTATCTATCTTCCATTATGCTCTACCTTAGATGTGATTGAGTTTACATTCTGCTATGTCACCCCCATTCGAAGAGTATAAACTGTTTAGTCTTATACTGTTAGATGTATTGAGACCTAGGACAGCGTTCTACCGTCGACACTGCGGCGCAGGCTGGGCGTTGTTATGTTCTCGTGCCCTAACTCTAGGGTGCGGGTCGTGACACGTTTTTAGTGGTGGCCCATGCAGGTCGAGTTTATGTAGTGGTATTCGAATTAGAGTACCACTACAGCCTGCAGTAGGAATAGGATATATTTTGAAGGTACTCAATCACAGTTAGGATCCCTTGAGAGATTCCTGGGACGACCCTTGAGAATCTTATTTTAACTTCGATTTGAAAACTCTTTTTCCTAATTTGATTTATCTTTACTGATTTTGATGGATTATTGTTGAATTTGAGTTTGTATTTATTGATTTGATTGAAGATTAGTTGAATTTTGAATCTTGATGTTAGCTGTAGCATCCGGGTTTGTATTTATATGATTTGAAGGATTTTTGTTCATTTTTGAATGTTGATGTTCGTTGATAAATTTGATTTTTGGGTATTCATTGTTGATTTAACTTAATTTTTGTCAATATGAAATTATATGGGCTAGGTCATCTAAGTTTGGAATCTAGTCTTCTATAGTCACATTAGCCAGCATGGTGAGGACACATAGTCTGGCTTTGGATATATTTCTTGGGTGTGGGAATTTAAGGTTTTCGCAGTCAAGCTAGCGGCATCGCGAAAATGTTAAATACCACGATTCTAGAGGTATGTGCCTAAGTCGAGGACTTTGTGATTATCGTAGCCTTGCTTACTAGTATGACGAGGATTTAGAGCCCCATGATTTTGGATAGACGCATATGATTATCAGATTGTACCTTAAATGTTTTGAACATGTTTTCACTACTTGTTCAGTCTTTCAAAAAAAAAAGAGAATTTTGTTTGGTTTTGTTTCTCATTATTTAACTTAGTAGTAGCTTTAGCCTGTTTTTATAAACGCTTGTGTAACTTCTTACAAATTTCTTCTTAATAAAATGAATCGATGATTTTGCTAGACCTTATTTTGGATTTGATATTATAGCTCTGATTTCAAATTGGGTTCCTCTCTTAAACAGATAAGCAGAACAGATTCTTTTATCCTTCTCTTCCTGCCAATATTTTATTACCATCATTCCTTGCCTTATATAACTGTCCCGATTATATCAATTCCCTGTCTCGTATATAATTCTGTCAGCTGTACCTTGAAAACTCTTGAATCTTCATATCATTTTGCCTGAGAAATGTTGAGGAAGTGACGTAAATCATCTAGTACGGAAATAACGTAAATGGCTATCATAGAATGATTTGTAGGAATCAGGACGTTGGATGTCAATTATGAAAAAAAAATTGAGAGGAAGATGTGGTAAAGGTTTAGAATGGAATCGAGTGATAAATGTTATCAATTTAGAAACGATCGCAGAAAATTGGGTTACGAGAAATTCATGGATGTAAAAAAAAAACTAATGAGGATATCAGAGGTCAACCTAGTTTTGAGGACTAGAAAATCTTGGTTATTGATTCTTGGGAACTATTACAAGCTATGTAGAAATTTAGAGATAGAAAGGAGAATTTAATTGAATTCAATGATTTTGCAAAGTTGAACTAGATATTTTAAGAGTGTGACTAGAGACAGAGAGAACACAAGGATTTTAAGTTATAGGAATTATTTTTAGATGATTGGAGAAAATTGTAGAATTCAAAAGGATAATATTTGAAGGTGAACGTTGAAGAAAATATGAAGGTTGATTTATAAATAAGAATAAATTTTGTGTGACATAGTGGTATTGGAGTTTAGTAAATACGAGACTCGATTTAAACAAGTTCAAGAATTTCATAAACTGGATTTGGAGGTTTCGGATCTAAATTAAAACGAGGTGAAGGAATTTAAAAAAAAATTGATTGATTAAATGAATAAGTGTTGACTCCTAAACAAGAGGGGTATGTTTCGTGGAAAATATTTTAGAAGTTAGAAATTTTGTCTATGGTAATATGGTAAAAAATTTAGATGACTGAAGGTTATAAAATTTTGAGGGTAGTTATATGAAGGTTGATTTTATATTAGGGGTTTGTGAGAAAATATGATTAGCAAATGGTAAACTGATAGTTTCAGAGAGAGATGATTAACTGGCTTCGTATGAAATCTTTTCCTGTTTTTCTCTAAAAGGGTTTTTTCAATATCATTGAATTCTAGTTTCCTTAATCACGACCAAATCAACTTCGATTATCTTTTCTTATCTTGGGTTGTACTCAATTGAATTAAATTTGATTACGACTGAATCTCCATCCTTGTATGCTCGTTCTCAGACTTTGTTGAACTGTCCTCCATATTGCCTAAATCTTGATTTTTCCAATTTGATCAACTTAGATCGTATCGAGACTAAATATTCTTAATATATATATTGTGATTTGATTTCCATACAATTGACTTTCATTCTTTAACTTCTGATTTTGATTTTTCTTAAATAGTACCCCTTTAATGGATAATTGGTAGTTATCTTTATTTTTTTGATGAGTACCAGTTTCATGTAGGATGGTAGACTGCCTTACAGTTTTGATGATTTGTATTCAGTGTCTTTTCCGGTTTAACACCCTAGACTGCTTGTGTGCTTTGATATCCTATGACCGTTTCGGTTAGCATGACTAGTATACCTAGATGAGACTTTCACTACCACCGTATGCCATGACCCTGTACGTCGTCCTTTTTGATGTTAGGCTTTATTTAAATTCTGGGACTTTGATTGTGGGGGTTTGACCTAGAGGGAGTATGGAGATTTTAATTTCGAGGACGAAATTTTTATAAGGTGGGTAGGATGTGAGCACCCTGAAATTTGGGTTGATTTTTTAAAATTTTCTGATTGATTTAGTTTTAATAAATGATTTATTCTGATTAATTATCCGCTATGCTAGCTTCCAACGAGGCCCGCAACTCTACCTTCTCCTGCGTGGATTGAGATAGCCTCTCCACCGCAGCTTCAGCTTCGGCCACCTCATGGTCCCAAACAGCCACCGTGGCCTGATACGATGACTCGACTTCAGCTATCAATTTCTTCTTTTCTGCTTCTATCAGAGCAGAAAAGTCATTTCGCCGGATGCTCTGAAGTTCAAAAAGAAGTTGGTCGAGCTCGGCCACCGATTCCTCCAAAATCTCGGCCATATGATCGTGGCTCTGGTGCGAACGTATCAAATCAATGAAGGGAAGCGCCATGGCTTTTGCCATCGCGAAACTCCCGTTCGCATTTAGCACAGTTATACGCCTTTCTACAGCATGTTGTACACTGCTTCAACAACAAACTGTGTACATACTCGTCCGCGTCTGCCAACACCTGAGGTGTCATATCAGGAGTTGGAGGAGCTACTCTGGACAGAGGACCTGCAGAAGACCCACCGACCTCAATCTGTGAGGCTGCAATCTCAAACTCAACAGACCCTCTCTCGTCAGGGACTTGCGCTCCGTCACTAGCCCGAGGTGCCAAGTGGACGGAAGGAGCCGGATGGGGCATCGATACTGTCCCCCAAGTGGAAAGAGCAGGAGGTGTGTCATCCACCACAAGGCCCTTGCCCTTATCAGAGCCAATGACGGATGGTCCCCCGACATCCAGGATGACAATATCATCCCCGACCGGGGCAAGACGACTATCCCTTTCATTTGAAGCTACAAGATTTGCCCCTGACAGTTCAACTTCCTGCGGAGCCAGAGTCGGATCACCTACGTCAGCTCCCCTTACAGGGACGGGTGTAGGGCTCGGCAGTGACGTCAACCCTACCACATCAACCTCCATTTTCGAGGCAGGAGTGGGGCTCGGCCACGAGGCCTCATGTGCGATCAGCGCCTCAGTACCACGACCGGGAAGAAGCCCAGCCGGCAAATCCTTGTCAGAGACGTCTCCACTGGATGCGATCTCTCTGGCAGCTTGATCAACATCTTCTTGCGAGCCATCATCAGAAGAAGACGAGCTCCATACTTCCTCCTCATCTGGGAAGACTTTTCTCACAACTTCCCATGAGGACTCGATGCTCCCAGGCACCCCCTCAATGGATAGTTCTACTCCCGGTCGAGGCTCCACGCCACCCTCCTGAGGGATCGACCGAGAGTCCTCAGCAACCTGAGGTGTAAGTACATCTTCAGATTCCCTTTCAATGTATTCTGGAGGTACCAAAACCTCCACAGAAGCAACGTCATCAGCGCTCCCTTCCCTGAGAGATGCTATAATAGGAGGAATACGCTCATCAGAAGAGCTCGTCACCTCCTTCGGCCTACTAATACTCGGTTTCGAAACCCGAGATTTCTTCTTCGGCACCTTCTAAAAAAGGAGAAAGGAGGACATAAGTCGCAGAAATCAAAGGACAAAACAGATTATGTGCGACGTCTTTACCTCAGGAGGAGCTGATTTCGTTGGTGTCACAGGTGGCACTCCCGAAGCTCCCACCTTCGGAGTCATCGCTTTCCTCGATCTCATTGGCGTGGGCGAACCGGCCTCCGCGTCAGCACGCCTCTTTCCAACTGGGGGCTCTTCTTGAGTATCCTCCTTTGATGGTGCAGCAGCAGCCCGATAACCTACGACCTCCGGTGGACGATATGACCGTACCGCCACCAATATATTTTTTGTTGCCTCTAGCTGAGTGCCAACAATGAAACTAGTCTTCCTGTCATAATCTGGGGACATGGTGTCCATGGCACAGTACAGCTTCACAGCCGAATACAAGATTTACGGTCGAGGGTTGTGAACTCGAGTAGTGAAACGAACTCCAGTACATCCGGCGTTGTAATACTTCCAACCCCGGGCTCCATCTAGTAAACTCTCGACAAACCCTAGACTGTTACTGGGGTTCCTTAACATGAGCTGGGTGTAACCGAACTGGCGTACAAACCGGCTCGGCAAATACGGCTCCAGATAGCACTTATTTTTGTTGCGGTAGACCAAATAGGACGGTCGAATACTCTGCAACCAGCAAAACCCCAATGTCGGCAGGGCGATCGCATCTTCACCGGAGTCTTCCAGTTCTTGGTCAGACTCAAAATCTGTGAAGACAGGACTGACCTTGGTGATCTCCCACCCTTGAAGGTAAGACAAAACCTTTCTGCAGACGGGGACACAAGTGTGCAACCACTTCCTCTTATAGAAGTGACGGATAAAGGCATCACCTTCAACATGATCCTCTTCAGGGCCTGGGCTCATCACATTTGGATGATGCAGAATCAACCATCCCATCAAATAATGGAATGGTAGCTCAGCTCGGGGAAAGTTGTCTTTCTTGCCCCTCTCGTGGACCATATCGTCGGCAAAATCTCTCAAACCCCACAACAGGTCACACACCATCGCGGAAAGGAGTGCCAAAGGACGACCAAAAACCAGTTTTACCGCTGGCAAAATGAGGTTCCTGCTCACTCTCTCCACGGATCCAGATCCGCCCGAGAACATTTGGTCCAGGAGCCATATCATCAAGTACGCAGTCAACACTGCCTTGGAAGACATTCGGTGCACGCAATGCTACAAACAACTATAAACGTCGGCACCACTCTCGTTTGAACGAGGAGTCTTGTGGTCCAGTCGGCTCATTTCGGAGGTCACCTCCGTATGACTCAGTCCCGGCGGAGTCACAAACCGAATCTTGGAGGGGTCCGTCAGGTCCTGCTTGAAGATATAATCTCTCCAAGCAGTCAAATAGGGATGTGACCCGCCCCTCTTCCTTTGTTGCATCATATAATGGTGGCTTGCCACCTCTTTGAAAACAGCTACCATTTTTGGGTCCTTGTCTTCCAGAACCTGAATCTCTTCATTCGTCGGAAAATATTCCTCATATGGCTCTGAGCCCCAAGGAAGCTTGAACACCTCGTACATCTCATGGAGGGCCAATCCCAACTCTCCTACCGGAGTAAAAAAGGTGCCAGTCTGGGTGTTGAACATCTCCAGGAGGGCAAGAAACATATGTCGATTAAGGTCGACACCTGCATAGGTGGCGCGAAGAGCAGCGGTCAGCCCAATCGCTTTCAGCTTAGTTTTGAACTTCGTCAAGACCCAAAGGGTCAGGTCGTCCTACTTTGACACGTGGTGACACCAGCCCTCAACCCGAAAACCTCCTTTCGGATACATAACATTCGATGATAGCATCCGGCTCGCAAAGGTCGAAGCACCGAAGGCGAAAGTGTCGGGGGGAACACACTATAAATGCTCCTAGGGCGCAAAGTTTGTCAATGGTACGAGGTCCCGGCTCGCGAGGAGGCCAAGGTATCTCTTTGATTTGAAGTAACATCAATACGAAGGTTACCCCCTACTGTCCCTCCTTGAGAAGGAGTAAGTTCTAATGGCATCCTCCTCTTGGAGGCCAAGCGGTAGAAAGCTGTCAGTGGCAATTGACGCTCAGACAGCCGTATGTACAGGGCCACGCCCTTTCCTGTGAAGAACCAGTCTTCCTTGATCTTCAGTATCTTTGCCTTATTGGAGATCAAGCGGTCACCAAACAGAAAGGCCGGTTTCAAAAAAGTCACATTCTCGGACTCAGCAGATTTTAGTTTGCCGCTTTCCATCATACTTTGGAGAAAAATAGGCGACTGATCCCGGATTTGCAATATCCTCTCGGGAGACTGATCCAGCATGATAGCAGCCTTCGCTGGGTTAATAACTTCCTCGTTGAAGTCGACCCCCATTTGGCAAAGGGAAGCATCCAGAAGGACTTCGTTCAGCAAGGGGATAGTCATCGACACTGACACAGTAAAAACAAAAGTCAGGCAGCAAGGAAAAATTTAGAGGCTTTCCAAAACATTTTTTGGGCGCATCAGCAGCCTGGCGCATAATCAGGTCCCAAGCCCATGCACGTCAGCGGTGAAGCTTCGGCGCATAATCAGGGCCCAAGCCCATGCGCATCAGCAGTGAAGCCTGGTGCATAATCATGGCCCAAGCCCATGCACGTCAGCGGTGAAGCTTCGGCTCATAATCAGGGCCCAAGCCCATGCACGTCAGCAGTGAAGCTTCGGCGCATAATCAGGGCCCAAGCCCATGCACGTCAGCGGTGAAGCTTCGACGCATAATCAGGGCCCAAGCCCATGCGCGTTAGCAGTGAAGCTTTGGCGCATAATCAGGGCCCAAGCCCATGCGCGTCAGCAGTGAAGCTTCGGCACATAATCAGGGACCAAGCCCATGCGCGTCAGCAGTGAAGCTTCGGCACATAATCAGGGTCCGAAGCCCATGCGCGTCAGCAGTGAAGCCTCGGCACATGATTAGGGTCTAAACCCATGCGTGTCAGCGAAAGAACCTAAGCGCATCATCAGGACAGAAGTCCATATACATCGGCAACAAGGAGTTAGGGCACAACAACAGGATGCAACTCATCCGTACGCCCCAAACTCGTCTAAAGAAAGAGGGAGTTGGCAAAATACACCCACCCGTCAACGCGGGACGAACGTCAGCGGGAGTCAAAGTGATGACAGGAGCATCCTCCTCATCAAACTCCATCGGCTCCTTACCCCGGCCTTGACCTCGTCCAGCACCATCGCGAGGAGTCTTGGAAGCCATTTCGTAAAAGGAAGTTAGGGTTTTGAAGAAGAACTCTGAAGAAGAAAGCAAAGAGAGGAAGAACTCTCTCTCTCTATATAAGACGCCTATTTATAGGCTTGGTCGCACGCGTGAACCGATGAAGGGTGACGTCAGCCGTCGCTTAGGGTTCTGTGAAATGATAACTGCAAATAATCCAAAAAGATCATCATTAAATCTTTTTGTTTATTTCGAAGCGTTATCATTTGTATTTAAAACTTAGAGAAGCATGCGTCTCATCACAGATGCGCGGAGCAATCATGCGCCATGAATAGTTGTGCGCCCCATTGAAGACCATACCATACTTCTTATTCAAAGTATTCCAAAACTTGACATAAAGTTTTGAAAACTTTGAAGGGGGTCTTGTAGAAGCATGGAATTTCAGGCGCATCTACAAGACAGAATTCCTGCGCCTAACATTTCATGTGCCAGGGAACATCAAACGAAGTACTTGGCAAAGCAAGACAGCAAAAGTATATACATAAAAAGGATTTTTATTTTTCATATAGAAGTCTATTACATGTCTAAAAAAGGCTTTACAAAGGAGAATTTCTATAAAAAGAAAGAATTCTAAGACTACAGCCAGGCGCAGCAAACTGCCATGCGCCTTCTGCCCGGCGCATCATTCGTCAGGCGCATCACTTAAGTGTCTCAGTTAGGCGCGTGTCTTCAATGTCTCAGTTAGGCGCATCTCTTCAGCGTCTCAGTTAGGCGCATCTCTTCAGCGTCTCAGTTATGCGCATCATGAAGTCTCAGCATATGCGGTCTACTTCGACCCGGTCAAGTGCTTCGACTAATAAAGCATTTATTGAGGAGAACTAGGGTGGGCGATCAACCCCACTCTAGCTGGAGGAAGAGCTCTCCAAAGCCCAAGGAAGAGGAGAGCACCGCAGCTCCGATCCGTGGCTAAAGGAGTAGCTTTCAACACAACTAGAATGGGCAACACCAACTCTTACAGGAGAAAGAGATCTCCAAAGCCCAAGAAAGATGGGAGAACCACAATTTCGATCTGCGGCTCTTCCAGAATAACGGAGACGAGGCTCGAGCATCCCGATCTTTGGATGCAACAAGCACCTTCCGTCTGCCTCAGAAGCCCTCGATTCCGACTTTTGGATGTAATAGTCACCTTCAAGTGCATGAATGAAGACAATTCGTCGTATCTTCACCCTCGGGAGCATCTTGTCAACAGAATGTGCTCGAGCAAATAAGTTCATTCGGGAAGACGTGAGAGAACGAGAAGCAAACTCTCTCCTTGCTGCTATTTATAGGTCGGGCAAATCAAACCCATGCACCAAGTGGTAGGCTCTCCGAATCCCGTGCAATGAATTTGCATTTATGGTGATGAACCTGACGCTTCAAATTCAGCCAAGTCAAGAACGGCTATTTAAAGCACTCGAGGAACGCAACAGTCGGACCAATAAAAATGCATCATGCAAATGGATGCGCCGGTCAGATACCGCACATCGTACAGACGCGCCCGTCGATACCAAGCGCCTTGTATGGATGCGGCCAACAAAGCATACGTCCTAATCAACATGGACCCATGCGCCCAGTGGAATGCAGATCAATACGCCCACTTAACAGCCCATCACCCGTCAAAGAACATTAAATGCTGAAGTCTGACACGACAGCAGACATGCCTCGATGACAGAGCAGCAACAGCTAGCTTTTACAGAAAATGAAGCGTCGCTGACGTCAGCATCATCATTACTCTCTTCCGGTAGTTACAAGCCACGGGGCTGCCCAACCATTCGCATGCACCTCTGCAGCTATGCGTCCAAACCCCTACATGCGCTTCAAGAGCCATGCGCCTCTGACCTTCCTCTGATCCCTAAAGACAGAGGTCAAGTCACTACTGAAGCTTCGCATGCGCCTTTAAAGTCGTCCGTCCAGACTGGTTCATGACTCCTGAAGGTTATGAGCCAAAGTCTTCTCATGCGCCCAATCCCAGGCGCATCCTATCAGATTACCCTCCACCAAATTCGAGATCGTTGAGCTACGGACACGCGCCATGTGTCCCTTGACTCAGTTCAGCCTATGAAGGGGTGCTAATCACCCAAGATCTCAGCAACAGAAAGATCCTCTCCCCTGCTACGTGTCAGCCCACAAAAGCAGCATGAAGGATTCAACCCACAAATGATGGCGCATTATCCATGCGCCTCCTGCAGCTTCAACCACGTGGCGTCCCTACGTACAGGCACATCTTACATATGCGTGCATGAGCAGCCAGCCTGCAAGCTATAAATAGAAGAATCATTTCCTTCTTCCACACCCACAGAGACACACCTACGGACAGAGACCTTCACACACACAGTGAGAGAGGCAGATACAGACACTCAACGTCTTCTTCCTCTCCGCAAGCTCCAGCACCGAGAGCAACTCAGACCTTCAGAGAACCGAGAACCGTTATCAGATCGTCAACAAAGTCAACGCATTACCACTCGCTCCATCAACACAGGGACCCAGATAAACAAAAGTGTACTCCTAGGACTACAACTAAGTCCTACATTGTAATACTGTTCTATTTGTAATTAAAATTTACAATCAAAAGATTTTAATGGCAAACACTCCCTTGAACCAAAAGCTAGATGCCTAGTAGATTTCTCTTTGAACTAATAGCATAAAATTTTATGGTAGGAATGTAATAACACAATATCAGAATGCCTTCAAGCCCATTTTATAAGCTGTGTCATCGACCAGCTGGTGCTTGAGGCCCTTGGTGAACGGATCCGCCAGGTTCTCCTGACTCCGAACATCAATCACTGCAATAACACCCCTCTTGATGAGATCGTGTACTGCCCTGTGCTTCAACCGAACAATCCTCTTCTTCCCGTTGAAGAGGTCATTTGATTCCACCGCCACAGTCGCCTGGTTGTTTCAGTATATCGGTATCGCCGGTATTTGCGTCCCAACCACTGGAAGATCATACATAAGCTCCCGAAGCTATTCTGCTTCCTCTGCTGCGGTATCAAGTGCAAAGAACTCAGATTCCATGGATGACCGCGAGAGCATAGTCTGCTTCTTCGATTTCTACGATATAGCAGCTCCACCCATTGTGAAAATATATCCACCTGTGGACCTCTCGCTCTCCACTTCTGAGCACCAGCTGGCATCACTGAAGCCCACTAGAACAGATATGGGATACAATAGCGCGCTCAGAACGCTGTAGAATGCCTATTATAACGTATTCGGTCCGCTATAAATGCCCCCGCTATAATTGCCCCATGTACAAGAACGCTATAAAGTTATAGCGTTCATAAACGCTATTGATGGATTATAGCATTCCATGGCTCTATAGACAGGTTATATCATTTACGAACGCTATACAAGTCTCATAGCATATAAGAACGCTATAGGAAAGTAATAGCATTCATGAACGCTATTTAGTTATTATAGCGTCCATGAACGCTATAAACTTGTTATAACAGTGACAAATGTTATAGAATTTATATAGCATTTACGAACGCTATAATTTTATAATAACGTTTGAATAGCTTTTTGATGCAAATTGGTTTTTATAGCATTTCTTTCGTGCTATTATATGTGCACCAATATCATGTCAGAATGCTATTGCAGAATGCATTAGTGTAAAAAAATAATTCACAAATAGTATTGTAGCACATCAAAATAGCTTTGCAGATATACAGAATGCCACAGATATCTATTGCATATATACACAGAATGCGGGTATTCAAAAAATTAAATGCTTCTCGACGAATCAATCACAGAATGAATTACGAACACAAGTAAATATATTAATTTCACTGTCTAGAACATTCAAAATCCTTCATAATTTCTCCAAACTCAAACATTAACAACGTAGTCAGCATTTAATTGTTTCCATACATATATCCAAAATGTTGCATATCCAAAATTTAGCTCGAGCTTATCCACAACCAAAGCTCTTCAGAAATTCTCTTACTTCATCCAACCTACACAAATATAGGGAAAAACATTAGTGTTCCTGGTTAATAAACAAGCAGTTAAATTTATGAGTTAGTTATCAATAAAAAATTGTCTAAAATTCTATGAGTTATAATCAACCAAACAACTAGATATCCTTGAAGACTATAAAAAAGGCGCAAAGTTTCACCATCTTTTGAGATAGTAGTTCCAATGTGAAATAATACAGTAATCTTCAACTAATCAATAAAGTGTGGCGACTGACATGTTAGCTATGTTGAAATATTAGGCTACACTATAATGCTTGCAGTTTGACACTGGTAGTACTCTGATCAATAAAGTGGGGCGACTGACATGTCAACTATGTTGAAAAAATAGGCTACACTATAATGCTTGCAGTTTTGACACTGGTAGTACTTGTATAGCTATATATATATATATATATATATATCAAGATCAAGATCAAGTGAGCTACTAAAAGTATACACCTCTTTAGTCTTTACAACAATGAATCAGAAAGACACTGACTAACCAATACTTTGCACCTAGACTAAATATAAAAGAAGCTTGTTATCTCACCTTCGACATATACAAGTCTGTTATCTCACCTTCGACATATACAAGTCTGTTATCTCTCCATAGGCATCACAACTAATATCCAATACATATCCCTAGATACACCAAATCAAAGGTACAAGTATATAGTAAAAGAAATGCAACAAATGGTGGAATTCTAACAACAAAAGTTCGAGTTGTTTTTTTGGCAGGCACTCTCTTCTCTTACTGCATATGAACGAACAAGTTAACCAAAATGAAGAAACTTTACTTGAGGAAGACACAAAAGAATCTAATTGCATAGCACATTTGATATATAACCTGAAAATAAATCGAAGAATTTGTGCTGCAAATACCTTTGTTGTGGCAAACTTTACTTCAAGGCTTCTACCTCCAAGAGCATATTCATAAGTGCATACAAGTAAGCAAATAGAGGTTGATTAAATAAATTATGTCATGGCGTTACACAGAGCCAAAAAAATATTGAAGCCTAGATAGGTTAATAATTACAAGTGAAGTATTAGAACAGCTATGAGCTTAATAATACATGATTCATAGAAATCAGAAAATTGATATCAGTACATAACATAAGCTTTTAAAATTAAAATTAGCCTTCAGCAGGACATTAATGATTAAAAATATATGAAATAATAGAAGTATAAGGGTGAAAACATCTAAATTGATCAAGACTCGCCTCTGAAGGAAAGATACCTATTGTGAAAGCTAAGCTTCACGAGCTCTCAGCTGATGCATCCAACCGAAAACTTTTCACGAATCTTAAGCAAAAGAAAGGAATCTAACTTGAAAATAACAAAACAAACCAAGGTTAAGTCCATAAAAATGCACTTACTCCAACTACAGTACCAATCTAACCCATTTGAATATGTGCTCGGTGAATCTGGAGGAAGCTTACAGCTTGTCGTTATGAATGCACAAACAAAATGGCCAACTGGTCCTGACCCCCCTTACCCAGAACCTCTGCGCCAGTTTATTATAACTAATTACTCAACTTGATCAACTGAAAGGCAAAGAAATATGTATCATGTGACATACATAACCCAGCAACCTTGCATGACAAAGAAAAAGGTAGATGGCCTGTACAAAGAACTTGCTTATATAGAAATTAACAAGCAGTTATAAATAAACAAAACTCTGACAACAAAAGATCCAGATGGTATATGCACAGAAAGAGAAATTAATAAGCTGTCACAGAAAAACAAAACGCAGATGGTCTGGTCTGTCCACGGGACTTTCTCGAAGAGGAATCAACAAGTAGTCGTTGACATACAAAACATAATTGATAAAAATGCAATGGGTACCTTCGGAACTTGCATGTTCGGAAATTAACAAGCAATACTCAGAATCTGAGAAACATAAGAATCTTATTGTCTCGTAAAAATATTTGTGCCTATGTAACAAACATAGGAAGGTAGCAGACCTTAACTTCCTCCAAAGTAGGTAAATCGTAATTATGTGAGCAAATAAAAAGGTGGTTCTAATATAAAATAATGCTTTATTTCCCTAAAAAAATAAGCAACAACAATAAAGTAAAATTTCGACAAAGTCCAACAAAATTTCTCATCACTTGCTAGCAAGGAACAGGGCTTACAACTCACACAAGATTCCTAACAAAACAAGTCTGTTGTTGTCAAAATGTGTCTACCAATGTTGTAATGATAAAGGTAGGATTAGATTCCTCTTTAGTTTTTGGTCATTTGTAAGACACAGTGTATTTAAATGAAGAGTCTTCTAGGAAAACAAAGAGTCTTCGATGAACATAAAAGATTAATAATGTAAAAGAACAAAGAGCAAGTATATCTCCACCAGGAAAATACCTCCACCTGGAAGACATATGTCAAACTTTCTAAAACTAATAATTGATATGCCTGAAAACATATGTCAAACATTGTTAACATACACTCACATAAAGAAAAAAGCCAAACTGAGACCAGAAAATACCTCCACCAGGAAGTTATTTGGGGTGAGGGGAAGGGTGTAGTTTCCTGTTATGCCGTGAACCCACTAGACACTAGTCATGAGAGGATTTGTTGCAGCTTTCTTTTCAATGTGATGATATTCTACATATTAAATTTCATTTTGCTATTGCTTGTACGGGTACATCCAACCTCATTAAAAGTAAAACCTGAAGAGAGTGTTACAACATTATGCCTAATGAAAATTCTGAAATGAAAGTGAACAACAAAATTACTCTTTGAAGCTTCTAGATTGTTCTCTGTAGGACTTCTTTTAAGGGCAGAAAATGTCCCTTGCATCTCCGTCATCATGATGAGATAAAAATGATTCCACGTTATCATCTAAAGAACCAACATCACCAAAATGCTCTAGATATATGCAATGTTAAGCAAATATCTAGAGACCGATCGACACACATACACAGAGGCTGTTCGTTGGGCGAATACCATGGTCAATACCAACTACCCATTCATGATCGACATTGTTTGTTGTGATCTACACATCCTTGATTTTTTATAAATAACAAAACAAGTGTTTTGTCCTTTTGGATATTCTCAACACATGTATCAAGTGAAATAAAAGTGACAACTTCAAGGGCTGAGTCTTTGTAAGTCAAATTCATCCCTTTTCTCTCTTTGATTTCTTGATCAAAGTGACAACTTCAATGGTTAGAATTATGCAGACCACCGACTTTTTGATTTTATATGATCGAGGATGTATAGAGCATAGCTAACGGTTCGGAACATTGATTCGATTTCGGTGAAACGACTTGTTCACCAGATTGCCAATCACACATCATATCAAAGGTGTAACAAGCTGCAGAAGATGATTACCCATCAAATGACATCAGTCATAAGGAGTCGAGCAAGGATTGACAAAGTAAGTGATAATTACAGGTATGAATAAATCTTAAATCTTGATAATTTTAGCTCATCATACGTAGTAGCAGAATTTTACCCTCCATCTGAGGCCTCATCCTGAGGCACAAGAATATTATATTGAAGTGCAATATGTACAACGGGAGCATCAGTGTGCCTACAATGCGAACAATATATTGTCATTTTGCCTGCATCCAGCTGCTATATGATAGAAAGTTGTAATGTTCACATAGTTTTAAGATGTCCATAAGAACTAAAACTATTCTAGCTTTCTGGTCAAGGCCAACCACTTTTATTTGGGATTCCTGGTGCAAATTCTATAACTAAAACACGAAAAGCTTTTAATGACAAAGAAAGTAGAAATCACATTAAATTTATTGTAATACACCACTTAACTATAGCATAACATAATTAAATTTAACAGTTATAATTATTTACTAGTGTCTATTTATTGGCTGGATTGACCGGTGATAGGGTTCTTCTAAACTTCAGTATATGAAAATATGATGTTAGAAAAAAAACAGAAAATATTACAAAAAATGTCTTCTTCAACTGAAATAACACTATATCAGCAGACCGGAGCATTACATAGAGATACCAAGATGGAATGCTTGACCTACTTTTGGTTTTCTGTTCAGATTTAAAATCCAAGGAGAGCTTCGAGCATGTAGAAGACAACATTGGATTCACTTATGTGGTTTGATTGCATATATATAGGAACAAACCTTTAGCTTAACATTGGCTATTCCCTTCAGTTTTGTAAAGCCTATTACGAGTAAGAACTCTAGCAGTTCTCTAGGACAGGTTTCTTAATGAGATAGTCCCCCTTGCTCTGCATGTATAATTAATCTCCTTCAACCTTTAGCTTAACCATGTCATACTTTAGTTTGGTAACCACGTTGTGCTAAACTGTCTTAAATCTCATAACTAGGCCACACAATTCTGAGATAAGCCCTAAAACAAAAATTAGAGCCTATTGTTTACTGTTTGAACTGTTTACTTCAACCAGTAAACATAAGCCCACCCAAAAATTAGATTCCTCCACTTTGTTTCTTCATAAATCAACCTAGTTTTATTTTCTTTAAATTGTATCAGTCTTTTCCCTTTACGTCTTGAAATTCAATGTGCTAGGCATTCTCATACCGTGGATCAGGGAAGAAATGACCATATTACCAAAAAAAGCAGGAGTCGTGTCTGCCGAAAAATTAGAGCTGTGAGCACTCCCTCCCCCCCCCCCAAACCACCACCACCACTGCTAATGATAGTCATGGCTCGGTCTATGATTCCACACAAAAGCAGGAGTCGTGTCTGTGTCCCATGAAGTAACAACATGATCAATTATATCTAAGAAATGGATCAATTAATACCTCATTTGAAGAAGATGCGTAACTCTTTGGCCAAATAGACGCAGTCGACCTTGAAACCTAAATTCGAGATAAAGAACACAAGCATTAGTTCGACAAATTACTTCAAAAATATCATAAAAAATTCTATAAATGTGTCATTTTACCGATGTGGAGAAAGTACTGGATTCAATCCTTCTCCTTACTACTACGAACATTTTCCTAACAATCGAGAAGCAACAAAATCTTCAAAAAACTGAGAAGAAAAAATTGGTCAAGCAAAAACCTTTTATCATAACAATCCGATAGTAACAATCCAAATCTCACTCCAATATCTAAGTATAAATGTTGAGTTGTTGGATCTTTTCTTTTCACTAATTACACTTTTCAGTCTTAGTCAGAGATAACAATTTGAATTAGACTTAAGATTTAAGTGTGACACTAGAACATTATTTGTATTGGACTTAAGATTTACC
Organism: Iris pallida; assembly: GCA_029216955.1. NCBI lineage: Eukaryota > Viridiplantae > Streptophyta > Magnoliopsida > Asparagales > Iridaceae > Iris > Iris pallida. Next base: position 10,893,222 of record JANAVB010001799.1, read on the forward strand.
GATGTTAAAAGTTCTAAGGGTCATAATACAACCATTACATGGGGAGTGTTTATATGCTCGTACTGTAGTTCCGACAACATCTAACACCAAATACATTCTCCAGCCCTAGATCAAGTGGTGTATTGTAAGATGCTAGCACATACCTTAATGATCTGGACAAATATGTGTTTGTGATGAGAGAATTTTCTCCTCCGAATGATTCCTAAATGTCATTAATTGACCTCTAAGAGATGCTCATCTTCTCCAAGTCTTTTGAGTTGTTTTGAAGTGGTACTGTTTGGGATTAGTTACACTATGGTGTATAGCTGTCAATGGGTTGAAGTTTCAGCACAACAACATAATAAAAATCTGGCACGCAAGCTTCCTCACAAATGGTTATGAACATATTATACTTTAAGAAGATGCATGCTTCTTTTAGACAGCAAAGACAGTGCTCATACAATTAACTCTTGGATCAACAATAGTTGTGAATCGAATGATCCACAAAGATCGATGTTACACCAGAATTTTCTCTTTTTGATTGTAAGAAATGCTTAAAACCTAACATATTTCAGCAACTTTTATAAAAAAATTGTAAACCAAAAAAATCTTACCATATTTTGGTTATAAAATTGCAAATCAAAGCATAACAATTAAATATAAACAATAGAATTTTTTTATACCTGATCCACAATGAGGATTTGGGCGTCCGGTGGAGATCAACGGCCTTGGGGCCTCCGGTAGAGATCGACGTCCGAGGGGTCTAGGAGGAGACTGCCTGGGGGCTCGTCGAAGGAGGCATGGAGGGTCTTCGAATGAGGTGGCGGGGCTCCGTCTGTCGTAAGTCGGGCTGGAGGAGACGGTCTGGGGCTCGTCGAAGGAGCCGGTGGGCGCTCCGACTGTCGTGAGCCGGCCTGGGAGAGACGACCAGGGGGTTCGTCAAAGAGGAGGAGGTGGGGGAGACGGCCTTGGGGCTCCGATGTGGGGGGAAGGGATTTGGGAGAAAAAAAGAGCAGGAATATCTACTGAAATTTTTTGGGGGAAGGGTTTTGGGGATTTAGTTCAGTTTTTTGGAGATTTGGAAAAGAGGGTTTCTTTTTTAATGGCGGCTAAACTTTCAGCCGCTGGATTGTACAAATTAGTTTCAATGTATTTCTGACTTCCTAGCTACTAAAGATTTTCAGTTGCTAAATAATTTCAGAAATATACCAACACTTTACCAACGGAATGGCGATAAACTATCTTATTCATTAATTCCTTAAATTAATATATCATTTAGTCGAAAAATAAGTGGGTAGTAAGTCGCTAACTTGCGACTTAAACAGGTTAGTCGCTAAGTTACTCGCTAAATTACCATAATTTTGTAGTGTGGAGGGTCTCGGCGGTAGAATCGAGGTCGGACGGGGACACGGTGCGGAGGAGGGCCATTAGGTGGGCATCGTGGGCTAGGTTGGGGAGGGGATTAGGGTTAGGGGGGGGAAGGGGGCCTGGGGGTAGTAGAAGAATGGGTACTGTGTTGGTGGAAGGGAGGCGTGGGGGTGGATAGGAGTAGGGGGTTGTATGTGGGGGTTGTAGAAATTAGGGTTAGGGTTTGAGGGGAGATTGGAATAGAAACAAGGGAAAAAAGGGGAAAATGATTAATGTATACTTCATCCCCATCATTTTAATAAAAAAAAGAAAAAAATATTAGAGATGACACACCTCATGTCTCTGTCATTATTTAAACTAGATATGACTCTTAATATTACTATGTCATTGTTAGTCGCACATCTTTTTACTCACAACACCAAAAGATGACATCTATAATTATTTTCATGACTCATGTCTTTGTAATTGTCACCTTATAGTACTTACCATGACATTATTATTTTTTAATGTCATTGATAAATTTATTAATGACGATCATATAATAAGCTGACATTAAAAATATCAATAATGACATTTTTAGATAGTTGTCATTTATAAAGTGTCATTGTTAACAATTTTTGTAGTAATGGATATATACAAAAAAAAATGGTCAATATAACTTTAGGAGTTAGGGCATATGTAGTATCCATATAAAAAGACAAAAATCAAAGAAGTAAACCATCAAAGACGAAGAAGAAGAATTAATCCTTACTGATGGAAACCTGCTGATGTCGGTGACGTAATCCTGCTGCCGGTGTTGGGGGCCACCATAGCTGGTCGGTGACGGAATTATATTTCCCCTAAATTATATTATGAGGAGAGTAGTAGGAGGAGGAGGAGGATAGAGAGAGAGAGATTTACCTTCAGAGAGATATCCTCGTAGCATCGAGAGAGAGAGATCATGTAAAGAAGAGCACACCTGGAAAGAAAAATGGCTTCACCAGTAAGAAAGGTCCCGAGAAGAGGGCACACGAAAAAAATGGGGGGAACGAAAAACGTTTCCCCCAAATACTTTTTCTTTCACGGAAAAGTCACGTGGATTGGATTTTTTATATTCAGTCTTTTCTTTTTAATTTGCTAACGGTTTCCAGCTGTTATAACATAAAAAAAAATGTGTTATTTATATTAAATTTTAGTTTTTTCTATTTATACTAACATTTTTTTGAGTTGCTAACAGTTTTGTACCGTTAGTAATTAGTAACGGCAAAAAACCATTAGTAATTAAAAAAATATTGTGTTGGAAAATCTATCTTTTGGGGTTGTGGTAGTAACATTTTATTAAGTTAGAACAGTTAAAAGGTGTTTCAACTCCTAGGAACACCTATGTACCATTCCAGAGCTGAAAGTGTCAAATGTTTCAAAATTGCTCTTTTGGTGTAAGTGATAGTTCAATTGTGAGCATTTGATTAACTCGGTTAACTGAACCGAATTACCAAATACCAAATTAGGCCAAAATCGAATAACAAAAATTGAAACCAACTGAAATATTCCGTATCGAACCAAATCGAACGGAATAAATCTGTTCGATTTTCAGTTTATTTGGTTTAACCAATATTTCAGTTTATTTATAATTTTTTTGTCAATATATAGTAACTAAATATACAAAGATATATTTTGTATATATATTACTAAATTTTCTTATTCGGTTTACCAGAGGAGAGGAATTTTATATAAATTTTCTGAAAAGTTAATTTGATTAGTTGAAGAGTATTCTGCAGACTCCTTGGCATGAAATTTTATTTTACGGTAACGATTTAATTCCATTACGACGTTGTAACTTATATAGCATCCAAAATGTGCTATAGTCTTTTTTAATCATGTAAAATATATAGAATACGATGTTGTTCCTAATCGAACTAAATACCTTACTTTGACATACGGACATAGCAACATAAGCAGCGTCCAGAAAAAACTATACCTTTAACAGCGTTCATAACACGCTATATAAAGTTCTGTTAACAGCAAAATAGCTGAGAGTCATAAACGCTATAGATAAACTGCTACTGTGTGAACTTTTAAAGCACTTCACAATGAACGCTATGGATGATGATATTATAATAGCAGGGAGGCTCGAATGTTATATATAAACTGCTATTATACGCCCTTTTAATAATACTGCGGAATTAACGCTATTGATGATGACATTCTATAGTAGGGAGGCTTGAACGCTATAGATAAACTACTATTGTATGCCTTATTTGTTGTAATGGCCTTCCACTACCGGCGGATCTCTATTGTTGTGCAGTGTATATGTCAGAGTCTTCTTGAGATATCTCAAAACCCGTTTCATAGCTTTCCAGTTCTCAATGCCTGGGTTGCTCGTGAAACGACTCAGAATTTCCACAGCGAAAGCTATGTCAGGCCTTGTGGCAGTAGTAACATACATCAAACTCCCGATTATGCTTGCATACTCCAGCTGCCTGATGCTTTTCCCTGAATTAGGCTTCAGCTTCAGATCACACTTGTACGGTGTATCGATCCCTGGAAGATCCTGATACCCTTAACGAGTGATCATCTTCTCAACATAATGAGACTGTGACAACGCTAGTCCAGTGTCTGTCCGGATGATCTTGAGTCCCAAGATAACATCAGAATCCCCTAAGTCCTTCATACTGAACTTCGTCGAGAGGAACTTCTTTGTCTCCATGACACAGCTTATATCCGTACCTAGGATTAATATGTCGTCCACGTATAGACAAACGATGACTCCTCTTTCGTCAGCAAACTTCGTATAGACGCACTTGTCTGTTTCACTGACCCTGTAGCTATTCGACCTTATGACTTTGTCAAACTTCTCATGCCACATTTTGGGAGCTTGCTTTAAACCGTACGGAGATTTTACCAACTTATAAACTTTGTCTTCAAGACATTTGACGACAAATCCTTCTGGTTGTTGCATGTAGATCTCTTCGGTCAGCTCGTCATTCAGGAATGTCATTTTTACATCCATCTGATGTATCACCATCTTATGTATCGCTGTGAAAGCAATCAACATTCTGATGGTGGTCATCCGGGCTACTAGAGCATACGTGTCAAAGTAGTCGATCCTCTGCTTCTGAGAAAACCCCTTTGCCACTAGCCTGGCCTTGAACTTATCAATGGTTCCATCAGCTTTCATCTTCTTCTTGAAGATCCACTTGTATCCGATAAGTTTTGCTCCTTCAGGTAGATCAACCAACACCCAAGTGTTATTGGAGGTGATTGATTCAATTTTATTGTATACTGCCTCCTTCCAGAAAACAATATCTCTGGTCTTCATCGCCTCATCATAGGTAAGCGGATCTGCTTCCACATGATAGGTGATGAAGTCATCTCCGAAGTTCTTCGGCCTCCTCGTTCGCTTCGACGACGGCTCAGCGATTCTGGTTCAATCGTTGTCTCCTCAGCAACAACTTCATCTTGGACAACTGGCTCATTGAAGATCTCAGTCTTCTTTGCACCTTCATCATTCTCCAGAATGTCCATTAGAATAATGTTCTTGTGCCTTGTAAACTTGTCTTTAAAATATTCAGCATCGCGAGATTCGATGATATGATTTGACTCAATATCAAGAAATCTTCGAGCATCACTCTTCTCTGCATACCCCAAGAAGATCGTCTTCGTAGTCCTTGTCTCCAGCTTCTGAATCTTCAGATCTGGAAGCTTCACATAAGCCAAACACCCCCACACTAGAATGACATTCAAGTTTGGTCTGACTTTGAACCAGAGTTCATGAGGAGTTACGTTCGAATTTGCATACGGCACTCTATTTAGAATAAAAGTGGCCGTCAATGCAGCTTCTCCCCAGTAGCATTTAGGAAGACCCGTATTTAGCAGCATTGAGTTCATCATTTCCGTCAACGTTCTGTTCTTCCTCTTCGCTACTCCGTTAGATTGAGGAGAATACAGAGCAGTAGTCTCGTTTATGATTCCATGTTCTTTGCAGAACAATATGAATTCATGAGACCGATACTCTCCGTCTCGATCACTTCTTAGCCTCTTGAGTTGTTGTCCAGTTTGCCGTTCAGCCTCGGCACTGAACTCCTTGAACTTCTCGAACGCTTCATCTTTAGACTTGAGCAAGTAGACGAACGCGTACTTTGAGAAGTCATCGATGAAGGTTATAAAATACTTCAACCCGGCTTTTGTAGAGAATTGCTTGAAGTCACAGATATCAGAGTGCACCAACTCCAGAAGATCTGTGCTTCGATTAACCCGATGAAAGGGTTTTCTTGTGATCTTAATTTGTCTGAGCACATACTTCACACTTCTCTATCTTACCCCCACATTTGGAGATAAGTTCTAGACTGGACATTTTGTTAATTCTTTTACATGTCCTAGCCTATTATGCCACAACTCAAGAGATTAATCAGAAAGAGCGATTGCATTGATTACATTGGACTGTTTTTGAACATCCTTTCGATTTGAAAAGCTTTTTCAAAGTATGTTCCCTTCTTGGACATCACCATCTGGCCAGTATTGATGTCCATCCTCAAGCCTGCGTTGCTAAGCAAGCTTCCAGAGATCAAGTTCTTTGCAATCACCAGAACGTGCTTCACACCTTGAAGCGTCATAGTGTTCCCGGATGTGAGTTTCAGCTCCACAGTTCCGATCCCCAGAACTTCAGCTTGGGCTTAGTTCGCCATGATAACTTTCTCGGAAGTTGGCTGGTATGTAACGAACTATTCCTTGCCAGAGCAGATATGACAGGTCGCACCAGTGTCTATCCACCAGTCAGAGTCAGCCCCCACAGCTGTGACCTGAGCAATCCTAGCAACAATGTTAGAAACCATGGAAACCTTGCTAGGCTCACCTTGCTCAGCTTGTTTGGTCTTGGATTTGTATTCACTCTTATAGTGGCCCTTCTTGCCACAGTTGAAGCAAGTCACGTGGGACTTGGACTTCTATTGCTTGAACGAAGGACCATTCACTTTCAGATTAGTGGAGTCCTTCTTCTTGTGATGAGAAGCCACATACTTTCCCTTAAACTATCTTGTCTGCACCAAGTTGACCTTAGCCAGTTGGTTGGACAGAGAGTCCATCTTCTGTTGAGATCGTATTTCGTCCTCAACGTGGATCTCTTGTAGGAGATCTTCCAAGCTAATGTCCAACTTCTTCCGATGCATTCTAGCATAGAAGTGCTCCAACCAGCATGAAGTTTTGAGACTATCCCTCCAACGACAAACTTGTCGACGAGGGGCATCTTCTCGTCATCTAACTTCTGGCGCAACTTCAGGAATTCCTTCACTTGAGGTAGCATCGCCATCTCGTCTTCGAAGAGCCACTTGTGGTACTTCTCGACGATAAAAATTTTGGATCTGTTCTCATCATCTTCATATAGCTTACCCAAAGAATCCCAGATCTCTTTGGCCTTCACCTTCTTGGAATATGACTCTGCCAGAGAGTCTTCCATAGAATTGAGAATCAGCAGTTTACATATGCTATTTTCTCTCTTCCATTGCTCTGCTTGACGAGTGCAGCAACAATAGCATCGGTAGTTCTTCCTTCTGAAAATCGTCGGTTCATCATCAATCAACACATGGTTTACGTCCACGAGTTGAAGATTAAGGGTGACCTTCCTCTTCCAGATTTAGAAATATTCTCCGTCGAATTTCTCCAACTTATTAAAGCTGGTATTGATGAGAGAAGCACGAGAGTTTTCCATCTACAAGGATCTTGCTTTGAGATTGTTAGTCCCGGGGCTTGATTAAAGATGGTAGACTCGATGTCGAGATCAGAGGTTCAACAAACGTTCACTTTCTGATTATTCTCGAGATCCAAAAGGAATACTATAATATGAATCTGATTACAAAAGCAACAATAATCAGAAAGTAAATCTCACGTTCTTCCTCGCGATCGCAGTTGCTGACGGACAGAACTGAGTTCAAAAAATAAATCTCACGTTCTTCCTTGCAATCACAGTTGCAGACGAACAGAACTGAGTTACAACTCAGATGAAGGAGAAGAAAGAAGAAAGAATAAGAGGAAAGGTTCTGGCTGGGGTGATTAAGATCACCGTTGCTCAAAGCTAGATTCGCCCCACCACGATCTGCTTCCAGGAACCAGCAAGTTCACGAAGAACTTTTGGAACGCTCGTAAGTCAATATTTGAGACTTGAACGGGCTTCCTGGACTTTACAGACTCCCTTAACTCTCTTCTTGGTGCATCTTTCAAAGGAGGCCAAGGGGCTCTATTTATAGAGTGGAGTTGACACTTCACCTCTTCTCCTATCCGATGTGGGACTAAAATACCAATACTCAAAAATAGAGTTTGATATTTTAGATCATCCCACAATCAGCATAGAAGTGTGCCAGTCCACGCCTACCCCCCGAACACTCCCGTGCATGCACGAGATATCCTGGAGTCCGTGTCCGAGTTCGAGTCCGCACAACAAAATTCAACTTATATCTTTGTTGGAATTAATCATTTTTCCTTCTAGGAAAATACTCCCACATGGCACAAACTTGTGCCCCACTACACCTCATGTGCACACCTCAACACAAGCAATACATTATATTGAGATACTCACCATTTGGTGTAGCCGATGTGCGACTATCTTTTCTAGTCCAAAGGCAAAAACACCAACATTTCCTTAGTATTCGTCCTACGACTAAATCCTAATAATTCATAAATAACGACTACCATCATAATCGCAATAACCTAAAATCACTACCACAATCATAGTCAAGTTTCCTATATGATGATGCAGTTTAGAGAACACATTTGGATCACGATCATTCTCTATTTTTTCGACAATAATCCCATTTACTCGGGACCAGGTGGTGTCTGGATTGGGTACGATGCCTTAGATCCGACCCACCACATCTTGTGGGAAACTTGTATGCATTAAATTTTTAAATTCTGATTTTATTCTCGGAATTTACTGGACTATTCTCTGTTGGTGAGCTAGGCCTCACCCCCGACATCGCAAGGCCTTACAGATGCGAGACTACTGATCAACTTTTTCTATTGTTATTAAATTGCAAGGATTTTGATAGACGTGATCCAGTTGTTCTCTCCTACCCCATGATGCAACTACAAACACAAACAATAGTCTATTAACTCCTATGTCTAATATCATGTTCCAACTCAATTACCATCTCGTATGTCAAAGACAATACGTCATACGGTAATATCTTGTTGGCAGAAGATTATCCAATTCATTACCATCTCGTGTGTCAGAACAACACGCATATGGTAATAATCGTTGGCAATGAATTGTTCAACTTATTTTACCATCTCGTGTGCCAAAGACAACACACCATATGGTAATAATCGTTGGCAATGAATTGTTCAACTTATTTTACCATCTCGTGTGTCAAAGACAACACGCCATATGGTAATATCTTGTGACTATGAAGCTGGATATAAACTTAGATTATTCAATTAGGTTTTCCTAATCCAGGAATTCTCTAACTTTGGGTAACTCCCGAAATTATTAAAAATTTCGGCAGAGTCTCCTTTGTATTTCGAGCTCCAAACATAGTAATATAACTGACCCGGTGCAACTCTCTGTAGAATTGAAATGGGTAAAAGCCCCTTCGGTGGAACAACTCTACATCGGTCACAGTTAATATAGTAGATAAGAATTATATAAAAACATAAAACTAAGTTGTCCAGAATCCCAAATATGTATCCTCTATTTGCAAATAGCATAACTCCTATCATATAAATCTGAATACCATCATATTATATATCGTTGGAAAGCTTATCAAATTTTCTATGAAACATGTGTTTACACAATTTGGATTTGATAAAGTTTAATAGGTCAAAATTAGGATACAAAGCTGTTGTGTCCTTAAATTACATAAATTGTTTCCAGGTTTCGACGATGATATTGTACGGTTAATAATTACTAATATATACATTTAGATACTATCATATTATATACCGCTGAAAAGCTTATCGAATCCTCTTCGATTTCTGTTCATACATATTCATATTTTGATAGGGTTTAATAGGTCAAATCTGTCGTACAAAATTATGTGTACACCGGATTCCTGATTCAATTCGAGAATTGTACACCTATCTTGTACGACCCATAACTTCCACCATATAAACTCAAACCCTATTGTATCATATATTGTCGGAAAGCTTATCGAGTCCTCTTTGATTCTCGTTCAGACATATTTCAATTTTAATGACGTATGCTAGATCAAAACTGATCCGAAAAGTACTGTAAAATAAATTCCAGAATATCGTTCCAGAATTTTTCATCCATATTGCACGGCCTGTAGCTCCTAGTACATAAATCATAATACCATCATAATATATGTTTTCGGAAACGGCATCGAATTTTCTAGATAACTTGTTTAGACATATTTTTATTTAGTGAAGTTTATTAGGTCAAAATAGTCTCAGAATAAAACTGTGCAGGATTTTTTTTTTTTCATATTTGCATTACTTGAGTGTAATACTTGTGCTATAGCTTCTACAACTCCATTAGAAATTATATGTAATTGATATAGGTAGGGGAGGACTTGCCTTGGGAAAATAATTTCGGTTTGGAACTCCAATTTCTCCTTCTTTACTCCATCTTCTTCTTCATCTTCCTTCTCTTTTCTTTTTTTTTTTTCTTTTTTTTTTTTTTTTTTTTGAAGAGGGGGTTTGGGTTTTGGTGATGGGGATGAAGGGAATAGGGAGAGGAAAAGAAATAAAGGAGGAAGGAGAAGAAAGAGGGTGAGGTGGCTCATGAAGAGAGCCCCTCTTGATGCATCCAACCCATATGGCATTATTAAGTGCCACATGTCTTAGAAGATACCACCTAAACATATATGAATGCCACCTACTCTCTCATATTGACACCTAACCCAATGAGTTGGTAAGTCTAAAAATACAATTACAAATTTAACCCATGAACTTTTATAAAAATTCATTTAATTAAATTATTAAATTATTTTTATTATAATAAAATATTAATAATTAATTAGAGAGAAATTTTAAGGAAAGTACAATTAATTAAAATAAATAGTATAATTGGATACGGCTATGACACTATACGTGTGCGCCACCGCCGCCGCCCGGCCCGGCTCGGCTAGATTCGGTTCGATGTGCGTAACGGGTGTGGGTACATGCCCACATCTGCGGACGTCGAATGCCGAATCAATTTTTTCATTGGGTTCGGGTTTAGACCATACAAAAAAATTTGCTGCTCTTTAATAATTTTGAACGTTGGACACATTTATTTTTGTCCACGTTCTTTGAACCATGTTTTTTTTTGGAATTATGCCTATATATATTGAGTCATCTTCCTCTTCTTCTCTACACAGAAAATTTCTACGAAAAATTTCTCTCAGATTTTTGTCTTTCCGAATCTCTCTCTGTTCTTCATCCTTACTCTAGACAGAGCTAAGTCAGGGTCGCTCTTTCCGAGTTGTGTGCGACGAGGAGATACCGATAGAGCGGGAGCTTTACCACTAGGAGCATTCAAAATAAGTCTGCACATAGACGCGAATCAACTCTTCGGACAATGTTTCGTTCACGACTTTTCCGGAGAACGGTAACATTAATTTTATTTATAAATTTCAACAAGAAAAAAAGTAAATATTTCTAACATAAAGTTCATTTAAACATTTCTTCAGTTTGATAGTATGTTTATTGTGCTCGTTCCCAAAGCTCATGTAGACGAGCTTAATTTAAGCTTAAGCTTAAGCTTTGTCTTTTGTGAAGCACAAATTTTGTTTGCATCATATCAAACACACGTATACACGAACAGCTACAAATATATCGAATATACTATGACACGCTAAAGTATGTGTTGAATTCGTATTGCTGAATCTAAAATGTGTCATGTCGAATTTGTCGTTTGTACCATAAAATTTGTCTACAATTCAAAAATTTTAAGGTTCCAGCAAGCAAGCTAAAGTTGTGTTCACATTTAGAGAGCATAACTTAAACTTAATTTCGGACTTAGTGTTCAAATTTTGACAAATTTTAGAGAGCATAACTTAAACTTAATTTTAGACTTAGTGTTCAAATTTTGACAAATTTTATAGGCACTCTATATTTTAGGACAATCCAATTTGATATAATTTTTATTCAGGACATTCTCAATTTTATTTTGGACTGTCCAACCTCCCTTTAATACTGCCAACGAAGTTTGCAGTTCTAACATAAAATAGAACTGACCAAAAAGTTATCAGTTCTACTTTATGTTAGAACTGTCAATTTATTGACAGTCCAAATTCAAACTATCCAAAAAATTTAGGACCACCAACAAAATTGACAATCCTAACTTAAAATATGACTGTAACAATATTTACAGTCATAGTTTATGTTAGGGCAGTCAATTTTGTTAACGGTTTAAATTCAAATATATGAACTACCTTCAAGTAAAAATTTAGAATAACAAATTTATAAATAAATTTAAAAAATTAAATTGTCCTCACTTAAAACTTGGAGTGCCTATAAAATTTATCTAATTTTTTTTGTACTTAGAAAGTTGTGTACAAATAGCAAGAGGATCCCTGTCCGCGCAAGAGAGTGCTTCCTCAAAACTTGGATGATATTTTGTTTGATTTAATAGTTACTAAACTTTATTCCAAAAATAAATAAATTATTTAATTAATTTAGGATTATAAGAAACAATTATTTTATTTTTTTAATTATTTAATCAATCTAGGATTTCATTTGTTTAGGACCCAAAATATCTTGAGGCGGCTAATGAGAGAAAATATCTACAAGATATACATGATGGGTGTCAACCATGCAGAGGGGCCAATGACTGAGCATATATGCAGAATGTGATTGTTAACCCAAACGTGTCAGTCTCACCGTCACTTGAGCCCTAAAATGTTCACAAGTGTCCACCACAACGTGGCATCTAAATATATTCTCTCTCTCTCTCTCCCCCTATATTAATCTCCTAGTTCCTTCCCATCAACAGAAAGGAAAAAAAAACCTTTCAAAGAAAGTATTAAAACCTACAGTGAACAACAGCAGCTTATAGGAATGCAAGCAGGGAAGACCGCCGTGGCCTCTGCCAAGGAAGCTGTCGCCAACATCGGCGCCTCGGCCAAGTCCGGCATGGACAAAACCAAGGCTGTCATAGAGGAAAAGGTCATTGCATCTCAATTTTTTTTTTAAATTAATTTTATGATGATACTTTACCTGAAATCATACTTTACCTGAAATCAGCTGGTGTCGGATACTAGTCCAAAAAATTATAATTAATGTACCCAATCAATAAGTCCATAAACAAATGTTTCGTACAAATTGGCGTTTAGATCTTGTATTTTATATCAGATAAGAGTTTAAGCTTGACATTTTCAATTGAAAAGTTTGTACCTGAATGTTTATGTTTATTTTTATTTTTCGTTTTTATTTTTATGTTATATTCTGAACATGAGTACAAGGGTAACAATTAGGACTGTGCACATTTAAGTCAAACCGACCCAATCGAACCAAACCAAACCGAATCGATCGGTTTTTAACCGAATCGATGGTTCAATCGGTTTGGTTCAACTACACATTTTCTAAAATCGATCGGTTTGGTTCGGTTCACGGTTTGGTTATTCCAAAATCGACTAAAATCAAACCGAACCAAACCCTATGTGAATGTTAAATAATTAGGATTGGGTTGGACCGGTTGGTAGGGGAGACCGAGACTACTAGGCTAGTGTTAAATAATTGGGACTAAGCAGCAGTGAATGAAAAGAAAAGTGAAAACTTCTCTTCTCATTCTCATGTATAATTGTTGTGCACATTTTCATGTATGGTGATTCTGACATAGGTCACTCTCATTCCATAATATACATCTTCTTTATTGTACTGACTTTTGAAAATTTGAAACTGAATGGTGTATGTTAGGGGTTGTTGGTTGGCAGCTGTTACTTCCAAATCGGACGAAGTCCATTTTTTTTTCATGTGATTAACTGGAGTTCCATACCACAAAATAAGCAACAATGCCTAACTTAATGGCAGTCCA
>JANAVB010001799.1:10909012-11071512 GCA_029216955.1 Iris pallida
TGATTTCGAGACCCAAATTCTAACATCGATTAATTTTGAAACTCATACCCTAATATATATATATATATATATATATATATATATATATATATATATATATATATATATATATATGTATATGTGTGTGTGTGTGTGTGCGTGCGCGCGCGCGCAAATGATTTCTAGCCTAATAGTTAAGAGAGATGCATGCGGCCCAAGTGGTCGGGAGTTCGAGTTCCAGTGGAGGTGAGTTCGCCACAATTATTCATTATTTAAAGAAATATATATATATATATATATATATATATATATATATATATATATATATGTGTGTGTGTGTGTGTGTGTGTGTGCGCGCGCGCGCTTGTGTGTGATCCTAAAAGTAAATTTCTCAAAAAAAAAAAAATACTACTCCCGTGACTTCTTGCTAAGTAGTAAAACAGCACCAATCCCACATAGCCAGCATGACTTGCTTAATTAGAAGAGTAATTCTTCCTTTTGGGACAAAAATGTTCCAAATAATTGCATGGTTAAACTTAAAAACTAATAGTTCACGATAATTATCAGTGTGAGGTTGCTTCACAGCCTGGAATCTAATATTCCACCAAGTCCTCTGGGATTAATTTGAAGGGTTATATTTTTATTATTCTGTTTCGAGCACATAAATATTATCGAAACTGTGTAATTATAATTTAGCACACCACTATGAGAAAGCCAATTATTCCTAGACGAGATGATCCTATAACACAATCTAAACACCACCACTACCCTACCCGCCAATGGCACCTACTCGACAATTTAAAAAGTTATATTTTTATTATTTTGTTTTCCACATATATAAATATTATAAAACTATATAATTGATATAATTGGCGAAAGCCAATTATTCTTTGGCGAGATGACCCTATCACAAGGGTTCCTTACACCACCACTACACTACTACGAAGAGCAAATATTAGGTCTGAAGGGCCATACTCGCATCGCTCATGCCAATTAATTTTCACGAAAATTAATTGCTTCTTTCTTGGCTCAAACCTATAACCACAAAAGAGAGGTTACATCTTAATCATTTGAGTTAATATATGTGTGTGCACGCACGCAAACACTATTAGTAAGACTCCTAAAATGTCATCTTTTATTTTTTTTAATTTTCTATTATTCAAATTATAAATTTATTTCTCTCTAGATTTGCACCTCTCTCTTTCTCTCTCTCTCTCTCTCTCTATATATATATATATATATATATATATATATATATTGTTATTGTCGGGAACGCCGGGGCACGCTTTTCGATGGAAAATACAGAAACTGAAACAGTTGTAAAGACAATGTTTCAAATGCAATTCCTTAAAGAAGGTTTTGCAACAGAGATCCAGAAGGATTCTGCAAATTACGAGATCTAAAAAGATATCGTAATTCACGAATAATCTAAAGAGATTTTCGTGATCGTAGCAAACTGGCAGTAGTGCCTTCTAAAAAAAAGATACTGACAGAACTGCTAAAGGCAACAGAAGAGTGACAGGCGAGAGATGGAATTGCTGGGGTGAATGATCACCGTTGCTCAAAGCTTTATTCGTCCTCTGCGAACAGCTTCCAGGAACCAGCAAGGTTGACAGAAAACCTTGGAATACTCCTGCTCTTCTGACTCCTCGGAAGACGGCGAACTCCTCTGGCAATGGCTCTACTCTTCTCTCTCTGTTTCTGAAGTAACAGAACCCACGCGTACTAAAAAGTACTAGTGTTTGTGTTAAAAAACACGCTCACTACTCTGTTGTGTTAAAGAACACTTAGAGTTTTCTCTCTGGAATTCTGATTTCTCCAACACTGAGAGAGAGGAGAGAACCTGAGAACCTGCATATATAGCCTACGGGGCGGTTGCCAAGCAGTTGCCTGAACTTCAGGGTAGTGACTGAACCACTCCTGAAAGTACAGCAACTGCTGCAACCGTTCCCGCTCTAATATGCAGCCAGCCATACGCACATACGCACTCTACGCACACTGCGTACGCTGCGCACACTGCGCACTCTACGCACGCTGCGTACGCTGCGCGTACTGAGCGTACTGGGCTGCGTAACTGGGCCAGCGTAACTGGGCTCGCGTAACGGGCCGCGCAACGTGGTCGCACAAGTGGCTCGCGCAACGAGCGCAACTTAAGCGCACTATGCACCTAGCGACGATGCTGACGTGCTAAGTGCAAAGTGCGTCAACAAAATGTCACATTATGCCTCATGAGCCCTTGAGCCCGAGTCCGAGTCCGAGTCCGAGTCCGAGTCCAAGTCTCCTATGGAAATAAATTTCCCAAGAGCAAAAAGCTTACAGCTTCTTAATTGTTGATTAAGCCTTTATACCATTAATAATTAATCCCACATGGCACACACCCATGTGCACTACATGTGCATCTCCATAAAGAGCAAAGTCTCATATATATGGAGATACACATTCCTTTCTAGCCGATGTGGGACTAAAAATCAAAACTAAAGGCTAAAAACCCAACAATCTCCCACATATCTCTATATATATGAGTACGAGTGTTCCCCACAGTAACTGTCCATTATACTTTTAGGATAGATGCCACTTAAGACTTGAATCTTCCCACATGAGTCAAAAATCAAACTATAATACAAGAATGGACTAAGCCTTGAATTCTGCATCATAGCTAAAATTTTTTCCACTCACATAATGTAGTTACATGTGCCTCTGGCTGCACATTTAAGGCCGTGTGCCAGCCTCGTTTCAGTGTATTATATTGGGCGTCTACAAGTTTACCCTCAAGAGACGGTCTGATATCTCTTTGTCCATACACTATAGGCGAGTTCTTTATTAAAGAGACATGGCATGAAGCGTCCAACGCTTCCTTTGCGGTGCTACGCCGCTATGACATGGCCTTAAGCCGAGGACCTTATCCCGAATCACCGGGAACCTCATCGTAGTGTCATACTATCCGTAGCATGAGGTCTAGCCCCTTTGTAGTGCCAAACTACCCAGCATGAAGCCTTACGCTTCTGTGCGATGTTACGCCGCTACGACATGGCTTGCAAGGCCGAGGCTTTATCCCTAGCCGGGTTTACCTCATTGTGGTGTCGTGCCACCCGTAACATGAGGAACACCTCCTCTTTGTAGTGCTGACTACATCCCTCTTTAATTCAATATACAGCATTAGGCCAACTGCCTATTTGCGGTGCTATGCCACTGTGACTTGGCTAACATAGCCGAGGCTTTACCTCCTTCGAGAACCTCATGGTGGAGTCACCGCCACACATAGCATGGAGTCACACTCCTTGTAGTGCTGTGCTACCATGCTTCCTGTAAAGCATACCAGACATTTCAAATGCCTGAGAACTCATTAAGGCATTTAAGCCAACCTCCCACAGGACCTGTTTTTCGTAGAAAACAACAGTAGACAACAGTGGTTATAGGTCCGTAACCTCTCCATGCCCAATAGAACATGTACCCACCGTTCCTGATATTCTTCCGATTAGTGGTCCTCCTTTGAACCAAAAGCTAGATGCCTAGTAGATAAATCTTTGAACTAATAGCATAAAACTTTATGGTAGGAATACAATAATACAATATCAGAATGCCTTCAAGTCCATTTTACAAGCTGTGTCATCGACCAGCTGGCGCTTGAGGCCCTTGGTGAACGGATCCGCCAGGTTCTCCTGACTCCGAACATCAATTACTGCAATAATACCTCTCTTGATAAGATCGTGTACTGTCCTGTGCTTCAACCGCACAGTCCTTTTCTTCCCGTTGAAAAGGTCATTTGATGCCACCGCCGCAGTCGCCTGTTGTCGCAGTATATCGGTATCGCCGATATTTGTGCCCCAACCACTGGAAGATCATACATGAGCTCCCGAAGCCATTCTGCTTCCTCGGCAGCGGTATCAAGTACAAAGAACTCAGATTCCATGGATGACCGCGAGAGCATAGTCTGCTTCTTCGACTTCCACGATATAGCAGCTCCACCCATTGTGAAAATGTATCCACCTGTGGACCTCTCGCTCTCCACCTCTGAGCACCAACTGGCATCACTGAAGCCTTCTACTACCGACGGATCTTCGCTGTAGTACAGTGCATATGTCTGAGTCTTCTTGAGATATCTCATAACCCGTTCTACAGCTTTCCAGTGTTCAACACCTGGATTGCTCGTAAAACGATTCAGCATTCCCACGGCAAAAGCTATGTCAGGCCTTGTGGCAGTAGTAGCATACATTAAACTCCCGATTACGCTTGCATACTCCAGCTGCCTGACGCTTTCCCCTGAATTAGGCTTCAGCTTCAGATCACACCTGTACGGCGTATCGATCCCTGGAAGATCCCGATACCTATAACGAGTGATCATTTTCTCAATATAATGAGACTGTGACAGCGCTAGTCCAGTGTCTGTCCGGATGATCTTGATCCCTAAGATCACATCAGCTTCCCCCAAGTCCTTCATACTGAACTTGCTTGAGATGAATTTCTTTGTCTCCGTGACACATCTAATATCCGTACCTAGGATAAGCATGTCGTCCACGTACAGACAAACGCACCTCTTCCATCAGCGAACTTCGTGTAAACACACTTGTCCGTATCGCTGACCATGTAGCCATTTGACCTTATAACTTTGTCAAATTTCTCATGCCACATCTTGGGAGCCTGTTTAAGACCGTACAAGGATTTCACCAACTTGCAGACTTTGTCTTCAAGACCTCTGATGACAAATCCCTCTGGCTGTTGCATGTAAATTTCTTCGGTCAGCTCGCCATTTAGGAAAGCCGTATTCACATCCATTTGATGTATCACCATCTTATTTATTGCTGCAAGAGCAATCAACATTCTGATGGTGGTCATCCGGGCTACTGGAGCATATGTGTCAAAGTAGTCAATCCCCTGCTTCTGAGAAAACTCCTTTGCTACCAACCTAGCCTTGAACTTGTCAATAGTTCCGTCTGCTTTCATCTTCTTCTTGAAGATCAATTTGCATCCGATGGGTTTCGCTCCTTCAGGAAGATCAACCAATACCCAAGTGTTATTTGAGGTGATGGAATCAATCTCATTGTCAATCGCCTCCTTCCAGAAAACCACGTCTCTGGTCTTCATCGCCTCATCATAGGTAAGCGGATCTGCTTCCACATGATAGGTGACAAAGTCACTTCCGAAGTCCTTCGGCCTCCTCACACGCTTAGCTGACGGCTCAGTTTGTTCTGGTTCAACCGTTGTTTCAACAACATCTTCTTGGACCACATCTTCATTGAAGACTTCAGTCTCTTGTGCACCCTCATTATTCTCCGGAACATCCGGAAGAACAATATTCTTGTGCCTTGCAAACTTATCTTCAAAATATTCTGCATCGCGAGATTCAATGATATGATTTGACTCAATATCAAGAAATCTCCGAGCATCACTCTTCTCGGCATACCCCAAGAAGATCGTCTTTGTAGTCCTTGTCCCAAGCTTCTGAATCTTTAGATCTGGAAGCTTGACATACGCCAGACACCCCCACACTCGAATGACATTCAGTTAGGTCTGACCTTGAACCAGAGTTCATGAGGAGTAACGTCTGAAGTTGCATGAGGCACTCTATTAGAATATAAGTGGCCGTCAATGCAGCTTCTCCCAAGTAGCACTTAGGAAGGCCAGCAGTCAACAACATTGAATTTATCATTTCTGTCAACGTCCTGTTCTTCCTCTCAGCTACTCCGTTTGATTGAGGAGAGTACGGAGCCGTAGTCTCATTGACAATTCCATGTTCCTTACAGAACGATGCGAATTCATGAGACCTGTACTCCCTATCTCGATCACTTCTTATCCTTTTGAGTTGTTGTCCAGTCTGCCGCTCAGCTTCGGCTCTGAACTCCTTGAACTTCTCGAATGCTTCGTCTTTAGCCTTCAGCAAGTAGACGAACGCATACTTTGAGAAGTCATCGATGAAGGTTATGAAATACTTCTTCCCGGCCTTTGTAGATAACTGTTTGAAGTCACAGATATCGGAGTGAACAACTCCAGAAGATCTGTACTTCGATTAACCCGAGGAAAGGGTTTCCTTGTGATCTTCGTTTGAGCACAAACTTCACATTTCTCTACCTTACCCCCACTTGGAGATAAGTCCTAGACTAGACATTCTGTTTATTCGTTTACAATGAACATGTCTTAGCCTATTATGCCACAACTCAAAGTATAAGCAGAATGAGTGATTTCATTAATTACATTAATTACATTGGACTGATTTACAAGCTGAATCTTGAACATTCCTTCGGTATAAAAAGCTTTCCCGAAATATGTTCCCTTGATAGACATCACCATCTGGCCAGCATTGATGTCCATCCTGAGGCCTGCATTGCAGAGTAGGCCTCCCGAGACCAGGTTCTTGGCGATAGCAGGAACGTGCTTTACGCCTTGAAGCGTCAGAGACTTCCCCGAAGTCAGCTTCAACACTGCCGTCCCGATCCCGAGCACTTCAGCTTGTGCTTGGTTCACCATCACAACCGCTTCAGAAGTGGGTGTGTAGGTGGTGAACCACTCCTTACTGGAGCAGACATGGCAGGTGGCTCCAGTATCTACCCACCAGTCTGAATCAGATCCTACAGCATCAACCTGTCCAATCATAGCAATTACATCAGTAATCATTGAGACTTTGCTAGGCTCACCTTGCTCTGATTTCTTGGCCGGTGCTGTGCATTCACTTTTGAAATGGCCCAACTGGCCACACTTGAAACAAGGCATCTTTGCCTTAGATTTCTTTGACTTGAAAGAAGTTCCCTTAACATTCAAAGTTGTTAGGGTTCTTCTTCTTCTTCTGGAAATCTGCACGCTTTCCCTTTCCCTTTGGTTCCTTTGATGAAACTAAGTTTGCGTTAGCCATCTGCTTGGAAAGCGTGTCAACTTTATATTGAGCCCTCATCTGGTCTTCAACATAAATTTCCTGCAGGAGATCTTCAAGGGTGATCTCCAGCTTCTTCCTATGCATGTTTGCATAGAACTTACTCCACCCAGCGGGGAGCTTTGAGACAATCCCTCCAACAACAAACTTGTCGGGGAGGGGCATAGCCTCGTCTTCCAACTTCTGTCGCAGCTTCAGAAATTCTTTGACCTGCGGCAGCATGGACTTCTCGTCCTCAAAGAGCCATTTGTGATATTTTTCAACCACAAATATTTTGCTCCTGTTCTTGTCTTCTTCGTACAGTTTTTCTAGAGACTCCCATATGTCTCTAGCGATATTCTTCTTAGAATAGGATTCTGCTAGGGAATCCTCCATAGCATTCATGATAAGCAACCTGCAAATGCTATTCTCCCTTCTCCACTTGGCCTGAAGTTTAGTAGCCGCAGTGATTGCGGCAGCAGACCCAGTATCTGGAACAGTAGGTTCCTCTTCAAGCAATACGTGATCAATCTCTGAGTTGAAGAGTGAGATAAACCTTCCTCTTCCAGACTTGATAATGCTCTCCATCAAACTTCTCTAACTTACAGAAGTCAGTGTTTAGGAGTGAAGCATTAATGTTTTCCATCGTAGCAATAAAGCTTTGAGATTGTTATTGCCGGAACGCCGGGGCACGCTTTTCGATGGAAAATACAGAAACTGAAACAGTTGTAAAGACAATGTTTCAAATGCAATTCCTTAAAGAAGGTTTTGCAACAGAGATCCAGAAGGATTCTGCAAATTACGAGATCTAAAAAGATATCGTAATTCACGAATAATCTAAAGAGATTTCCGTGATCGTAGCAAACTGGCAGTAGTGCCTTCTAAAAAAAAGATACTGACAGAACTGCTAAAGGCAACAGAAGGGTGACAGGCGAGAGATGGAATTGCTGGGGTGAATGATCACCGTTGCTCAAAGCTTTATTCGCCCTCTGCGAACAGCTTCCAGGAACCAGCAAGGTTGACAGAAAACCTTGGAACACTCCTGCTCTTCTGACTCCTCGGAAGACGGCGAACTCCTCTGGCAATGACTCTACTCTTCTCTCTCTGTTTCTGAAGTAACAGAACCCACGCGTACTAAAAAGTACTAGTGTTTGTGTTAAAAACACGCTCACTACTCTCTGTTGTGTTAAAGAACACTTAGAGTTTTCTCTCTGGAATTCTGATTTCTCCAACACTGAGAGAGAGGAGAGAACCTGCATATACCCACGGGGCGGTTGCCAAGCAGTTGCCTGAACTTCAGGGTAGTGGCTGAACCACTCCTGAAAGTACAGCAACTGCTGCAACCGTTCCCGCTCTAATATGCAGCCAGCCATACGCACATACTACGCACTCTACGCACACTGCGTACGCTGCGCACACTGCGCACGCTGCGCGTACTGGGCTGCGTAACTGGGCCAGCGTAACTGGGCTCGCGTAACGGGCCGCTCAACGTGCGCGCAAGTGGCTCGCGCAACGAGCGCAACTTAAGCGCACTATGCGCCTAGCGACGATGCTGACGTGCTAAGTGCAAAGTACGCCAACAAAACGCCACATTACGCCTCATGAGCCCTTGAGCCCGAGTCCGAGGAGTCCGAGTCGCTAAGCCCCGGGACTTAGCTCCTATGGAAATAAATTTCCCAAGAGCAAAAAGCTTACAGCTTCTTAATTGTTGATTAAGCCTTTATACCATTAATAATTAATCCCACATGGCACACACCCATGTGCACTACATGTGGATCTCCATAAAGAGCAAAGACTCATATATATGGAGATACACATTCCTTTCTAGCCGATGTGGGACTAAAAACCAAAACTAAAGGCTAAAAACCCAACATATATATATATATATATATATATATATATATATATATATATATATATATATATATATAAATTAAATTTCGAATTCTGTATTTTAGATTCTGAAATTAAAATATAAAATAAAGATCTAATCGAGACTGCGGTTTGAACTTGGTTCAATGTCCTTAAGACAATATTCGTCCCGCACTGGTGTTTACAGTTTAATGGCGATTAGTTTTCCAGGATACAACGGTTCTTTTCCTTCGGTAGCAGCTCCATACCGCAGGAACTCGACAAAACAATGTTGGTAGTTCTTTTCTCTCTTAGACTTAATGCTAGACAGATGAATTAGTTGTGTACATTGCTTCAAACATTTTATGTTTTTATAAATGATACAGAGACAATAGAAGGAGACACATTTGAATAGAATCGTACACATATCCAATAGAGTCGTTGAATCGAATCGTACACATTTCGATAGATTTATTGTCGTAGATTTGTTGTAAGAAAGCAATTATTATTAATAATTAATATTTTAAGTATACATTTACTTACCCAACAATTATATATTCTTTGAATAGATTCGTTGCCAATTCGTTGTAAGTAAATAATTTTATTATTAATTAATATTTTAAGTATACATTTATTATCCAACAATATAGTCCGTGGTTGTAGCCTAGTGGTAGTAGCGGCGGCCTCGACACAGAATACGTAAGATTGAGTCTCCCTTTATATATATATATATATATATATTATATATATATATATATATATATATATATTATAATTTTCAATACATTCCATGTAAAAAATTGTATCGGTACATCCCAAATTTGAATCACTGGATGTTAATCCAATGGTTCAGATTAAAGCCGAAGTCAAAGTAACAGATAAAGTCAAAGTAAACACCTTTCACAATTTCCAATGCATTTTCAATACAATTGTTTGAGATGTATTGATACATCCCATGTATTGCAGAAGGACTATATATATATATATATATATATATATATCTATATATATATATAGGGTCCTTCTACAATACATCCTATGAAAAATTTGTATCGATACATCAAAATCTGAACCATTGGATGTTGATCCAATGGTTCGGATTGAATTATAGAGTAGGGAACATCATTTAATGCTGATTTTTACTTTTGACCTCTATTAATAGTCTAAGAAAAGTTATTTATTTCGAACCATTGGATGAACATCCAATGGTTCAGATTTGGGATGTATCGATACAAATTTTTCATGGGATGTATTGAAGAATTTTTCTATATATGTGTGTGTGGCGCGCGCGCGGGCGCAAGATGTAGGTTTGAGTTTTCCTTTGACATTTGTCAAGTCCACACACACACACACACACACACACACATATATATATATATATATATATATATATATATATATTGATTTGAACCATTCAAATTAACGGTTAAGATTAGATGACTTAAACATCATCCAACGATAAATACCATGAGGATGTAAGAATGAGAGGATGCGGATCCCTCCTCATATATAATCAACGTATTATTTATGTTACTATAATAATTATTGTTGTTATTGTTTGTCTACGAGGCGCGTATATTATATATATATAATATAATATATATATATATATATATATATATATATATATTTTTTTTTTCTATATATATATATATTATATATATATATATATATATATATATAGTATTATTTATGTATTAATATATATCAAGTATTATTTATTATGTGCATAATAATTGTATTGTTCTGTCCACTAGGCGGAGAAGATGACAGCCCACCATCCCGCGGAGAAGGAGATAGCGGAGAAGAGGAAGGAAGAGAAGCTTAAAGAAGCCGAGACTAGGAAGCAGGAAGCCATGCATTACAATGCTGCTGTTAAGGAGCAGGTCGCCACGGGCCACAACCCGACCGCAGCCTCCACCGTTGGCACGGGCAACAACCTGGCCTCCACAGCCCCTGCCGCTAGCGCGGGCCATAATCTGACCGCAGCGTCCCCTGTGCTGCATGGCGACCCTGTGACGGAAGGGGTCGTACGGTCGCGTCCGATAGGGCTTGCGACGGGCACGGAACGTCCGTCTGCGCACATAATCCCCTTGTTGGAGAGCAGAAATAGATTTTGAGTTTTTTTTTTTCCTTTTGGTCTGCAGTGTTTGATGTTATGGTTTTTAAGGTTTGCAGTTTGGTAGGTTATGATTAATATTGTGCAACTTTATAAGTTGACTTGTATTTCGATTCTGCTCTGAGGTGTGTCGTCGTGTTTCTTTTGTATGAATAAAGAATACGAATATATGTATAAACTTTGAACGTATATTGGTGGTTCAATGATAGTGAATCTTTCTTTATTCTCTTCTGATTTGTTATGAAATCAAGCCTCGTATAAGAGGGGGAGTAAGTTGCTTTTTGGTTCAAATTTTGGAAATGAAGGAAGTCCTTATATTAGGATTTGGACTGTCAATTTTTTGCCAGTTCTAACATAAATAAAATTGTCAAAATTACTACAATTCTATTTTATGTTTGTTGGCGGTCCTAAAAAATTTGGTTAGTTTTAATTTGGACTGTTAACAAAGTTGGCAGTTCGAATATAAAATAGTAACTTTGTGAACAATTTTACTTTATGTTCGGACGCTGACAGTTCTAAATGGAGGTTGGGCAGCTAAAGTAAAATTTGGACAGTCTTGAGTAAAAATTACATCAACTTGGATTGTCCTGAAGGGTGGTTCTGGAGTAAAATGTGCAATGCATATAGAATTTACTTTTTTTTTATGAGAAATTTGACTTGTCCCCTACTTTGTTTACCATATTTCATGGTGCATCCCACTGTTTTACAAAATGTACAGTCTCTCCTCACTTTGGACGAAATTTGTCAAGAATTTTTTTGGACCAAAATGCCCGTCTTATTCTCCTGTCCTCTTTTCGTTCCCCGGCCGCCACCGCCTACGCTCCCCCCCCCCGTCACCGCCTTCCCCCCCGCTCCCCCCTCCCCGTGATCGCCCCCTCCTCCTCCTCCTCCGACGGCAGCAGTGGTAGTAGTCCTCCCTCCCCGCCACCGCCTCCCCCCCCGCTCCCTTCTCCTCCTTCGGCGGCGGCAAGAAGCGGCGACAGCGACGACAACAACAACGGCAACAGCAGCGGTGGCAGCAGCGACGGTGGAGGCGGGGATAGGGGAGCGCGCGACGATGAGAGGAAGGGGAGCGGGGGCAGTGGCGGCGGCGGGGGGAAGGGGGTGAGAAGAAAAGAAGGAGAAAATGAGATGGGCATTTTGGTCAAGACAGTTGACTGTCATTTTCTGACGGATTCCGTCCAAAGTGGGGAGGGGGGAGGGGCTGTATATTTTTGCAAAACAGTGGGGTGCACATAAAATGTGGAAAACACTATAGGAGACAAGTTAAATTTTTTCTTTTTTTATCTGTTGGTATATTTAGGATTGCGAATTGGAAGAATACTAAGGGTTTCATTCTTTCATTACCATGTAGAAAAGTAAAATCCAGAGTTCCCTCTAGAGAATAGTTTTGTTTTTTCTGGAAATATTTTTGAGTGTTTTGTTTGGACCTTAATATTCTTCCTTTATTTTTAAAATTTTAATTTCTATTCTTTGCTTTTAAAATTTTAATTTATATTCCAAACATATGAAATAGAGGTATTATAAAATAATGAACGAGTATTTATGGAAAATTAAGCAATTAAGATTCATATTCATGTCTGAACCAGATATGAATGAAAAAAATTAAACTTTCGGACTACGTATTATCAACCTAACCAACATGAGTATGGCGTCACGCCCCACTCCCGGAGGAGCGATCGTCCTCGCTAAGACGTTATGCCGCGTGAGCCTAGATTGCGCTCACGCAAGGCGGGTTCCATAACGGCCGGTTATATGCTAAGCGACGGGGTCGTCGCACAGAAGTCCCGAGCAGAAGCATCGTATAATGTCACGACCCGCTCTCGAATAATCAAACATGAGTCGGACACGTCCAGCCTTCGTCGAAGGACACGACGAAGTAAGCTGTAACAATCTAAGAAAAACTCCAAGATACATAAACAACACAGCTGCTATACCGTTTCCAATATCACCGCAATCCACAAGTTATTAAATACAATTAAAGAAATGATAACGTCGGAGACAAATTCAGTAACCTGAATAAAATATACAATCCTGAAATCTCAATACAAAGTACATGACAAAAATCTCTAACAAATCTTAGAAGGATCTAACTATAACTCTGCAATTCTAAGTCCATCCTGAGACGCGACTCCATCCTGGCTTCGGGCTCTGGCCCATAAAGATGGAACAACATCCTCAAGCATACCTGCAATGTATCCTGTCAGGAAAAGAGCAAAGTACAATCCCGACAAGAAGCACTAAACAAAGTAAAACTGAATGCATGAAAAAAAGAACTACAAGTGAACTATAGTACCAAAAACTGGGATAATGAAACTGATGCATGAGTAACGATGAAGCTATAGTACCAGATCTTGAACAATGAACTAGACTATCAGTGTAACTGTAATTGAAATAACTATCAGAATATTGTGACCAGTTGGGGTAGAACATGGTACAGAAGAGCAGGAATATTGGTACGAGTTAGAGTCCCACGTGCACGATGGAGACCTAAGCTATAAGCAGTGCCTAGCTAAAATAGGATTGGTCACATATCTGTAGTATTTCCCCACCCCAATGTACAAATAAAAATACTGAACAATGACAATGAACGATGAACGGTGAACAATGATCAATTGTGTGAACAATGTGTCCTATACATGAAAAACATGAAGCAATCAGAAATATAGAGTGAAGAGTTGGAGTTGGTGTACTTGCCTGATTTTGTTGAAGGTGATCAAGTCCAAAGTCCGGAGAAATATCTGTGTCAAAGGGGCACAATTTCTATCTTAGAAGGTATTCAAATTATACTAGTGGATCTATTATTCTATAATCTAGTTTAGTCCTTCTTAATACTATTATTATTAATAAGCCTATTTAGTAACAAATCTAAAGTCAATCTACCCACTAAGCCTGCAAGACTGAACATGTTAACAATACTTGAACCACCTTACCAATCTATAAGAGAACAACTTACCAAATTATAAGAGAACAAGGATATACCACCTTACCAATCAATACTACTAAACCCATTTAACCCTTACAATATTCCTGACATATCAAAACAATTGACAAGCCTGTATAATAATGTTCAACTGGCCCATATCTACACAATAGTCTTATAGAGTAATAATACTTTAACATAACCACTAAACAAGATAATAATAATACTGTTAAAAGGTTTATCATAAATATTTATTCAACCAGTCATCAACTACCCCAACTGACTACACTACTCTTCTTATCTCAATTATTAATCTTCCAACCATATTCACTAATGTTTATCCCAGCTAAAAAAACCTGACTTCAACTGATCATAGCTTCAACTCATACAATTTATATTATAGGAACATTTCTACACTAGATTCTTATAACCGATAGGCAGATTCATCCCAAGCTCCTATTAACTCTGACTACACACTGTTACTAAACCTCAATTGTGCCTAATTCACTTGAACAAGTTACCACTTAGCCAAGAAGCATGCAAAAACTTACCAAAATAAATGGGCCCAGAAAAATACTAACCCGAAATCAACAGAACATTCTCAGGTTCAGTTTTGTTGACTGAACCAGTCCATCTTTAATACAAGCCCCTACTTCCCAAATTACTACAGCCAACTGAACCTCAATTCGATCACAACTGACTTATATTACAAGTACCAACCAATTGAATTTAAATCATAGTAAAAATCATTCCCGTGCTTTTAAGTGTGCAGTTCGAACATAAAGTCTGAATGCTATATTCCTCCAGAATTCGTGTCCTACTGTTCGAGTATTGACTCGACGTGTCCTTGTCATTCATCAGACAGGGTAGGGTGTCCCAAACCCACAGTACACTAAGAGAAGTTAGAAATGATACCTGAGAAGAATATGAATGGATTCGCGGATGAAGCGAGTCCCGACACGAATCGAAACCTGGTTGACATTTAAACAAACAGCTGACATGCAATTGAATCTGAGTCTCCTAGAGTGAAAGATAAAATTCCATTCTCTCAAAAATCAGAAGATCACAATCACAGGAGTCAAATCTAGAAGCGAAGCTAACTCAATTAAACTCACAGTCGATCTCATAAATTCAATCAAGAAACCCGAGATTAATCAAGACTGGCAAAATTTCTCAAATAAAGAATTTCAGTGATGAAATACTCACCAATTAATTTGATGTTCCAAAAATTCAGATCGAACAGCCGAGATGAATCCTGGTCCTCGAGAAATGATCTGATCGCTTCAGTTAATTGGATGGATCAATAATTGGATCTATGGAGTCTCGATCAAATTGATTCAAAATGGAAATTAATGAAGGAAAAGACGATTGAGAGGTGATCGGAAGAAGGTTACTGTGTTCTTGATTCATTCCCACGCCTTCGACGTGAACTGCTAGAGAAGAGATCGAGCGATGTTGAAGAAATCGCTGGAGATTAGAATGATTCCGCTGCCGTCGAAGAAGACTCGTTGTTGTCGATGTGGATTGAAGCCTAGCCGTCGATCACCGGAGACGAAGGCTTGCGGATCAGGAAGGGAGAAATCCTGCCACCGGAGAAGGAGACCTAGTCCCTGCTGCTGGAGAGAGGAAACCCCACCATCGCTATGGCCGATCGGGAGCTGAAGCTAAGGTTAGGTTCGAAAAGAACTGATGAGGAGGAAGGAGAAAGGATTATAATTTATGGGAAGGAACAGAGCTCGGCTCTGTGTGAATTTGAGCAGTAATAAAAATATGAAAGGGAGAAAGAGAAATTGAGTGGTTTAAATAGGCTGGCCATTGCATTGTGGCCGATCACTTTTGGAGGGAAAAAAGATTTTATTTGAAAAGTTTGTTACAAATTTCCTATAGTTAGTTAAAAGCACACATACAATTCTTTAGCTAGTCATATGGAATTTAATGGACAGTTGTTCATTCAACTATGGGCAGGACCATGGGATTAAAGCCCAGGAACAAAACTTAGGGTTTGATTAAACATAGCAAGGTATCAATCTATATCATGTACTAAAGTATATTATGACCAAACATACAAGTCATTAGCCTTATCAATATTTATTTAAATACTCCTAATTATATAAAATACCATTTTATTACTGTCATTTATTATTACTAAATCTCATATCAGAAAGGTGGGGTTACAAATCTCTTCCCCTTAGAAAATTTCGTCCTCAAAATTTCAGGGGCACGATCAGGCACGAAAATAGTCTAATACAAAATTTGAATTTGGCACGATTTTAAGTGGTACAAAGTGATAGTCATGGGAACATGATCAGGAATAATAGTCCTCAATAGTATCCGGCAATCATACATATCTAGAGTCACTTTCGCTATAGTTCCTGCCCCGCTAGTATGCATCCGGCTGTAGTGAACCTTCGGTTCCATGGTTCCGATAATAACAGATTACCAAATATTCTATCAACTTTATCCGATACCAAAAATATGATGAAATTAGGACTTAGCGTCAAACATATCCGAGAACCTATGAATACTTACAATTATTTTGACTTAGAGCCCCTGCCTCGCCAGTGCGCAGCTAGCTGCAGTGGACTCACGGTCTCCATGATCCAGGTCATAGTAGGTTGTCGAATATTTTTTAACTTTATCCAGAAATTTCAGGAAAGTTTATGAAAATTCTAAATCATGATAGAGTGTTATTATCTGTTCTTTAGAAACACGTTTATTGGATATCAAGAGAATCAAAAATCAACAAGTAGTTAATAGGTACTATAAAACGACAGTAAGATAGGGAGACTGTAGAAATAAGTCTCGAATGGAAAAAATAACAAGGAAATGCTAAAAGAAACATCGAAAGAAATGTAGTGATCCATAAGTGCCTTCGGTCGTCAATACTCGTCCGGAATCGGGATGGTCTCCACTTCCTCGACTGTCAGGAGGTAGACTCGCCCCTCTGGCTGAACTCCCTACGGCTGCTGGACATAAAGAGGTAGGTCCTTCCGCTGCGGTCCAGGTGTTCCTCAAGCTCGTCCCTAGGCAGTGCGATCAGCGGCTTCTGGACAGTCATTGACCTTGTAAGCAGGTGATCCACAGAACAAGCAAAGCCTCAGCCTTTTGCGGCATTCGTCGTAATGATGTCCTAGGCGGTGACAGTAGTTGTAACTGACCGTCAACTGCTGCCTCTATGGCTGATCTGCATGAACTTTGGCTGGATGGTGATGCTGCAGTGCTGGCTGCTGTGGCCTTGTCTGAATCTGAGTCCTCTTCGCCGGTGTCTGATAGCTGCTGCTGTCGATGTCCCGGTCCCTCTTGAGCTTTGGGTCCATCTCCTTCTCCACCACCTAAGCAATCTTGAGAATGCTCGAATAAGTCATCGCCTGGCTGATCATCACTGCATGCCACAACTCTCTGGTAAGGCCCTTCTTGAACCTCCAAGCCCTCTCCTCTGGTGTGCTGACTAGGTTCTCCAGCGAACATGCTAAGTCGGGTGAACTACGATGTGTACTATGCTATAGTCATGTTCCCCTGCTGCAATGCCTCGAACTGCATCCGAAGCTCATCTCGCTCTATGTCTGGAAAGAACTTCTCTTTAAACAGAGTTTTAAAGTCTGCCCAAAGAACTTGGGGTAGCTGCCAACTGAGGCTCCTCTCGATACCAGGCTCTAGCAAGATCAAAAAGTCGTATGCTCGTAACTTCCACCTTCAGGTCATCTGGAATCCTCGCCATCTTCAGCGTCCGCTCGGCATTTTTCAGCCACTCATCAGCATACACTATCCCTTTATGGCCTAAAAAATCCATCGAATAGAGGTTCTGGTAATCTCTAGGCGCTCCCCGATCTCGGTGCTTCTGGTGCTGGAGGAGCTACTGGTGCCGGTGCTGCTGGAGCCAGCTCTTGGGTCCTGAGGGCATCCACGACCGTAGCTCGGAATTGCACAGACTGATGGTTCTGTGCCTCCATGAACTGCTGGAACATGGCCATCACCTGGGCGCATCATCGTCAGAGGTAGCGAGGAAACTAAGGAGGTGGTGGTGGAAGCTGTTGCACTGTTACATCATCTGTGGTATGATCCGAAGCTCCTGCAGCTCCGGGCTGATCTGCGATCTTCCTGGTGGTAACCATCCTGAAATAAAAGAAAACTCGTTGATTGCTAAGCCCTAGAAAAGATAATAAACCTCCTAGAAAATATTGAGTATAATCAATCTCTATATTCAATAACTATAACCATTTCCCACGGATCCTATGCTGTGATGAGTTTTCCTTAGTCTAACAGGTTCTCCAATAGCACTTTATATCCTAAGTGCAATTAGGACAGATCTGCATGGGCCACCACTAAAAATATGTCACGACCCGCTTCCGAATAATCAGACACGAGTCGGACATGCCCAGCCTTCGTCGAAGGACACGACGAAGTAAGCTGTAACAATCTAAGGAGAACTCCAAGATACAAGATACAAGATACATAAATAACACAGCTGCTATACACGTTCCCAATATCACCACAATCTACAAGTTATTAAATACAATTAAAGAAATGATAATGCCGGAGACAAATATGGTAACCTAAATAAAATATACAATCCTGAAATCTCAATACAAAGTACATGACAAAAATCTCTAAAACAAATCTAAGAAGGATCTAACTATAACTCTTCAATTCTAAGTCCATCCTGAGACACGACTCCATCCTGGCTTCGGGCTTTGGCCCATAAAGATGGAACAACATCCTCAAGCATACTGCAATGTATCCTGTCAGAAAAAGAGCAAAGTACAACCCCGACAAGAAGTACTAAACAAAGTAAACTGAAATGCAGGAAAAAAAGAACTACAATGTGAACTATAGTACCAAAAACTGGGATATGAAACTGATGCATGAGTAACGATGAAGCTATTGTACCAGATCCTGAACAATGAACTAGACTATAAGTGTAACATGCAATTGAACTAACTATCAGAATATGTGACTGGCTGGGGTTGAACAGGGTACAGAAGAGCAGGAATATTGGTATGGCTTAGAGTCCCACGTGCACGATGTGAGACCTAAGCTATTAAGCAGTACCTAGCTAAAATAGGATTGGTCACATATCTGTAGTATTTCTCCACCCTAATGAACAAATAAAAACACTGAACAATGAACAATGAACGATGAACGGTGAACAATGATTAATCATGTGTATAATGTGTCCTACACATGAGAAAACATGAAGCAAATAGAAATATAGAGTAAAGAGTTCGAGTCAGTGTACTTGCCTGATTTTGTTGTAGGTGATCAAGTCCAAAGTCCGGAGAAATATCTGTGTCAAAGAGGCACAATTTCTATCTTAGAAGGTATTCAAATTATACTAGTGGATCTATTATTCTATAATCTAGTTTAGTCCTTCTTAATACTATTATTATTAATAAGCCTATTTAGTAACAAATCTAAAGTCAATCTACCCACTAAGCCTGCAAGACTGAACATGTTAACAATACTTGAACCACCTTACCAATCTATAAGAGAACAACTTACCAAACTATAAGAGAACAAGGATGTACCACCTTACCAATCAATACTACTAAACCCATTTAACCCTTACAATATTCCTGACATATCAAAACAATTGATAAGCCTGTCTAATAATGTTCAACTGGCCCATATCTACACAATAGTCTTATAGAGTAATAATACTTTAACATAACCACTAAACAAGATAATAATAATACTGTTAAAAGGTTTATCATAAATATTTATTCAACCAGTCATCAACTACCCCAATTGACTACTCTACTCTTCTTATCTCAATTATTAATCTTCCAACCATATTCACTAATGTTTATTCCAGCTAAAAAAAACCTGACTTCAACTGATTAGAACTTCAACTCATACAATTTATATTATAGGAACATTTCTATACCAGATTCTTATAACTGATAGGCAGATTCATCCCAAGCTCCTATTAACTATGACTACACACTGTTACTAAACCTCAATTGTGCCTAATTCACTTGAACAAGTTACCACTTAGCCAAGAAGCATGCAAAAACTTACCAAAATAAATGAGCCCAGAAAAATACTAACCCCAAATCAACAGAACATTCTCAGGTTCAGTTTTTGTTGACTGAACCAGTCCATCTTTAATACAAGCCCCTACTTCCCAAATTACTACAGCCAACTGAACCTTAATTCGAGCACAGCTAGACTTATATTACAAGTAACAACCAATTGAATTTAAATCATAGTAAAAATCATTCCCGTGCTTTTAAGTGTGCAGTTCGAACATAAAGTCTGAATGCTACATTCCTCCAGAATTCGTGTCCTACTGTTCGAGTATTGACTCGACGTGTCCTTGTCATTCATCAGACATGGTAGGGTGTCCCAAACCCACAGTACACTAAGAGAAGTTAGAAATGATACCTGAGAAGAATATGAATGGATTCGCGGATGAAGCGAGTCCCGACACGAATCGAAACCTGGTTGACATTTAAACAAACAGCTAACATGCAATTGAATCTGAGTCTCCTAGAGTGAAGGATAAAAATTCCATTCTCTCAAAAATCAGAAGATCACAATCACAGGAGTCAAATCTAGAAGTGAAGCTAACTCAAATTAAACTCACAGTCGATCTCATAAATTTGACGAAATTCAATCAAGAAACCCAAGATCAATCAAGACTGACAAAATTTCTCAAATAAAGAATTTCAGTGATGAAATACTCACCAATTAATTTGATAGTTCCAAAAATTTAGATCAAACAGCCGAGGACGAATCCTGGTCCTCGAGAAATGATCTGATCGCTTCAGTTAATTGGCTGGATCAATAATTCAATTTATGGAGTCTCGATCAAATTGATTCAAAACTGGAAATTAGTGAAGGAAAAGACGATTGAGAGGTGATCGGAAGAAGCTTACTATGTTCTTGATTCATTCCCACGCCTTCGACGTGAACTGTTGGAGAAGAGATCGAGCGGCGTTGAAGAAATCACCGGAGGTTAGAATGACTCTGCTGCCGTCGAAGAAGACTCGTTGTCGTCGATGTGGATTGAAGCCTAGCCGTCGATCACCGGAGATGAAGGCTTGCGGATCGGGAATGGAGAAATCCTACCGCCGGAGAAGGAGACCTAGTCCCTGCTGCTGGAGAGAGGAAACCCCACCATCACCATGGCCGATCGGGAGCTGAAGCTAAGGTTAGGGTTCGGGAAGAACTGATGAGGAGGAAGGAGAAAGGATTAGAATTTATGGGAAGGAACATAGCTCGGCTCTGTGTGAATTTGAGCAGTAATGAAAATATGAAAGGGAGAGAGAGAAATTGAGTGGTTTAAATAGGCTGGCCGTTACATTGTGGCTGATCACTTTTGGAGGGAAAAAAGATTTTTTTTGAAAGTTTGTTACAAATTTCCTATAGTTAGTTAAAAGCTGTTTCACTTAACAAAATGCCTAAAATTGGCTTTTGAAAGAAAACTAAAAAATATAAAAGTATAAATTGTTTCTGGGAAGTATTGCTATGAAAGTCTGATCTGAGAGCGATCACTTTATTCCTTGGACCATACGATGATGATGAAGAAAACTGCTTGAAAAAGACGAACAATCGGAAGAACTAAGTCACCAGAAAGGTATCGAGCAACGGCATTGATGGCCAGTCGAATGCTTTCCTGCTTTGCTTCACCATGTTCTTGAGAAAAAGTTGAAGAAATACTTCTGGGAATAACACTCTGAAAGTATGAGTTTTCTCAGAATCTCCTCTCCTGTATCTCTTTCTTGATCCCTTGTGTTTAAAAATAAGTCTATTTATAGACTAGACCCTCTGTGCGTAAAAAGCAACAAAGTTTGGTAATTGTTATCCACGATGAGAATCAACCTTTACGCGTGATGATACGTGTCCCACGTAGAGTTTTGATCTCTACGCATGGTGACACGTGTCCCACTACTTCAACAAAATGGAGAGAGCACGTACACACGTTCCTCGATAAGTGTGGCATGAAAGCCATGTAAGCAAACCACGTTCTCATGTAGCCAGAAAAGATCGGGTGTAAAAATGACCAAAAATAGACTTCCTGCGTAAAGTAGCAGACTGGGCGTAAAATAACCCAAAATAGACTTCTTGCGTAATGTGACTGAAAAACAGCCTTGAGCATAAAATTAGCTCAAATAAACTTTACGCGCACAACAGCCTTGAGCGTAAAAAGCTCGAATAGCTTTCGTGCGTAAAAGAAGCAATCTCTTGAGCGTAAAGTAGCACATCTGCACACTAAACGACAAGTGTTGGGTTTAGTGTAAATCAAATCTTCTTGGCTTCTGTGCAATCATGCTGTCAGAAAATCATTATGTCAGAACAGTATCACGCGCATTAAATGCATGATTTGACAGCCTGTCCCTCGCGTAAAAAGCTTTGAGGATGGCTCTCGCGTAGCGCGTAAAGTTTTACTCTGTTTGTCTTGCGTAAAGTCATGCTCTTTTGACTCTGTTTGACTTGCGTAAAGTCTGCAACTTCTTTGACTTGGTCTATAAAGTACCTTTTTATGCTCCTACAAAACCTCCTTTAAAGTTTTCAAATATTTTCAAAATTTGAAATACTTTGAACAGAAGTATAAAATCCGGGATATTCAACAGTCTGCGTAAAATTCGGGATACCCAACGGTCATCTGCGTAGAGTTCGGGATACTCAACAGTCCGCGTAAAAGTAGAGATATCCAACAGTCAGCGTAAATTTTGGAAATTTGAACCGATTTCAAAAATTCTCTATAAATAGAGTTTTACGAGTACAGAGAGAACTTTACTCATCCTTTGCAATCCCGAACTTCTTTGCTCTCTTTCTTCTCTCACTTTGAATCGATGGCCCCCAAGAGCAAGATCGACGCCGGCAGCAAGGGTAAGAAGTCCGTCGTTGCTTCGTCGACGGCCGACCGCGTAGAAACCAACACCCCATCATCGGCGGCACCCCGACAAACCAACCCTGCTGTGGCTCCGGCCATGAAAGGTAGGACACTACCTAACTTCGGCCATGAGTTCGCCGGAGAAGAAGAAGAAAAAGTCGAACTTTAAACTTCATGCCCACGTTTATACGTGTTAGCGTAGAAATTAAAATAACAGAATACGCCCACGTTATATGTGTCAGCGTAAAATTAAAAATATACGCTCACGTCTATACGTGCCAACGTAAAAACAAAATATGCTCACATCATATGTGCCAGCGTAAAAACCAAAATACGCTCACGTCAATACGTGCTAGCGTAAAGTTCACAATACGCTCACATCAATATGTGCCAGCGTAAAATTACAAAATACGCTCACGTCAATACGTGCCAGCGTAAAGTTTGCAATACGCTCACATCAATATGTGCCAGCAGTAAAATTCAAATTACGCTCACGTCAATACGTGCTAGCGTAAAGTTTACAATACTCTCACATTAATATGTGCCAGCGTAAAGTTCACAAGTGAAAGACTTTGCATAAAACAAAGAACTTTTACACTTTAAATTTTTTATCAACTTTAATTTTTGCGCATAAGCGTAAAGTTTGCATAGTCAGAGTCTTTAATCTTTATGCGTAAAACTCAGGCCAAGTCATCTGCGTAAAAATTCAATTTAAATTTTTACTAACTTGATTTTTCTTTTTCTTTTGGCAGTGGATTTGCAGATTCATCCGCTTGCATAAATATTTGGCTCTTCAGCTGGTATGGTGTGTAGAAGCATAGAAAATGATCCATGCGGCTGGGAAAACCCCATGCGGCTCATAAAGCCCGTGCAGCTCAGAAAGTCATGCGGCATAAGGGACTATGCGGCCCAAGACATCCCATGCGACTCAGAAGACACGTGGCGTAACAGTGCTCCCCTCCGCCCTATGCTGCATTAATTACTTTGACGGCTGACAACTCTAGAAAAAAAGTGACAGCCCTGACACAAGAGAGGTAATTATGACTCTGTCATAATGACAGACCTCTAGGGAAGAGAAAGAGATCTCTGACACAATCCCCCGAGATCCATAAAAATGCCACGTGGCCTTGCCACGTGGGCGTTCGTATGCGGCTCGAGCGAAGACTTCCCATGCGGTTTAGAATGAAGCCGTCCTATGCGGCTCAGGCCGAAACAGTCTCATGCGGCTCAAACGGAGGCCTTCCCATGCGGGCTCAAGAGGACCATTTCCATGTGGCTCAGGCGGATGCATCCCTATGCGGCTCGCAATGATCACCTCCATGCGGTTCAAAGGTTCGAAAGGGGAGGCCACTACCCAAGCAGCCCTGACACGTAGCCCAAACCTTATGCGGCCCAAATCTTATGCGGCTCAATCTTCATGCGGTTCAGATCCCCCCAGTGGCTCCTAGGACACGTGTCCTAAGCCGATCAATTTCCCAGATTTATTGCAATCAGAGATTGGGTCAAATCGTAATAATCTGGGACACGTAGCAGGGAGAATAAATCAAATTTATTCGCAGACATCAGAAGATCATTATGAGGAAGATTTATTTCAATCAGCATTAATTGCTGATGAGATTTGGTGTAATCTACACTTAATGGTCCAGATTCATCACACTCAAAACTAATGGTCTAGATTGATCAATCCACAGGCCGTCGCCATCTCCAGGAAGCAATCATTTGCAACCCTAATGATCACACTCCATTCCTATAAATAGCAAGCTACCATTCCCTTACAAAAGACATTCCCTGGCAATATACACAACGGAGAGAGTGTGACCAGAGAGACCCCTTTTCGAGATCAGAGAGCACTAGAAGACTTGGAGAAAAAAAAGCAGAGAGGAAGCAAAGAGAGCATTTCTTCAACGCCGAGCAAATCTTCTGGAGCCAAGGTTGCATACCGATCGTCCAAGGAGTAAGGCAGGGCTGCCGTCGCCTTCCCGAGCCTCTATCGTCATCCTCCAGAATCTAAAATAAACAATTGTACTTAGTCTGCTGTACCTAGGCTTTCGTCCCTAGGCTTTCTTTGTACAAGCGAGTTTGTATTGTGAGTCTAAGTTCAGTCCTCCCATAAAACTGTTCTGTACTTTTACAATCAATGGCAAACACGATGGCGACTCTGCTGGGGATAAACTTCTCCACGGCTGAGGAGTTGGTGACGCAGTCGGATGCAGCCGAGCTTGGCTCCACGTAACAGAAGATGGTCGTCCGTTTCGACCAACAAGCGTTTGAAGAGATGCTCTCTGAAGGAAGTGCTGGCCCGATCCAGAAGCGAACCCGCACAAAGAAAGCTCGCTGCGAGTGGAGGCCAAAATTGTTTGCTCCTCCACAAGCTCTGGACGGGGTACTCTCTGCTACCCAAGGCGGCGAGGGTGATTCTCATACGGCTCCACTTCGAGCCGTAGAGAACTCTGCTGTCCCCGAGTTCGGCAAAGGAAAGTATTACGACGCTGGACTTGTAGGGACAGAGCGACTCTATGTGCCCCAAGAAGAAGTCGAGCACTCCTGTAGCCAAATCTGTCAACCACATGCAGGAGGCTCATGCAGGTGGATCTACCGGCCGCATGAAGAAAATCCATGCGGCCAGATCATCCAGCCGCATAAAGAAGACGCATGCGGCTGAGACTTTCAGCCGCATAAAGAAAGCCTATGCGGCTACGTCTGCCAGCCGCATACGGACCAACGATGACAGCCGTATGACGCCTACTCCCCGCGGCTCTGTCTTCGACCGCCTCTCGTACGGTCCTGATCTCTTGTGCTCCCAAGAAGATATGTCTGACTCTCTCCAGTATCACTTAGACTCTTCCTACTATATGCCCGTACGCACTAGAGCGAAGAAGTCTAAAGCAGCGCGAGCCTGGCGAGTTCGGTCCGCTGATCTGACCTCTGACCATCCGAGCGTTCCGCATACTGCTACGCGGGCCTCAGATGGGAAGTTGTACAGAACCACTCAAGTCCAGCCCCCGGTGGCAGACGGACAGAGAGGTTCGCAAAAGTCTCCCAAAATCCCGGGAGCAAACATGGTCGGTCCAGACCCGTCTGACTTGCATGAGGCCATCCTCCACAAACGCAAGGAAAAAGAAGATGCCTTGGGGTGCAAAGAGTCCTCCCACGGACGTCACTGCACCCAAGTCATCGTCAACTGTTGCTGCAACAGCGCGACGATACGAGAAGACCGGCAGTCTGTTTTTCAAAGACTGCAACAGCCATCTTCAGAAAATGAGGCACTACCCGTCACCTCCTGCAACTCCGCTCGGAAAGTCCCCGCTGATGGAAGGGGGAAGAAGACAAATGTTCCCAGCCCGAAGATTTCAACCACTGCGACTAAAAGACTGTCATCCAAATGGGTGCCCACCATCGGAGTTTTCCAAGGTACTCGCTCTAACACAAAATCTGCTACAGTGGGAGATTCGTCGTCCATAACGCAGAGGGGTGCTGGGGCTGGAGGTAGCACCCCTCCGAGCTTCCACAGCAATCCGATGTTCCAAGAAGACGAGCCGGGGGAGACAACTCTCCCATCGGATACAGCAAACCTCGACGTCCCGAGGACGTCCACAACTCCCAAGACGAGCCGAACTCGGAGACTGGGGGTACTGTTCCTTCCGAGTCTGAATCAGAAGGAAACATACCCACATACCCCGATGACTTCTCACTACAGGGGTACGATTCGGAGGACGCTTCCTCCACCGCTCCGTCTATCTCTCCTTATGTGAAGACGGTATTCATGACAGACAGCAACCAAGGTGGTTCCAGTGATCGCCAACTGCATCGACAATCTCGAAGCCATATTACTTGCTTTGGTCAAGTCTGTAGACGAGATTAAAGCGGCCCTTCCAACTCTGCAAGGAGGGACGCCTGGCCAAATAAGCGCGGGTCCCACGGTCAATGCGGACTCGAATTTGGCGGCACCAAACCTGGGCAACGATCCTCTTGAAACAACGGCCCCCACCGCCGTGGACGAGGCCCGCGAAGCGAGAAGAGAGGTCCAGGAGCTCCGAGCCATGTTTCACGCTCGAGAAAACTCTCAAGACCTCAGAATACGGCAACCGTACCCTGCTGCATGGAGGGATGTTCCATTCCCACCAAGATATAAGCCGTTCAACATCAATCCTTATGATGGCAAGACCTCAGCAAGTCGATACATCACTTACTTCGAGGTCGCCACCGACTATCTGCCCCATGATGATGCCATTCTCACACGATTATTCATCGGGGCATTGGAAGGAGTCGCCTTCGACTGGTATCGTAATCTGCCGGACAACTGCATCCACTCTTTCGCCGGCTTCAAGCGCATGTTCTTGGAGAGATTCTACGAAGTAGGGCAGGACATCACCATGTCTACCCTCATGGATGTCGTCCAAGGGAAGAAAGAGCTGACAAGGAACTACATCGAGAGGTTCCGCCAAACCGCCATGAAACTGCCTTCTGGAAACCCGGATTCCTCCTTGATTGAAATTTGCCAAAAGAGACTGCTTCCAACAATCAGTCTCTAGATGGGCAAAAGTCAATTCAAGGATAGGAAGACGTTCATCATCAGCGCCACAAGCACCGAAGAACGACTGAAGAAGGCTCGCCAACTGGGATTGCACATCTCGGACGGAGAGAACAAGGGCAAGCGTCCCAACAACGATAATGGGGGTAGCCCCTCCAACAATCGGGACAGCAGAGAAAAGCAGACTATGGTGGCCGATACAGCACAGAAACCTGAGCCAAAGCCAGCAGACAAACAATGGCCGCAAATCACTTACTCCTTCGAAGACGGTCACGTCAAGCCCATCTTGGACATGCTCATACAAAAAGACAGAATCCAGCTTCCTCCACCAAGACGGGAACCGCGACCGGCAGAGATGGAGAACCCAAAGTACTGCCATTATCACCGCTACGTCCACCATGCTACACACGACTGCTACCAGCTAAAACGGTACATCCAAAACCTAATCGATTCGAATGCTCTGGCTATCAATTTTGAAGAGGTAACTGTGGCAGCCAACATGGTGTCAGTACAATTCGGCAGCTTCCCTCCAGCGGAAACTCAAGACGGAGTGGTCCCCATCCTTCTGGCAACAATAGGAGTTCGCTAATCTTCCTCCTTCCCGAGATCAGACCGCTGGTCTAGTGCCCCTCACCACATCACGAGGAGAGGTCATGTGGATCCATCCAGACTTAGTATCGGAAGTGACTCGGTCCATATCATCTTCTACCTGCGAGAAGAAGAGTGGAAAAAATCAGGTCCTGCCGCACAATCTCGGCAGACATCGAAGAAGCTACAGCCGTCGTCACACGGTCTGGGGCGCAATCCCAACCTGTGGTTGACAATCCAGCTGAAGATCATCAACCCACTACAACTGATGCTCCGGGACCGGCTCAGCCTCCGACGACCGACAAGCCTAGGCCGAGGGAGACTCGCTTTGACAAATCCCTCCGAAAAGAGGCATCACAAGGGCTGGAGAAGCCCTACAACTTCGACATCTTAGCACAATTGGTCAACACACCGGCCAAGTTGTCATTATACGAGCTTTTGAGACTCTCCAAGGATGTTCGTGCGGCTTTGAAGCGATGTACTCCAAAATGCCGACGCGTACCTTGCTCAGGTCAACCTCACAGGAGAGATCCCGCCTGCAGATCTCTAAGACAGCGCCTGTACGGGAGCAATACCCAACATCGTCTTCACTCCGCAGGACATGGTCATCAAAACCAACCTGCACGATTGCCCGCTATACTACACTGGATACATCGGCGACGTAAAGGTGGATCGGATGCACATTGATCCTGGCTCTTCCATAAGCATTATCCCGAAGGGTCTGCTACATCATCTTCGCATCCCAATGCATCGCCTGACGCCTACAAGCACCACCATCAGCAGTTTTAATTCGGACAGGAGCTACCCAATTGGGAAGATTCGTCTGAAGTGTCAAATTGGCGACCTCCAATCCGAAGTCACCTACTACGTCATAGATGCAGACACTTCTTACAACATCCTCTTGGGGCAGTCCATGGATACACGATTATATGATCGTTCCTTCCACGCTGCACCAATGCTTCAAATATGTTGACAAACACGGCTTTGTGAGAACGAAATTTGCTGATATCGATCCCTTCAAAGGGATCGAATCCTACTACTCAGACTCGTGCCTGTATGAAAAGTCGAAGAAGCATCTTGGTGAAGGAGATGTACAAGCTAGTACCAAGACAACCACAGGATCAGAAGAGCCTCTGACGATCCACCTCTAAGCTCGCAAACCTGGCAAGTCAGCACCCCTTACCGCCACTGTGCGTAAGGACGCAACCAGCCTCTCGGCACAAGAAGAGCAGATGATAGTCCGGCTGCCAAGGTCTGGCTAAGTGCCAAGACCCACAACGGAGCCGCTGACAATTAGGCTGCCGAGAGCCGGCCAGCCTCAAACGGAGAAGCTCAATCCCTCTGACAAGATAATGACGATACGCCTTCCCAAGAAGGGTCGTTACCCCGATGCAAGGCCTAGACTTTTAGCGAACCAACCACTCTCCGTCCAGCATCGAGTGCCAAGCTGGGGGTCGCTAGTTTGCCAACAACTCCACGCTCTGAACCGCTGACGATCAAGCTGCCCAGGTCGTCCTCTCAGTCTTCGTTTATACAGGGGGGTAGCTGAAGAGGAACCGGAGCTAGCCAAGTATGTGGCTGCCCACACTGATGTTCCCTCCGCAGATGATGTAATCCCCCTAGAAAAAGATACCTTACTTCATCAATAAAGGGCTATCTTTGAACTACATCGAGCTTGATAAGCTTTGTACAATGTACGCTATAGAACATTGTATAGGCATCCACCTACACACACAGGTGACAAACGTGCACACCGCGATCCAGCATATTCCAGCTGAAGACGCTTACCGCATAATCGAGGGAGGGGACCATCAAATCATCTTCGGCCGTAAGGACGATCCGCATTCCCTTCACCATAGAAGAAGTCGATCTTGGGCCAGATGCCGGGAGACTGCCTCTGTATCTTTATAGCCCCCAATCCAAATATCTCATGCAAAAATAGGGATATGATCTGGAGACTACGCCAGGCTTGAACTACGACACCGGACGACGACTACCTTTGAAGCCACCGGTCCCGACAGGCAAACCACGGGACTACTATAGCAAGACTCGATGTGGATTAGGGTATGTAACACCCACGACGACCTCTGAAAGTTCAGATGAAGAATGTGACTGGCATTCACATTCGACCGGGTCACCAACTTCTGACTCTGATAGCAGCATCGGAGATGTATTCAGACAAGTCTTGTCAATCAACATGGCATTCGCCGATGCTTATAAAGAAGACGAAGACATCCCCGAAATCCTCGAGCTAGAGCCATGGGCCCAACAGCTGGATGCACAATGGAAAAAGCAGTTCGAACAGAGAGAACCTTCCACTGAAGATGAGGTTATCCAGGTCGACCTCGGCAGCGAATCTTCTCCAAAACCAATCTTCGTAAGTAAAAGCTTAACAGACGAAGAGCGAGAATCGCTGCTGGAACTTGTCAGAGAATATATTGATGTGTTCGCATGGAGTTATGAAGACATGCCGGGGTTAGATCCCGACATTGCTCTTCACAAACTCAACATTCGGCCAGATACAAAGCCAGTCAAGCAGCAACAGCGACGCTTCCGCCCAAGCGTCATGGATGCGATCGAAGCCGAAGTCAATAAACTGATAGCCAGCGGCTTCATACGTGAAGAGCAACATCCCGACTGGGTCGCCAACATAGTTTCCCGTCCTCAAGAAGAATGGAAAGATTTAAATCTGTATCGACTTCCGCAATCTGAACGAGGCATGTCCCAAAGATGAATTCCCTCTCCCTATTACAGACATCATGATTGACAACACCTGCGGCTTCGAACACATGTCATTTACGGATGGATTTCGGGGTACAACCAAATCAAGATGTCTCCTGACGACTGAAAAGCATACATCATTCCGAATACCAATTGGCACATACTGTTACACAGTCATGCCTTTCGGTTTAAAGAATGCTGGCACCACATATCAACGAGTCATGAGTATCATCTTCATAGAATACTTGCGTAGGATGGTGGAATGCTATGTTGATACATCGTCGTCAAGAGTCGCCGTAAGGAAGACCATCTACAGGATCCGAGGACGGTATTCGATCTGATACGAGCGCACAATTTGAAAATGAATCCCACAAAGTCCTTTCTGGGCGTATCCAGCGGGAAGTTCTTGGGTTTCATCATCACCGCCCAGGGTATTCATGTAGACCCTGAGAAAACGAAGGCAATTATGGAGATGGGTCCCCCGAGAAAATCTCCGCAAACTCAGAGGCCTTCAAGGAAGGCTAGCTTACATCAGGAGGTTCATTTCTAACCTCTCCGGGCGATGTCGACCATTCACCCACCTCTATTAGACGGCGTTCCCTCAGATTCTTCTACGATACAGAGACGAAAATGCTGTATCGACGATCCTACGATGGATTATTGCTTCGGTGTCTGTCAAACGCAGAAGCCAAAGAAGCCATACGAGAAGCACATGACGGTATCTGCAGGGCCCATCAGCCTGGTCCTAAATTACAAGACCGTCTTCGCCGAATGGGCTACTACTGGCCCACGATGGTAGCAGATACGATAGACTACGCAAGAAGGTGCAAAGCCTGCCAAGTCCACACAGACTTCATTCACCAGCCATCCGAATTTCTACATCCGACAGTGGCATCCTGGCCCTTCGAAGCATGGAGGATGGATATCATTGGTACAATTACTCCACATTCCTTCTGTGGACATCGCTTCATACTTGCGATCACGGATTACTTCTCCAAATGGACAGAAGCTGTTCCATTAGCAGAAGTCAAAACTTCGAACGTGATCAGCTTCCTCAAGCATCACGTCATCTATCGCTTTGGAATGCCCCGAAGGATCATCCATGATAATGGTCCGCAGT
Source organism: Iris pallida (assembly GCA_029216955.1). Taxonomy (NCBI): domain Eukaryota; kingdom Viridiplantae; phylum Streptophyta; class Magnoliopsida; order Asparagales; family Iridaceae; genus Iris; species Iris pallida. Next base: position 10,940,525 of record JANAVB010001799.1, read on the forward strand.
TTGCAAGCCACGCCTTCTACCGGTTCTGTGATAAGCACCGCATCTAAAATATTGCTTCAACGCCATACAATCCAGCAACGAATGGGTTAGCAGAAGCATTCAACAAGACAATCATCAAGTTACTCAAGAAGTTCGTATCCTCCAACAAGCGCGATTGGAACGAGAAACTTGGCGAATGCTTATGGGCGTACCGTACTACCGTCCGAACAGCCACTGGGAACACACCATTTTCTCTGGTATACAGGAGTGAGGCAGTCCTCCCATTAGAGACTCAAATACCCTCACTCCGCGTCGCCCTTACTTATCAATTGACGACAGATGATAATTACCGTCATCGGCTACAAGAGTTGGAGGCCATAGATGAAAAGCGCCTCTTGGCTCAGCAACGGATCGAACTATACCAAGCACGCATCTCCGGAGTCTTCAACAAGAAGGTCAAGATAAGAACTTTCCAGGTGGGCGATCTCGTTCTGGCAGTTCGGAGACCGATGATCATGACTCACAAGACCGCCGGCAAGTTCCAGCCAAAATGGGAAGGCCCATTTATCATTGAGGCTATATTCTCCAACGGTGCTTATCGCCTCGTAAAACAAAACGGAGACTTGCTCATGCTGTCCGTCAACGGCAAGTTCCTGAAGAAATACTATGTCTAAACGACATTCTCCAGATCATTGAGTCATGTGCCCGCTGGTACCGCTGAACTCACATCCACAATTTTCCAGATTTTTGAGTCACGTGCCCGCGAGCACCGCTGAACTCATCCTTACAATTTTCCCAGATCATTGAGTCACGTACCAGCTGGTACCGCTGAACTCACACTCACCATTCTTTAGATTCCCGAGTCATGTACCCTCTCATGCCGCTGAACCTCACATCCACAACATCCCAGATTATCGAGTCATGTGCTCGCTGGTGCCACTGAACTCACACTTTCACAATATCGAGTCATGTACCCGCTGGTGCCTCTGAACTCACATCCCGGTCACTCTTTCAGATAGTAAGTCATGTATGATCATACCTCTAAACTTTCTTCCTGGAAGAGATCCTCCCTCATGATCCAATACCCGTACTTCCAGTGCACAAAAAGGGTAAACGATCCACAAATTTCCAAAACGGCCATGTCCTCATTACCTCTGAGTCGTTTCACTTCCGCCAAAAAGCAAATCACCCCCTACATAGAACTTCCATGTCCTCATTACCTCTGAGTCGTTCTATGTACCCCCTCTTCATTAAGCCCACTCCTGCCATGTCCTTATTACCTCTGAGTGGGAAGGCTCCGTAGAAGAAACCTTCATACTTGCCATGTCCTTATTACCTCTGAATAAGTATTTTGATCCCCTTTTAACCTATTATCTGTACCCACAACCGGAGTACGACAAGGATAATAGGTCCACAAATATCCTCTGTTGACCATAAATATCCTCCGTGAATTTACTCCTGCCATGTCCTCATTACCTCTGAGTAGGAAGATTCTACGATAAAACCCTCATGCTTGCCATGTCCTCATAACCTCTGAGCAAGTATGTTGGTTTCCTTTTATCCTATTATCCGTATCCTAAACCAAGGTACGCCAAGGATAATAGGCCCACAAATATACTCTGCTAAGTTTCTTAGCACAAGCCCACCATCTCATCATGCCTCGGGAGCCCAGCTGCTCTACGACATTCTTTTTTCCGATGCCAGGAGCATCCATGACCACTTTGCCATGGCTGTCCCAGGTGTCCTAACCAAACTTGTCATCCGTACCTAAAACCAGGGTATGCTATGGATGACGAGTCCATAAACAAGTCCCCTGCGCGGGACAAACATCACCATCATATCACAGGTGCAACAAGTAATGCAAATGAAGAGTAGAATAGAAAGTACTTTTTATTTGAAAGAAGAAAAAAGTATTACATCTTTTGGGACCACGTCCCTCTCAAAAAGAAAACATGAACAAAACAAAAGAAAGAAAAGCCGACTACATTTCGGCATTACTCAATTCTAAGAGACGGTTTCTCACTGAGGTGGTCCCCCGCTCAATCCGCTGTCGAGCCCGATGCTCAGCCTCCCGGGATAACCGCTCCCCATTGTCCAAATCCATGAGCGCCTGGCAGTCGTCTTCCAACTTCCTCAGGGCAGTTTTTAGGTCAGTCGAAGCTTGATTAACCCTGTCAGCCTCCCGAATAATTAGCCCCCTGTCAGTACGGGCAACCTCAAGTTCGGACACCAAGAAAGTCAACTTCCTCTGAAGTGCGAGAATTTGCTCCTGCTTGTCTATAATTTCACGAGAGGCAGTCTCCTCCCGAGCTGTGACGTCTTCACTCGCGTGACTCAATTGATCGTACCGATCAGATAAATCGTTGAGGTCCTTCAGTATGGCCGACCTAGTTTTATCCCGAGCAGCTTTAGTCCTCTCTATGGCGGCGATAAGGGAACCCCGCTCCTCATTTATAACAGCAGACATATCAGCCTGTCGTAATACCCGGAGCTCGGCCACCAGCTGATCAGTCTCTAACAATTTTGCCTCCAGAAATGCGGCCATCCCTGCATCACCAGGGAGATTCCTAAGGATATTAATTTGACCCTGGGCGCATTGCCGGGCCAAGGTGAAGGAGGTCTCTCTTTCCACAGCAGTTTCTATTTCCCTCTTCAAATGACGATGAAAACTGGCAACCACGTCCTGTAACGCATCGTCCAAAACTTCTGCAAAGGATGGCGTCAGAGGAAGCGAGGACGGCAACATCGGATGAGTGACGCTGGAGCTTGCCACCAGGGGAACAGAGTCTGAGCAGAACGATGCGTGAATGGCGGCTAACTCGTCTTTCGCTGCCCGGAGAGCTTGGATACTCGGTAGGGCAGAAAGGTCGATTCTCGGAGCCGCCAGAGCAGGAGATGATGCAAGGACCATCGTTCCCTGCCCCGACTGCCCCGATACCTGGCCCGCTAAACTCGAGCCCTCAGAAGGCCCATCAAAATGAGTCGGAAGGTGAGGGGGTACACCCCTCTCCACCAGTGTCCCTTCGGCTGGGTTTGTCTCAACAATGTCCATCCTCGGCACTGGAGAGGTAGGACCTGTATGCCCAGAATAACAATCAATCGACGTAACCCGAAGGACGTGATAATAGAGGCAAATAGGCCTCCTCACAGGTTAAGATTCGGCTTATCTTACCAAGGGTGGAGCATGGAGGCTGCAGCTCATTCACAGCTGGCATGGTCTCCTCATCCGCAATCTCTAAGTTAAACTTGGCAGCATCCTCTGTCCCCGTCACCTCGAAGGGGGATACGGCTCGATCGGCATCATCTCGAAGAGATTCCGCGATCCCAGAGACAAACTCACGGAAGCCCCCGCGATCCCGGGTCACCATCTCGGCATCTTGAGACTCCTCTTCTTCTCTTGACACCTACAAGCGGGAAAGAAGATGATTAAAATCAAAGATAGAAGGAAAGAAGGAAGGAAGAATAGGGAGCGGTTTGGTTACCTCTGACACGGGATTGACCTCTTCTCCTCTTTCTCTTATAGTTAGCTGGCGGTGTCTGGTTGCAACCAGCTTCTGGGAGCGAGATATACCGCCAGCAGGAGAAACTTGCCTGCTACGCTTTGGAGCAGGGCCAAGCGCAACGGGTGGATGATCCCCTAACATCTCATCTGGCAAGATTGGCGGCTGATCCACCTCTACGTCTGCCGCCGGGAGGGTAGAGTCATCTCCATCATGCTCGTTGCCCTCATCATCCTCAGTCAGAATCCAAATCTGGCACTTCGACTCTAGTCTTTCTCTTCTTGGCCCCTTGAGACCCTTCCTCTAGGCCGGTACCAAGAATAAAACTGGCACCCGGGTTAAAACCGACCGGAGGTTTGTTCGCCATGACATGGTACAAGGCTGCCATGTACAAGATCTCCACTGACGCCTTAATAGCAGGGACTGAGAAAATGGTACGGGTATGGAATGTATCGTAGTATTGCCAAGCCCTGATACCATCAAGAAGGCTGCCTTCAAAGCCCAGACAAAAGCTGGGATTGTCTAAACAAAGCTGGCTGTATCCAAACTGACGGGCAAACCTGCTAGGCAGATAAGGCTCCAGAAAAACAGTATTGCGGTTACGATACACCAGATGTGCGGGGCGGATGTTACGCAGCCATTGGAGCATCTGGCCGTCCAGAAGTCGAGGGGACACAATACCGTCAAGATGTACAGCCTCTATGTCCCTGGCAGTAAAGCGAGGGACGGATACGAAAATATGATACATATCTGCCCTCGCCAATGCCATCCGACAAGCCCGCATGGTCTCACACTCCCAAGGCTCATCACGATAGCGAAAGATAAATGCGTCATCATCAGTCACACCGTCTTCAGAGCCCAGTCTCATTAAAGACGGATAATGTATCAACAGCCACCCCATCAAATAGTGATAGGGCAGCTCAGTTCGTTCAAAATCCTTGGTCACATCGCGAGCAATGACCTTGGATGTGAAGGTACGAAGGCTACGGTTTATGCTGCATACCATGGCCGGGAGGAGAGCTTGCCTGATTCGCAAAACTAACTTCACAGCCGGAAGGATAATGTTACGACTGAGTCTCTTGATAGAACCAGCTCCTCCAGAGACTACACAGTTTCGCAGCCATACCATTAAAAATCCTGCCAGGAGTGCTTTTTCTGACAACTCTTGGGTATCTTGGTAGAAATAACCTAAATAGTCGGTTTTACTGCCAAATCTATCACTGGTGGTGGCCACCCTCTTAGCCGACCACACCAAGTCTTTCACCGCCTCCCGGGATCGAGGACGACGGGAAGTAATTCATCCTGAGGCATCTGTCGGGAAGAGATAGTGCACCCAGTCCTTGGTATGGGGAGCATTCCCTTCCGAGTTGTTATCTTTTCTAGCCGTCTGATGACATGTGCTGTAGTGGCACAATATCTCTTGATAAAGGGGCACGAAGCCTGGATACTGCCTTTCCAAATCTTCGAACTCCTCATTCGTAGGAGTATACGCCTCAAAAGCTTCGTCCCCCCAAGGAAGCTTGGAGACCGCGTGCATTTCGTGGAGCACAAGCCCCATTTCCCCTATGGGTGTATAGAAGGTTCCCGTACGGCAATTATATATCTCCAGCAGAGACATGAAAAACTTCTTGTTTATGGGCAAGCCATGGCTGGTGCCCCGAATGGCATGGTAAAGGCCAATCTCACACAAAAAGGCCTCGTACTTTTGCAAGATCCATGCAGACAGATTGGTCCACGAGGGAACAGGATGTGTCCAACTAGGGAGCGTCAACCGGCCGATGGGGTAGGAGCCCTTCCGAGCAAGTTGATTTATAAAAGTGTCGGCGATAGAAAATATAAAATTGGGGCCCGGCACATTCAGGAAAGTACCTGGGACCAATCCCGTTACAGAACAGCTGGTGTGCAACTTGCCTGCAGTCACTGACTTCATGCTGTTGTTATAATGGATGTCTCCCACAAACATCCCACCTCGGGTAGGAGTTAAAGTCTCTACCATCTTTCGGTCTAGTGGAAGCATATTGAACCAAGATAACGGGAAGTGTCGCTCCATTTGGGGGATGCGGATCGCCATCCCGTTAGAGATAAAACTCCAGTTCTCCGACACCTCCAGAACATGACTGTTCTCCACAGTCAAGGCGTCTCCAAAGAAGAACGCAGGCTTCAAATATTTCCCTTCGAATTTCTCGGAGTTTATCATAGCGTTAAGGAAATGGAAAGACTGGTGCTTGATGACATTCAGTCTAGCCAGAGGCTAATCGCTCGGAAACTGGTCCGTCATATGATGAACAATATGGTCGTACCTATAGCCGAGAGCAGCTTGGACGCTACCCACCAAGAGTTCTCCGGCAACATTAACCGGCAGATTCACTAAAGAAAAGACACAGAAAGATAAGTTAAACGGATGGATAAAGAGAGCTGATTGGGTGCTTTCAAGCCTCATGCGGCTCAGGAAAACATCCATGCGGCTCCATGAAGCCTTATGCGGCTCCGAAGCCTTATGCGGCTCCAACTTAACAAAGCCTCATGCAGCTCAATTTCAGAGGAGCACTTATGCGGCTCCGTTCAATAAAAGTCTATGCGGTTTAGCATCGCTTATACGGCTTCATCGACGAAGCGCATATGCGGACACGGTGATTTTCTTATGTGGCTCGCAGCTCAGCCGTAGGACGAACATGCGGCTCGCAAAGACTCGTGCATAAAGTATGCGACGTAGCCATGGCAATTAGGGTTCTTTAACTCATACATTGTCCTTACCAGTAATGGGGGATGAACGTTAGGATGAACATCGGGTACGACGACCGGCGGAGGAGCAGCCGCAGTCGAGGCGGAAGTAGAGGCGGCCTTCTTGCCCTTTGCTGCCACGGTCTTCTTGGGAGCCATTAGTTATCGGAGAGGGAAAGGACAATCGAGATAGGGAAGATTTGAGGAAAAAGAAAGAAAGTAAAGAAGCCCTTTCTCTCTCTTCAAACTCCTCCTATTTATAGGAGGACGAGAGAAGGAGGACACGTGGGCCAATAACCGCCTCGTAAAAAGCGAAACCGACTCCTCGGATTTTGTCTCCGAGATTCACCCAGGACATAAAATTCGAAAGATTTAATGAGCCGACCCTTGAGATTCCCCCCTACAAAACGGCGCTGAAACGAATTTGAGGCAATTAAAGACCCGCACACGTGGCAAGAAGCTAGGCGGCTCGAAAGTCTCTGCGGTTAACATCTCTACGGCTGAACAATCTATGCGGCCAAGATATCCATGCGGTCAGGGTTTTATATGTGGCCAGAAGAATATACAGCCATGCTTCTTATTCAAAGTATTTCAATTTTGTAAATTGAAAACTTTGAAGGGGGTCTTGTAGAAGCATGGAAAATGATCCATGCGGCTAGGAAACCCCATGCGGCTCATAAAGCCCATGCGGCTCAGAAAGTCATCATGCGACATAAGGGACTATGCGGCCCAAGACATCCCATGCGACTCAGAAGACACGTGGCATAACAGTGCTCCCCTCCACCCTATACTGTATTAATTACTTTGACGGCTGACAACTCTGGAAAAAAGTGACAGCCCTGATACATGAGAGGTAATTATGACTCTGTCATAATGACAGACCTCTAGGGAAGAGAAAGAGATCTCTGACACAATCTCCCGAGATCCATAAAAATGCCACCTGGCCTTGTCACGTGGGCATTCGTATGCGGCTCGAGCGAAGACTTCCCATACGGTTCAGAATGAAGCCGTCCTATACGGCTCAGGCCGAAACAGTCTCATGCGGCTCAAACGGAGGCCTTCCCATGCGGCTCAAGAGGACCATTTCCATACGGCTCAGGCGGATGCATCCCTATGCGGCTCGCAATAATCACCTCCATGCGGTTCAAAGGTTCGAAAGGGGGGCCACTACCCAAGCAGCCCTGACACGTGGCCCAAACCTTATGCGGCCCAAATCTTATGCGGCTCAATGATCATGCGGTTCAGATCCCCCCAGTGGCTCCTAGGACACGTGTCCTAAGCCGATCAATTTCCCAGATTTATTGCAATCATTGATTGGGTCAAATCCCAATAATCTGGGACACGTGGCAGGAGAATAAATCAAATTTATTCGCAGACATCAGAAGATCATTATGAGGAAGATTTATTCCAATCAGCATTAATTGCTAATGAGATTTGGTATAATCTACACTTAATGGTCCAGATTCATCACACTCAAAACTAATGGTCTAGATTGATCAATCCACTGGCCGCCACCATCTTCAGAAAGCAATCATTTGCAATCCTAATGATCACACCCCATTCCTATAAATAGCAAGGTGCCATTCCCTTACAAAAGACATTCCCTGGCAATATACACAACGGAGAGAGTGTGACCAGAGAGACCCCTTTTCGAGATCAGAGAGCACTAGAAGACTTGGAAAAAAAGCAGAGAGGGAGCAAAGAGAGCATTTCTTCAACGCCGAGCAAATCTTCTGGAGCCAAGGCTGCATACCGATCGTCCAAGGAGTAAGGCAGGGCTGCCGTCGTCTTTCCGAGCCTCTATCGTCACCCTCCAGAATCTAAAATAAACATTTGTACTTAGTCTGCTGTACCTAGGCTTTCGTCCCTAGGCTTTCTTTGTACAAGCGAGTTTGTATTGTAGTCAGAAGATCTCAAGGGAAGCCTTGCTGGCAGGCTTTCTATCTCTGTGGCTGCGGAGATGGGTTGTGCCCGGGATCAGCACAGTAGACAGAATTCACCAAAATGTATTGTGGTCGGCAGTACATTTAGTGTTCAAGGTCAGAATCAACCTACTATCGGCAATGGTTTGCCGAATAAATGCAGGTTTGCGAAACTTTGGTGATGAGCTAATCAACAATACTCCTCAGTGGAAGGATTTTTCTAGGGTAAAGATGCCCTACACTTATTTGATGGGCTGGCTACTGTATCATAACTGCAGTTTGTTGTCACCGGGCCCTGGAGATAATATAGAGGTCTTCCTCCAGAAATTCAACAAAGCCACATGGACTGCAACTACCGTGGCAGACACCCGAGCAGTACTGAATTATTCTCACGGTTGGAACTTCTTCTGCACAAGACCACAAGTTTCAGCTGATTGCCTCGGTGTACAGTTTGAAGATAGAAGCGAAGGGAGGTTTTCATTGCCTGCACTAGTTTTCAAATGGCTAATGTGCATTAGACCCTCCCATTTGATGTACAGGAATGAAGATAACTGTGTGTTCGAACCATATCTACCAAGTCGGTTCGCTCACCAGTTTGGATATGACCAACTTCATGTTGGTAATCCCTCCACCAGCTTCTACCATTATGGGAAGCTAATTAATGGTACGAGAGCCTGGAGATATTTTAGCACTGCGTGTACCAGTGCTAAATTCAGAGTATTGACTGCTACCAGCACAAGGAAGGGAATGTTGAAGAGCCAGTCATGATACTTCTAGACATACCCGATGACACTGCTGTTCCAGATGAGTATCTAGAAGTAATTCCCTCGGGAGTTAGGGAAATAGCTGCAGAACCAATCATTATTGGCAAGTCCCGAAAACGGAAATCAGGTGCAGCTGTTACCATCTTAGAGAAGAAGAAGAAGATCACCGTTAAGGGGCCTTCTAGATAGAGAGCCGCTACTCCAGAGAGCGTCACTCCAGTCGAAGAGCCGCAACATACTACATCTTCTTCAGCTCATCCTGGAGAAGGATCCTCTGTATCTCAACCGGTAACATCAACAGAAGGTGTGGGGGTTCTATCTCCGGGACGCCTCAGCTCATCACTTCACCTGTCTTTGCCACAAAAGACGCAAGCTACTGAGGATGTTGCCACTATACATACTGTTGATCAAGAGCTCATCCCATCAGATGAACCGGCTCTTGCCCTCGATGATGATGACTGGGATGGAGACTATGACTCATACTTGGCACGTCCTACACCTACTCCAGGTAAATATAAATCACACAAAATCTATACAGGATTATGTATTATGATTTTGTATATTAACTTATTTTTTTTAATTTGTAGGTGTCATCACTGCAGCAGATCCTGTGGCTCCCCCTCATCAAGAAACTATTTATGAGGAAAATACGGAGTCTGAGGAAGAGGGTTCTTCTTCAGAAGAAGATAATATCCAAGAGTAAGTACAACAAGAGCCCAAAGTAGAGGCTCAGCCAGAATTATCTTCTTTTGCTGAAAACAGAGAAAAAGAACAAACTGTAGAAGAACTAACTGCAGATGAAGAAGCGGCTGCTGAAGAAGAAATAGACTTCAAGGAAAAGACTGAAGTACTCCCAGAACCTGAAGAGCCAGTAGCCTATGAAGGTGATGAGGATATAGTCGGCCTATCAACTGAAGCTGGATACGTCGTAATAACATCCTAAGTTATTGCTACTGATCTGGTACAAGTTCTTGAGAAGACAGTATCTGAACCGGAGCCAGCTATCATAACTACCATTCCTACACCAATCATCGTTACCGAAACTCAAGTAGTTTCGATTGCAGAAACGGCTGGAGTAACAAGTGCTGAAGACATTATCCCTAAAGCTCCTAGAGATCAATTAGCCATGGTAGCAGCGACAACATTGACTTCATCTCAGTCTTCTACCAAAGCAACAACATCTGCTCCTAGTCTTTAGAAAAGGGATCTGATAGACATTGTTGCTTTTACTATCAAGAACGTCGCCTTGTTCAATGATACAGCGAGAGCAGCGGCGCTGGAGAAGGCCGTGGAGGAACTTGAATAGCCCATTAAAGAATACCAAAGGCTGTCAAGTGAAACCGTTGAAAGTCTTATCCAAAGCGAGTATGACGCTTTATCAACTGAATACACCGCTCGGGAGACTACTTTCAATAAATCTCTCCAAGAGTACAGTAGCAAGGTCGCCAAAGAAAATGCCTTTTTGGCTGAAGCTAAGCCTCAGCTGGATATCCAGAGAGAAGCCTATGAAACTTCCAATATAAGAATTCATCAACAAAATAATAGAATTCATGAAGTTGAGGCTGAATTGGCTCGCTTGAAGGCAGAGAGGGAGCAGTTGATCATAGCTCGAGACCAGCTTCTAACGCAGAGCTCAATTTTGGAGGAGCAAGTCTTCGGTGCCGAAGCTACTATCAAAACCCTTGACGAAGCCAAGGATAAGATGATAGCTACTTTCGTCGACTTCTCCCATATTTGTACTCCGGAAGCTCGATGGACTTTGGCTACTGCCACTGTGCTGAGCTCTCGCGAGAAGCGTCTAGCAGAGCTACAAAAATTGCTTGAAGATGTCTCTGCTCCACCTTAGGCAAATAAAGAATTTTTGTAATCTTCTATCTTTTTCATTCTGTAATATTTACAAGAAATGAATGAAATAATTGTTTTGTGTCCCTATCATTTATTTTGAAATTAAACAATAGGTATGAGATAGAAAACACTTATCAGAGGTAATATAGACATGACAAGTCTTCTAAACTTAATAAATTATATCTATCCAGAGGTAATGTGGACATGATAGATAATGAATCTTGATTTTTTTAGAGTGTGCAATGCTATCAGAGGTAATATGAACGTGACAGAACGTGACAGATCGTAACTACTCAAAGAAAAATAGATTAATATCTATTTAGAGGTAATGTGGACATAATAGATAGGAAAAGAAGTAGACTTAATATTTATTCAGAGGTCATGAGAACATGATAAATAATAAATCTCTCTTTTTTAATCAGCTGGTAAGACAGAAGATCAAAAATTCTCTTTTTAGGAAGACAAGTAATCAACTTAACCAAACATTGGTAGCTAGGGAATAAAGAAGAAATTCAGACATCGTATTTCTTCAAGAATTTGCCATTAATTGGCATCATGAGTAAATCTCCATTAGGTTTAGACAACCTATAGGCACCATTAGAGAAGACTGTCTCGACTACATAAGGACCTTCCCATTTCGCTTGGAATTTCCTTTTGCTCTTATGAGTCATCACCATCGGTCTTCGAACAGCTAGAACTAGCTCACCGACTTTAAATACCCTCTCTTTAACTTTACGATTGAAAGCTCGAGATATGCGGGCTTGATATAACTCGATGTGCTTGAAGACGCTTCTCGTCCAATCCTTCAAGTTCTTGGAGTCGTAAGTGATCATTATTCTCTGAGGTTAGCTCATTAGCAATAACTATTCTAAGAGATGGAATCTGGATTTCTAGTGGAAGAACAGCCTCACATCCGTAAGAATGGTGTAAAACCAGTAGGAGTTCGGACTGTCGTTCGGTAAGCCCATAAACATTCTCCAAGTTTCTCATTCCAATCATGTTTATTAGAAGAGAAGAACTTTTTGAGAAGTTTAATGATTGCCTTGTTAAAAGCTTCTGCTAAACCATTAGCAGCTGGATTATAAGCCGTAGAAGCCAGATTTTTAATCCGATTCTTATCGCAGAATCGATAAAATGCCTGACTGGCAAATTGTGATATATTGTCATAGATTATCCTTCGGGGAATCCTAAAACGATAAATGACATGGTGTTTAATGAAGCTAACTACATTAGATGTTTTTACTTCAACAAGGGGAACCGCTTCCGCCCATTTAGAAAAGTAATCGGTTATAGCCAAGATAAACCGATGTCCCTTGACAGAAGGAGGGTTAATCGGACCAATAATATCCATGCCCCAAGCATCGAAGGGCCAAGAAGCTGCTATAGGATGTAAGAATTCAGATGGTTGATGAATAAAATCGGCATGAATCTGACATGCTTTACACCGTCTAGCATAATCCACAGCATCTGCTATCATGGAAGGCCAATAATCCCCATTCTTCGAATACGCTCCTGTAATTTTGGACCCGGTTGATGGACACCGCAGACACCATCATGAGCTTCACGGAGTGTTTGCTTAGCTTCATTCTCAGAAAGACAACGTAGTAAAAGTCTGTCATAAGAACGACGATATAACATATGTAAAGAAAAATCGTAGTAGAATCGAAATGGTCGTCTCTTGATTGATGCAGCTTCCTTTGGGTCTTCAGGTAAAATCCTATGGACCGCATAATCAATAAATGGACTTCTCCAATCCTTTTGTTGAGAACTTGATTCTGCAGTATAACTCTATTAAATATGCAAGTTATTCTTTACACATAATATGTCTCGATCCAACAAAGTAATAGTATTTTGTCTTCTAATTGGAACAACTAAATCTGCAGCCAAACTAGCAAGAGCATCAGCTTCCAAATTTTAAGAACGTGGTGCGAATTCAATAAAGAATCCTTTGAATGAAAGGACCAATTCAATTACCACTTGATAATAGAGAATGAGATCAGGATTTCTGACTTCATATGTCCCTCTGACCTGATTAACAATCAGTTGAGAATCTTCATAAGCTTCCAGGAACTCAATGTCCAAACTATTTGCTACTTGGTGACTAATCAGCAGAGCATTATATTCTGCCATATTGTTGGAGCATGGTTCATTAAGAGAATAAGCACGGTATATGACCATTTTATCAGGAGAGACCAAGACGATGCCTACTCCGGAGACAATATTGCCTTTAGGTCCAACCCGCGATGCTCCATCAAAATATAGTTACCAAATGTTATCCTTCAAAGTCATGTTGCAATCCACGAATTCATCTGGAATATCCTCATATAGCTTAGATGTTTCAGATATAGGGTGAGCTGCTAAAAAATCAGCTAATGCTTGAGCCTTTACTGATTTTTGAGGTACATAGACCATATCATAAGAAGTAAGCAACATAGCCCAGGTGGCTAACCTGGAATTAAGAATGCTCGATTTACTCATCAATACCTGAATAGGATTTATTCTGGATATGACATGAATAGTCTATCCTGACACATAATATCGTGTCTTTTGAACAGGAAAAACCAAGGCCATACATTCTTTCTCCACAGGAGTATACCAATGTTCAGCTCCGACTATCATTCGGCTAAGATAACAAATTGCTTGTTCATGACCTTTATCACTTTTCTGTGCAAGAAGAGCACCAAGTGAATGATCCAAGGCTCGAACATAGAGCAAAAATGGTCTTTCCACCACTGGAGGTACCAAAACAGGTGGATTTGTAAGGTATTGCTTGATGTCATTGAAAGCTTTTTGACATGCTTCATCCTAAACAAATGATACACCTTCCTTTAATAGACGAGAGAAAGGTTGGCATCTCCCAGAAAGATTGGATGTAAATCTCCTGATATAAGCAATGTGACCTTGGAAGCCACGGAGTTCTTTTAGATTACGTGGAGGACGCATTTCAAGAATTGCTTTGATTTTATCAGGATCAACATGGATACCTTGAGAAGTGATGACAAATCCCAAGAACTTGCCACTGGACACCCCTAAGAAAGACTTAGTGGGATTCATCTTCAATTGGTGTTGACGTATCAACTCAAATACTGTCTTTAAGTCTTGAATATGATCATCTTTTGATCGACTTTTGACAGCAATGTCATCCACATAACATTCAACTGTTTTTCATAGATGCTCTTAAAAAATGTTGCTCATAGCCCGTTGATACGTAGCACCGGCATTTTTCAGACCAAATGGCATAACCGTATAGCAATAGACTCCAAGGGGTGTACGAAAAGCGGTATACTTTTTATCTCCTGGATGCATCTTAATTTGATTGTATCCTAAAAATTTGTCCATGAAAGACATGCGTTCAAAATCACATATATTGTCTATTATGACATTGGTAATCGAAAGTGAAAATTCGTCTTTTGGACAAGCTACATTAAGATCTCGAAAATCTATACAAACTCAGACTTTTCTGTTCTTCTTCATAACAGGAACAATGTTGCAACCCAGGCAGGGTGTTGTTCTTCACGAACAAAGCCACATGTGATCAGCTTTTTGACTTCTGCTTCAATTGCATCCATTATATCTGGTCAAAAATGCTGCTGCTGTTGTTTTACATGCTTGGTATTAGGAAGAATATTGAGTTTATGAGTAGCTACTTTAGGATCTAGACCCGGCATATCCTCATAACTCCATGTAAAGATATCAATATATTCTTTAATCAGCTGTATCAACTCTTCGTTTTCATCTTCAGAAATGTTTTTACTGATGAATATCGGCTTAGATGTAGTTCCATCTCCGACGTTAATCTGGACAATTTCATCTTCTGTAGGTGGCTGTCGCAGTTCAAAACGAAGCTCCCACTGAGTGTCCATTTGTTGTGCCCAAGGGTCATTTTCAAATGGTTCAGATTCACCATCAGTTTGAACCATGTTAACTAAGAATACACATTCAGATTCATCATAATAGTCTCGTCCAGAATATGAGGATCGTAAAAAACTAGAAGAACATTCTTCTTCTATATCTTCCTTGCACATGTGGGGTGTATCCGATTCGATGAATTGGATTTCTTCAGAATTTGAGGATTGTGAAGAACTTGAAGAAAATTCTTCTAGTATATCCTCGTTAAACATATGGGACAGATCATAACCCAACCCATGACGAGTTTTTTGAAAAAAATGGATCACCACATAATGGTAACCGTCTACCTTTGCTTTGATTGAGACCTTGCATGGTCTTCAAATTATATCCCATATTCTAGATAATCTTAAGAGATTGTTGACTATATTTGTCAATTCAGATTCTTTCTTTATCTTTCTCTCTAAGATCATCTGTCTGAGTAACAGGGATATTTTTAGCCAGACCAAACACAATTTGGCATTTGTTTTTCTTATCAGACGAAATCATAAAATAAGATTCTTCGTGACGTCTATAAGTTACACAAGCTTGTGATGATGAGGCTACGAAAAGAAGATATGGGGAAGATGTTAAGAACCTTTTAGCATAAGGTCCAACATCGACATGAGGAGGAAAAGAATTTTTTTTATGATTAATATATAAGGTTTTTTCTGTATTTATGTCATTTCTTTGTTGATGACTTTGATTATCAGCAGATAAAGTCATTCTTTCAATAAATTTGACAGCCATGTACTCCAAAAGAAAATCTTCATTGATATTAGAAAGTACAGAATGATCAATATTTACATCATTTATAAACTGACTACTACGCTTTGGATTGATCACTAACTGACCGTCATCCATCTTCTGCGTAGGCTTGCCAAGGCAGATAATTAGTGGTGGTTCTGGATCATTCGTATGAGAAGTACGTCCCTTGAACTTGATCATAAGAGGTTGAACTTGGCTCTTGACTGGAATTTTCACAGATTCCTCAGACGAAGCTCGAGTTCTTCCTTTAACCTTGATCATCAATGTTGATCATTGACAGGTTGGGGTTGGATTCGTCCTTTGACTTTAATCTTCAAAGGTTGATCTTCTGGAGGATCTTCATTGACAGATTGATCTTCTGCAGGCGACCGATTTTCAGCCATATCAGATATTTCTTTCACCTGCTCCTGTTTGTAGAGTATTGAGTCAGAGAAATAGGCTTCAACACCCTTAAAAGGATTGATATCTGCAAATTCGGTCTTCACAACCCCTTGAGAATCCACATACTTGAAGCATTGGTGGAGAGTTGAAGGCACAATATTATGCTTATGTATCCACGGTCTTCCAAGAATGATGTTATAAGATACATCTGAGTTGATAACATAAAAAGTTGCTATAGTTCGAAGATCACCTATCTGAATCTTCAGACGAATCTTCCCCAATGGTTTACTCTTTCCGAAGTTGAAACCAACTATTGCGGTACTAGTGTAAGTCAAATCACTAGTAGGAATCCTCAAAGGTCGTAGCATACTCTGGAGAATATTGATAATAGAAGACCTAGGATCAATATAAATCCTGTTAATTTAAGTAGATTCAATATACCCTGTATAACACAGAGGCCTGTCATGCTTATTATGCTTCAACAGCATATCTTCTTGTGTGAAGGTAATGTTAGGAATTGATTCCATCACACTATGACATTATGGACATGACACTGGTATATTGTCAAGACTCTTGAGTTGAGCTAGGCATGAGTCTGCTTGTAGCAAAGCTTCGCTCAAAGTTTCTCGATTTTCTTTCGAAAGACGAAGCAACTCAAAGATCGAAAGTCTAGCCGGAGTATTAGCTAATTGGGCTAGAATATCGAACTTGTAGGGTTTCATCATTACCCCTTAATTTCAAGCAGATTTCAATGGGACGTCAAAGAGTACTGCTTTCTGTTTCCCTTTCTCGACCACAGATGATTTAGAAGGCTTTGCCTCGGTAGGAACATGAGATGGTTGAACTAGAAGTGTTTCAACAACGTCCTCTGCTTTTTTAGAAGTTTCCTCATAATCTTTGTGGTACTCTTTACCATATCTCGTACCAACAAAGGTTTCTTCTTCAGACTCAGGAGAATGAAGTACCATATTATAGGTTTTGTCCTTCCTTCCCTTCGTCTTCTTCTTGCGAGGATTTTTATGAGGGACCTCAAAACCCAATCCAACAGTAGATTTTTGACTTGAAATTTGTAAAAAAAAGTCGCATTCCTTTATCATAGTTCAAGCCTTTCGCCTTCTGAAAGTCATAGCCCATCTTTTTCATGAGATGGACTGATTGTTGACTGTACATGTGAATGGGTAGCGAACTTTCAATATATGGTTTAACAGAGGAAGAAGAAACAGAAACCTCTGTAACCATAGGAGTAGGAGTATTCAGGACAGAAGGAAAAATCCCTGCAGGAGCTATCTCATAAGCAGCAAAGACTTGTTGTGCCCTGTATAAGGGGACACTATTCATTGCTACCATTGCCGATGAGTAAGCTTGAGTTTGGCAGGAGGAGCCAAACTTGGGGGGCATATATTCAAACCCCTCAGCCTATCCTCCAAAGGAATGCTATCCCAAAGATGATCCAAATCATCATGATCTGGAGTAACAGTATAAGAAATCATATTGCAGGTTTTGACTTTCCTACCTTTCTTGGATTTTGAAATTTTACCTTCATCTTCCATTTCAGGTACTAAGTCAGGATGTACCCACATAATTTTACCATTTTTTAATGTGAGTGGCAATAATCCTTCATTTTCTCTCTAGCAGGCGGGAGATTCACAATCTTCATTGTCGCCTTAGAAATTGGTACAATCCCATCTGGAACTTGCTGTGGAGGAAAACCTCCAAATTGAAGAGAAATTATATTAGTTGTGATCGTATGCTCATCATTGGTTAAAGCGATGGCATTGGCATTTATCAACTCCTAGATTTTCTTCTTTAAGACATAGCAAGCCTTGGTAGGATGATTTATGTATCTATGATAGATACAATATTTGGGATTGTCAGTCAGATTCACCTCATTAGGCCTTTTTGGCTCTAGAATCTGAAGTTTGCCACTCTTTACAAGAAATTTGAATATCCCTGGGATATCACTGTCATCAAAAGAGTATTCTTCTTTTGGTTTGGAAGACTCCGAATTATTCGGCATCGTTTTTGGTTTTGAAAGATTAACCACTAGGGTTTCCTTCCTCTTTCCATTGCGATTGCCGGAATTATTGCCTGAAGAGCCTTTCTTTCCTTTGTCTTCTGAGGCAAAGATCATCCCGTGTTCTCGAGCCAACCTACCATTGGTCTCGGCTGAAACTGCTGCTATAATGAACGAGGCCCAATCTGTGAATTGATAGCCCGTTAAGACAGCAATGGATGGTCGCAGATTCATTTTGCACGTATCAATCAATGCAGAATCTGGCATACCAAGAGGCATTTTCAAAGTTGCCTGTCGAAAACGTTCAATAAACGTCCGAGTATCTTCCTTCTCCTTTTGTTTGATTTCTATTAAGGAGGACATATTCATGTTCATGCCGTCTTCATAGAAGCGAGAGAGAAACATTGCTTTAAACTCGTCAAAAGTCGATATGCAATTGTCGGGTAAACTGCGATACCAGTCATAAGCTGAACCCGTCAAACACCCGATGAAAACTCGAGTGAGAAGAGCATCATTCTTCTGCAGATTCACAGTCATAATATCAAAGTAATTGATATATTGACTAGGAGAGGCCTTTCCATCAAATAACACCATCGACTGTGGCTTGAATTTTGGAGGAAAGGGTACATCATTCCAGTAGGAAGGATAGGGTTGCTTAATCCCTAACCTCTGGAGCTGATCCTTGTGCTTCAGAACTTCAAACTTTGCTTTTAGCTCACGCACTGCTTGAATAGCTTCACTAGTTTGAGGAAGCACATTCGATTGAATAGTTGTTAGATGTACCGTGACCCCCACCGGAGGTGGTACATCTTCTGGAATGAGAGGATCTGGAACTGCAGAATTTTGATTGATAGCAGGCTCTTGAGTAAGATTATTCAAAGGTGTATCAACCCCTTGACTATCTTGAGTTTGTGCTGCTACCTGAACCAGTGTTATCACTGCCGGCTGAACAGTTTGCTGAGTCATTATTATTTGATGCATACTTTACATCATGGCAAGCATGTCCTTTAGTGATTGTTCAACTGCAGAAAGACGTTGCTCTGTATTAGCAGTTGACGTATCCGGTTCATCTCCGATAACATAGGATTCAACCTCCCTGGAGCATACAGAGGGATTGGTATAGAGGTATAAATCAACACTATCAATTTCTGACTCCAATGACTGGGTATCCCCAGCTTCTGAATATGAAGATTGTACCGATCTTTGAACTCTTGATCGAGTATTCTGATATACCCCTTCAAAAGTAACAAGAAGTCGGTTGAATTGTTGTTGGCTTGGAGTCCGAGACGAATTGCGTCTTGGACGTCGTCCTATGTTGGTATGAGATGCCATGTTGACCGACGCATATGACAACTCATGTTCTTGGTCATCAACTTGCTGCTGAGGCACATTGTAGCTTAATCGATAAAAAACTGACGGTTTAGAAGCCGAACAACAATACTTGATTACAATCTGGTGACACTCACAATGGTGATTTTCTTGGGGGAGTGTCACAGGAGATTTTCTATTTTTACGCTTTTATACGAATAACTCGTGTAAATCAGAAGGAGTAGAGGGAGTAGTCTTCTTTATTATATTTGGGACAGAGGAACGTTTAGTCCCCTGTATATAAAGAAGATTACTGGCTGCATTACCAGAACCAAATTGTATATTTTTACGCACTTGGAGTTGCGTGCGTAAATCTTGCAATTTTTGTGCACAAAGGACTCCATCAGCATTACGCGTAATTTGAAGGTTTGGTACCTTGCGTAAAGCAGTGTAAGAAGGCTGTTGGTGGAAAACTGATGCTTTACCAACAATAGGATTTTTGTTTTTACGCTGCATGCGTGCAGGCAAATTCACTTTAGATGCAAAGGCATTATTGTGAACTTTATCTACGCTGTCACCGACAGGAGATTTACCTTTACGTATAGAGCACAAAATATGAGTATCTGCCACGTCACAGAGGGAGATTTTCCTTTACGCATAGAGCGTAAAGTTTGGGTGTCTACCACGTCACAGACGGGAGACTGATTTTTACGCGCAGAGCGTAAAGCTTGGGAGTCTACCACGTCACATACGAGAGACTGATTTTTACGTGCAGAGCGTAATTTTTACGCGTAGAGCGTAAAACTTGGGAGTCTACCACGTCACCGACGGGAGACTGATTTTTACGCTCAGGGCGTATCACTGAAGTAGAGACTGCCTCGTCACAGACGGGAGCCTCCACAACAGGAGTAGGAAGGATTCCTTTGCCTTCAGAGACAGCAGGGAGATCAGAGGATGCTTTGGACTTAGGAATCCAAACTTTTTGCGCCTTTCGTAATTTCTGAACATTGGAGCAGCGAGTACTACCCCCAGTTCGGAGCATTTCTTCGTAAGCAGTCTGGTCGAAGTGAACAACCAGAGTCTTCTTTGTCGATCCGACCGACACATCATCATATTGAGCAAATGCCTTCTCGTCAGAGGATAAGGTCGTCCCCAGTAGAGTCTCCATTTTGTTTCACTTAAAAAAATGCCTAAAATTGGCTTTTGAAAGAAAACTAGGAAAAGTACAAAAGTACAAATTGTTTCTGGAAAGTATTGCTATGGAAGTCTGATCTGAGAGCGATCACTTTGTTCTTTGGACCATACGATGATGATGAAGAAAGCTGCTTGAAAAAGACGAACAATCGGAAGAACTAAGTCACCAGAAAGGTATCGAGCAACGACACTGATGGCACAGTCGAATGCTTTCCTGCTTTGCTTGACCCTGTTCTTGAGAAAAAGTTGAAGAAATACTTCTGGGAATATCACTCTGAAAGTATGAGTTTTCTCAGAATCTCCTCTCCTGTATCTCTTTCTTGATCCCTTGTGTTTAAAAATAAGTCTATTTATAGACTAGACCCTCTGTCTGTAAAAAGCAACAAAGTTTGGTAACTGTCATCCACGATGAGAATCAACATTTACGTGTGATGACATATGTCCCACGTAGAGTTTTGATCTCTACGCATGGTGACACGTGTCCCACTACTTCAACCAAATGGGGAGAACACGTACACACGTTCCTCGATAAGTGTGGCATGAAAGCCACGTAAGCAAACCACGTTCTCATGTAGCCAGAAAAGATCGGGCGTAAAAATGACCCAAAATAGACTTCCTGCGTAAAGTAGCAGACTGGGCGTAAAATAACCCAAAATAGGCTTCCTGCGTAAAGTGACTGAAAAACAGT
Organism: Iris pallida; assembly: GCA_029216955.1. NCBI lineage: Eukaryota > Viridiplantae > Streptophyta > Magnoliopsida > Asparagales > Iridaceae > Iris > Iris pallida. Next base: position 10,961,494 of record JANAVB010001799.1, read on the forward strand.
CTTGAGCGTAAAATTAGCTCAAATAAACTTTACGCGCACAACAGTCTTGAGCGTAAAAAGCTCGAATAGCTTTCGTGCGTAAAAGAAGCAATCTCTTGAGCGTAAAGTAGCCCATCTGCACACTAAATGACAAGTACTGGGTTTAGTGTAAATCAAATCTTCTCGGCTTCTGCGCAATCCTGTTGTCAGAAAATCATTATGTCAGAACAGTATCACGCGCATTAAATGCATGATTTGACAGCCTGTCCCTCACGTAAAAAGCTTTGAGGATGGCTCTCGCGTAAAGTAGCTCGCACAAAGTTTTACTCTGTTTGTCTTACGTAAAGTCATGCTCTTTTGACTCTGTTTGATTTGCGTTAAGTCTGCAACTTCTTTGACTTGGTCTATAAAGTACTTTTTTACGCTCCTACAAAAGCACACACACAATTCTTTAGCTAGTCATCTGGAATTTAATGTACAGTTGTTCATTCAATTATGGGCAGGCACATGGGATTAAATCCCAGGAACAAAACTCAGGGTTTGATTAAACTTAGCAAGGTATCAATCTATATCATATATTAAAGTATATTATGACCAAACATACAAGTCATTAGGCTTATTAATATTTATATAAATACTCCTAATTATAGAAAATACCATTTTATTACTGTCATTTATTATTACTAAATCTCATATCAAAAAGACGGGGTTACATATAAACAAAGGCAACAAGTATTCAAACGAAATTGCAGTCTTTTATTGATAATGAAAATGATCTTACAAAGGCGGGAAGCCTAGAGTACAAGTGGCTCAAGCTCACTTTCTCTCATAATACAAGTCACTTTGCTCTCTCTCATCTTTCAGTACAATTGTAACGAGCCAGTGAATGCTTCAGATAGGCGATGTGCATCATTATGTCTCGTATAAGTTTCGACTCCATGCGGTCGTACGTCTCGAAATTCCAAAGAACTCTGTAACTCGCCGTATCCAAGCGAGCTCCGCGTCAAACGATCTTCTACCTGTGCCTGTACATGAAAACTGTGTAGGTGTCATCACTGCAGCAGAGCCTGTGGCTCTCCCTCCTCAAGAAACTATTTATGAGGAAAATACGGAGTCTGAGGAAGAGGGTTCTTCTTCAGAAGAAGATAATATCCAAGAGGAAGTACAAAAAGAGCCCAAAATAGAGGCTCGGCCAGAATTATCTTCTCTTGCTGAAAACAGAGAAGAAGAACAAACTGCAGAAGAACCAACTGCAGATGAAGAAGCGGCTGCTGAGGAAGAAATAGACTTCAAGGAAGAGACTGAAGTACTCCCAGAACCTGAAGAGCCAGTAGCCTATGAAGGTGATGAGGATATAGTCGACCCATCAACTGAAGCTGGAGACGTCGTAATAACATCCTAAGTTATTGCTACTGATCTGGTACATGTTCTTGAGAAGACAGTATCTGAACCGGAGTGAGCTACCATAACTACCATTCCTACACCAATCATCGTTACCGAAACTAAGTAGTTTCGATTCCAGAAACGGCTGGAGTAACAAGTACTGAAGACATTATCCCTGAAGCTCCTAGAGATCAATTAGCTATGGTAGCAGCGACAACATTGACTTCATCTCAGTCTGCCACCAAAGCAACAACATCTGCTCCTAGTCTTCAGAAAAGGGATCTGATAGACATTGTTGCAACGCCGAGCTCGAATGCAGAAATAAATCTCTTAGTTGAGATTCATACTGAAACTTTCTACAAGACCCTGGAAGCTCTGATTAAAATGGTTCTGAAGAAGGGCCTCAATTATGAAAGTCTGAAGGCTGCGATTGCTCTTACTATCAGGAACGTCAACTTATTCAATGATGCAGCGAGAGCAGCTGTAACGCCCCAGTCCCAAAATACGTAGGACTAGGAACGTAGACATGCCAGCTGTATTCATACGAAGTATACTCCAATATATGGAAGCCTCGTATAAATACATAAGCTGTAAAATACAGTAGAACCATAACTAATCTCATCCACACAAAATAAATTAATAAAAGATATCATATAATGAGAAAGAATTGTCTTGATACAATATGTTGGGCGGAGACAAATCCACTACCAACAAAATAAGGAAAATACATGATAGAATAAATGATTTTTGGCGAGCGAAGCGAAGACGATCCAAATGCAATCATCCTCAAAGAATTAGCGAAGATCACGGCTAGAGCTAGAACACCTGCGAAAGACAATAGCACGCACCTGGAGAGATAACCAGGTCCTCGGAGGGACGTAACAAGACACATAATATCATGCCATATAAACTGAATAAATATTTCTCAAATAAATAAGTAAATCGAATTATAACATGGTCCAATACGTACCTACTGAACGAGCGTACCATCCCCCCAACCAAACAAGGACATGAGATGGTAAACTAATTCACGGTAACGTATCTTCCCATGCTATGAATCTAATATGGTATCCGAACCCCAACAAGGTTCAATACCTTCTCATCGAAGTAGTAAGTCACACCTACAATCAAACAAGGACAAGATGTGATAAACTAATCCGCGACAAGTTATTGTCCCAAGCCACGGTCAGATACATGTACCCAAACCAAAAGTACTCGTACCTAACGGATAAAGGTAGCCTACCGTTCTAAGTGATATGTAGTTAAGAACAATCCTTCCTACGCATGGGCCCTGGCTGAATAGGATCGGCGTAGTCCCCCTTGGGCACCAGAGGCCCCATCAGTAAGAGCATGACGTTCCACAGAATCGTCAGTGGCCGTCAGTAATCATGGGTCATCAACCCCGTATCTCCAGCGGAGAGTCCGGATCACAAGGGAAAGTGCATCGAAGCCCATACGCTAAGGAATTGTCCTCCCCGCACAATGCCTATTATGTTGTATACACAACATTAACCTCAATAACCGCTAAGTCAAACTAGCATGCAACCTCTATTAACGGTTATTCCTATCGCACGGCTTGTACGTACTGGTGGCCAGCCAATCACGTACTTCTGTGTTCTACATACGACACACAACTTCGTGGTACGACGTGTTAAGGCCAATGAATGCAACACACAAGGTGGTCCCTTAAAACTAGATTTAATTTGTAAGAAAATAATACACAACAGGAAATATAAATGAACAGTAAGTTCTAACAGTTATGCCATGTATCACAGTTTATTTTGCATAAAGAAAATAAATAATGCATGAAATATGAGCTAAAATAAGTAAACAGCAAATGGCAAGGTGTCTTGCCTGGTAGGGCGCCTGGTGTGCTGCGATAATCACGGTGGCATGAACTGCGACGTCGGTGTAACAACTATACAAGGTGGCCTCTGCTGGTGTCACGGACAGTTCTATTGGGTCCAGAAGGGTCAAATTAGTTAGGGTTGAGATAAGGTAGTACGGATTTGGTGACAGGATAGGAATAAGGGGATTGGTCACGGAGTGAAGGAATCGGAGGAAATTAGATAAATAACATATATATGATTTAGAAAACAATTTATAATAATTTGGAAAATATTTTAGATTAATACGTACTTACAATTTAGAAATCGTTTTTCGTCTAAATAAACTCTAAGTAGTAAGAATATGATTTAGAAGGAGCTATATTTCCTTAGTAAAAATACTTGTAGGTAGTAAAAATCCAAATAAATTTTTAGGCAAAACTCTAATCTTATCAAAATATGATTTCTAGGTTAGAAACTATATTTTTTTTCATTAGTCCAAATTTTTTTTAAATAAATATATAAAAATCTAGGAAAATATTTTAGGCTATTGAGTTGCCAAACATAATTTTAAAAGAATGTTAACTATCTATTTATTTAATAATCAAAATAGTGAGAATAATACTAATACTAATTAAAATAATACTTACACTAAATATTATACAGTAAAAGAGGGATAATAATAATAATAATAATAATAATAATAATAATAATAATAATAATAATAATAATAATAATAACAATAATAATAGTAGTAGTAAATATTGAATATGAAAATATTAGTTTATAAAGGAACCCAACAAAAATTGAATCCAGCACAATCTAAAACAACAACAACAAAATAATATAAAAAAATATACATATAAAAAAACAATTAAATTAAAATGGGCAGCTGTCCTCTCTCAGAAGAGAGAGAAGAACACAAAGGAACAAAAAAAAGAAAGAAATAAAAAGGAAATAAAGTAAAAGGAATAGACTGAAAGAAAGAGAAGAGGGCAGAGGGAGCGAGAGAGAGGGGGGCGTGTGGGCGGTTGTCCGGCGGACGGGTGGAGAGGAAGGGGCGCGCACGGCGGGGATAAAATTAGGGGAAGTCGGGTGACGCAGCGCCGGCGTTCGGCGGTTGCGAGAAAACTGGAGGCGGCGGACGACGGTTGGAGGGTTTTAGTCGACGGCCGGGCGATCGAGGCTAGACGGACGGCTCGGGGTGTTCTCGGTGGAGGGGGCGGTCCCGAGAGGTGCGGGCGGCTCGGTGAGGGTCGCCGGCAGAGGGTTTGGGCGGCGCGGCTCTATGGCAGCGCATGCGGAGGCTAGGCGACCGGGACGCGGCGGACGTCGGCGTCGCCGAAAAGGTCAGGTGACAGTCTCGATTTCTTTGCCGTTAATTTGGGGAATTTGGCTGGTGTCGTTTTGCCGAGGTGGCCGGGCGAGGAGACTGGTCGTGGTGGCGGTGGTTCTGGTTTGGTGACGGTGGTGTTGCCGGGCGCCTAGGGTCCTGGCGACGGTATGGGTGGCTTTGCCTTGTGGTAGTGTTTGGGTTTGGGGACGGGGTAGCACCGGGCGCAGTGGCGCCGGTGATGGTGGTCCGGGTGGTGGTTATCGGTTGCGGCGGAGGCTTGTCTGGGATGGTGGGGGTGAGTTCCAGGTGGTGTGGCGGAGATGGGGTTGCGCTCGGGTGAACGGGTGGCTGTGTTGGGAGTTTGGCCGGGAAGTCGCCGGATTTTGGGCGACAGTGGTGGTGCTTCCTGGTGGTTGGCGATGAGTAGGGCTGGGTGGTGGAAAGTTATGCTAGGTTTAGGGCTTGAGTTAGGGTTAGGTTTAAAATCAGAGATAGTGTCGGGTTGTCGACACTGAGGAGAATAATTGTACTTGTATAGAAAGATGATATAGTGGATGGGGAGGAAACACGGACACGATGCACGATACTGGGATGGTTGTGGAATTTATTTGTGGAGCAATTATGGCTTGTGGAGAAATAATGGAGGAGTACCTGCCTATTTATAGGATGTGGGAATTCCCATTTAAGATAGGATTAGGATTTATTTAAAACACAAGTAGATAAATCATCTATTTAAAAATCAATCAAATCCAATCCAAATCCAATTAAATCTAATTTAATTCCTTTAGTTTAAAATCAAATCAATAAATCAAATTTCAATTATTTAACTATTTAAATAAATACATAAATTCAAATCAAGATTTAAACGGCCAAAATATCTTCCAAATATATTTTTCAAAATACCAATAATAATAATTTCGAAAATAATAAATATTTTTAAATATCTTTTTGAACAATAAAATATTAATATTAATAAATCTCAAAAATTATACTTTTATTTAAAATAGACCAATAAATAATTACGAAATATATGTATGCAAAAATAATGTTTTCATAATTATGTTTTTCTAGTATACAATAAAAATATTAATTATTTTTAATAATTGCATAAATGAAGGCTTTTAGTAAATAAAATAACAACTTGGTTTTGATAGTAAAATAATTACTGCATATATTATTTTGAAACTATAAAATAATAAATAAAATATTTTTCTAAAATATGTACGCTCGCACATATTCGCACTCGTCGAGCAAAAATAAAATTTCGTGCGCGACGTAAAATACGACTACGCGGCGTACAATACAAAATTTTAAATCAGTACAAATTTTAATAAAAAAAATAGTAGAAATTTAGGGGTTTTACATCCTACCCAACTTAAAAGAATTTCGTCCTCGAAATTAAGAATTAGGAGGGGGTGAAAGGCACAAGGGGGTATCGATAAGGAAGCATAGTCAAATCAAGACAAGGGAACGACATCTAATGAAAACATGCATTAGAGTCGTGATTTCAATAAGGCGAAGATAGTCATGGATTAACGCAAGAAGGAAATATTTAAGATGACGCGCAATAAAGGATAGTATGGGTTCAAGTAAAATAAAATAATTTAGAGACCTTAAAGTTATGGTCTCTTGAGAGTAGGTTGAGGGCACGATTAGAGAACGAATTAGATTTACTCGATTAGAAGGTCATGACAGTAATTATAGGGCCGAGAAGGAGGGCGAGGAGTTTAGGATGAAGATATAGCAACATCGAGTGAGAATAGTCATAGCCGATAGGAAGGCTAGAGAGAGTCTAGTACTACGCCTTCGTCTTTATAAAATAGGTGAAGGCGAACGCAATTAGGAGTTTCAAGACGATATTACCGAATACGAGTACGTGATTCAAGGACGACCGAAAGTTTCAAAGGAATTGCCAAAGCAGTCGCGGATGGGACTCTAAAGGACAAGTTTAGCTATGTCCCCATCCACGTAGAATAATAGACAAAAGCGAACCAAAGTGCACTCGGTTGATCAGACCATCATGCACCGGTTCTGATTAGACAATATGTTAGTGAGCGCGCTCAATAGCATAAGTCATGAACAAACTCGATAAATGGATGAGTTTGCAAAACTAGATTATAGTAGCAACATTAGTCAAGGTGGTAAAATATAGGCACGGGAGACTTAGATTTAAAGAAGGTAGAATGATTCTAAGTCATACAGTCGTCCTATAGTCTTCTTGTCCAAGTCCTTGGTTGGCTAGACGGGTTAGGTCCTCTAGATTCTAGGATCTAAATAAGCTTGCTAATATGGGTCACTAGGTCAAAGGGGTTGCTAGGACATAAGCTATTCTACCCAACTTAAATAATTAAACTAATGCTGTTTTGGGACAACTAACTAGTAGGGTCAATCTCTAGCAAGCACGAAGGAAAGATAAGGATAATGATAGAAGGAATCAAGCAAGATGCAATCGATGAGTCAAACGGTAGATTGAAGAAAGTGGTCAAGTATGTGGATGAGATCCTAGACTTCTAATCCTATTCGCAGGCTTGCTTGGTACGGTAAAGTAACCAAACAATTTATCTTGACCTGCATGGGCCACCACAAAAATATGTAATGCCCCAATCCCAAAATACGTAGGACTAGGAACGTAGACATGCCAACTGTATTCATACGAAGTATACTCCAATATATGGAAGCCTCGTATAAATACATAAGCTGTAAAATACAGTAGAACCATAACTAATCTCTTCCACACAAAATAAATTAATAAAAGATATCATATAATGAGAAAGAATTATCTTGATACAATATGTTGGGTGGAGACAAATCCACTACCAACAAAATAAGGAAAATACATGATAGAATAAATGATTTTTGGCGAGCGAAGTGAAGACGATCCAAATGCAATCATCCTCGAAGAATTAGCAAAGATCACGGCTAGAGCTAGAACACCTGCGAAAGACAATAGCACACGTGGAGAGATAACCAGGTCCTCAGAGGGACGTAACAAGACACATAATATCATGCCATATAAACTGAATAAATATTGCTCAAATAAATAAGTAAATCGAATTATAACATGGTCCAATACGCACCTACTGAACGAGCGTACCATCCCCCCAACCAAACAAGGACAGGAGATGGTAAACTAATTCACGGTAACGTATCTTCCCATGCTATAAATCCAATATGGTATCCGGACCCCAACAAGGTTCAATACCTTCTCATAGAAGTAGTAAGTCACACCTACAACCAAACAAGGACAAGATGTGACAAACTAATCCGCGACAAGTTATTGTCCCAAGCCACGGTCAGATACAAGTACCCAAACTAAAAGTACTCGTACCTAACGGATAAAGGTAGCCTACCGTTCTAAGTGATATGTAGTTAAGAACAATCATTCCTACGCATGGGCCCTGGCTGAATAGGATCGGCGTAGTCCCCCTTGGGCACCAGAGGCCCCATCAGTAAGAGCATGACGTTCCGCAGAATCGTCAGTGGCCGTCAGTAATCATGGGTCATCAACCCCGTATCTCTAGTGGAGAGTCCGGGTCACAAAGAAAAGTGCATCGAAGCCCATACGCTAAGGAATTGTCCACCCCGCCCAATGCCTATTATATTGTATCCACAACATTAACCTCTATAACCGCTAAGTCAAACTAGCATGCAACCTCTATTAGCGGTTATTCCTATCGCACGACTTGTACGTACTGGTGGCCAGCCAATCACGCACTTCTGTATTCTACATGTGACACAACTTCGTGGTACGACGTGTCAAGGCCAATGAATGCAACACACAAGGTGGTCCCTTAAATCTAGATTTCATTTGTAAGAAAATAATACACAGCAGGAAATATAAATGAACAGTAAGTTCTAACAGTTATGCCATGTATCACAGTTTATTTTACATAAAGAAAATAAATAATGCATGAAATATGAGCTAAAATAAGAAAACAGCAAATGACAAGGTGTCTTGCCTGGTAGGGCGTCTAATGTGCTACGATAATCACGGTGGCATCAACTGCGACGTCGGTGTAACAACTATACAAGGTGGCCTCTGCTGGTGGCACGGACAGTTCCATTGGGTCCAGAAGGGTCAAATTAGTTTGGGTTGAGATAAGGTAGTATGGATTTGGTGACAGGATAGGAATAAGGGGATTGTTCACGGACTGAAGGAATCGAAGGAAATTAGATAAATAACATATATATGATTTAGAAAACAATTTATAATAATTTGGAAAATATTTTAGATTAATACGTACTTACAATTTAGAAATCGTTTTTCGTCTAAATAAACTCTAAGTAGTAAGAATATGATTTAGAAGGAGCTATATTTCCTTAGTAAAAATACTTGTAGGTAGTAAAAATCCGAATAAATTTTTAGGCAAAACTCTAATCTTATCAAAATAGGATTTCTAGGTTAGAAACTATATTTTTTTCATTAGTCCAAAAATATTTTAAATAAATATATAAAAATCTAGGAAAATATTTTAGGCTACTGTGTTGCCAAACATAATTTAAAAAAAATGTTAACTATCTATTTATTTAATAATCAAAATAGTGTGAATAATACTAATACTAATTAAAATAATACTTACACTAAATATTATACAGTAAAAGAGGGATAATAATAATAATAATAATAATAATAATAATAATAATAATAATAATAATAATAATAATAATAACAATAATAATATTAGTAGTAGTAAATATTGAATATGAAAATATTAGTTTATAAAGGAACCCAACAAAAATCGAATCCAGCACAATCCAAAACAACAACAAAAAAATAAAATAAAAAATTATATATATAAAAAAAACAATTAAATTAAAATGGGCAGTTGTCCTCTCTCAGAAGAGAGAGAAGAACACAAGGGAACAAAAAAAAGAAAGAAATAAAAAGGAAATAAAGTAAAAGGAATGGACTGAAAGAAAGAGAGGAGGACAGAGGGAGCGAGAGAGAGGGGCGCGTGTGGGCGGTTGTCCGGCGGACGGGTGGAGAGGAAGGGGCGCGCGCGGCGGGGATGAAATTGGGGGAAGTCGGGTGATGCAGTGCCGGCGTTCGGCGGTTGCGAGAAAACTGGAGGCGGCGGACGGCGGTTGGAGGGTTTTAGTCGACGGCCGGGCGATCGAGGCTAGGCGGACGGCTCGGGGTGTTCTCGGTAGAGGGGGTGGTCCAGAGAGGTGCGGGCGGCTCGGCGAGGGTCGCCGGCAGAGGGTTTGGGCGGCGCGGCTCGATGGCAGCGCATGCGGAGGCTAGGCGACCGGGACGCGGCGGACGTCGGCGTCGCCGGAAAGGTCAGGTGAGAGTCTCGATTTCTTTGCCGTTAATTTGGGGAATTTGGCTGGTGTCGTTTTGCCGAGGTGGCCGGGCGAGGAGACTGGTCGTGGTGGCGGTGGTTCTGGTTTGGTGACGGTGGTGTTGCCGGACGCCTAGGGTCCTGGCGACGGTATCGGTGGCTCTGCCTTGTGGCAGTGTTTGGGTTTTGGGGACGGGGTGCCACCGGGCGCAGTGGCGCCGGTGATGGTGGTCCGGGTGGTGGTTGTCGGTTGCGGCGGAGGCTTGTCTGGGATGGTGGGGATGAGTTCCAGGTGGTGTGGCGGAGATAGGGTTGCGCTCGGGTGAACGGGTGGCTGTGTTGGGATTTTGGCCGGGAAGTCGCCGGATTTTGGGCAACAGTGGTGGTGTTTCCTGGTGGTTGGCGATGAGTAGGGCTGGGTGGTGGAAAGTTATGCTAGGTTTAGGGCTTGAGTTAGGGTTAGGTTTAAAATCAGAGATAGTATCGGATTGTCGACACTGAGGAGAATAATTGTACTTGTATAGAAAGATGATATAGTGGATGGGGAGGAAACACGGACAGCACGATACTGGGATGGTTATAGAATTTATTTGTGGAGCAATTATGGCTTGTGGAAAAATAATGGAGGAGTACCTGCCTATTTATAGGATGTGGGAATTCCCATTTAAGATAGGATTAGGATTTATTTAAAACACAAGTAGATAAATCATCTATTTAAAAATCAATCAAATCCAATCCAAATCCAAGTAAATCTAATTTAATTCCTTTAGTTTAAAATCAAATCAATAAATCAAATTTCAATTATTTAACTATTTAAATAAATACATAAATTCAAATCAAGATTTAAATGGCCAAAATATCTTCCAAATATATTTTTCAAAATACCGATAATAATAATTTCAAAAATAATAAATATTTTTAAATATCGTTTTGAACAATAAAATATTAATATTAATAAATCTCGAAAATTATACTTTTATTTAAAATAGACCAATAAATAATTACGAAATATACGTATGCAAAAATAATATTTTCATAATTATGTTTTTCTAGTATACAATAAAAATATTAATTATTTTTAATAATTGCATAAATGAAGGCTTTTAGTAAATAAAATAACAACTTGGTATTGATAGTAAAATAATTACTGCATATATTATTTTGAAACTATAAAATAATAAATAAAATATTTTTCTAAAATATGTACGATCGCACATATTCGTACTCGTCGAGCAAAAATAAAATTTCGTGCGCGACGTAAAATACGACTACGCGGCGTACAATACAAAATTTTAAATCAGTACAAATTTTAATAAAAAAATAGTAGAAATTTAGGGGCTTTACAGCAGCGGCGCTGGAGAAGGTCGTGGAGGAACTTGAACAGCCCATTAAAGAATACCTAAGGATGTCAAGTGAAACCATTGAAAGTCTTATCCAAAGCGAGTATGACGCTTTATCAGCTGAATACACCGCTCGGGAGACTACTTTCAATGAATCTCTCCATGTGTACAGCAGCAAGGTCGCCAAAGAAAAAGCCTTTTTGGCTGAAGCTAAGCCTCAGCTGGATATCCAGAGAGAAGCCTATGAAACTTCCAATATAAGAATTCATCAACAAAATGATAGAATTTATGAAGTTGAGGCTGAATTGGCTCGCTTGAAGGCAGAGAGGGAGCTGTTGATCATAGCTCGAGACCAGCTTCTAATACAGAGCTCAATTTTGGAGGAGCAAGTCTTCGGTGCCGAAGCTACTATCAAAACCCTTGACGAAGCCAAGGATAAGATGATAGCTACTTTCGCCGACTTCTCCCATATTTGTACTCCGGAAGCTCGATGGACTATGGCTACTGCCACTGTGCTGAGCTCTCGCGAGAAGCGTCTAGCAGAGCTACAAAAATTGCTTGAAGATGTCTCTACTCCGCCTTAGGCAAATAAAGAATATTTGTAATCTTCTATCTTTTTCATTCTGTAATGTTAACAAGAAATGAATGAAATAATTGTTTTGTGTCCCTATCATTTATTTTGAAATTAAACAATAGGTATGAGATAGAAAATACTTATCAGAGGTAATATGGACATGACAAGTCTTCTAAACTTAATAAATTATATCTATCCAGAGGTAATGTGGACATGATAGATAATGAATCTTGATTTTTTAGAGTGTACAATGCTATCAGAGGTAATATGAACGTGACAGAACGTGACAGATCGTAACTACTCAAAGAAAAATAGATTAATATCTATTCAGAGGTAATATGGACATGATAGATAGGAAAAGAAGTAGACTTAATATTTATTCAGAGGTCATGAGAACATGATAAATAATAAATCTCTCTTTTTTAATCAGCTGGTAAGACAGAAGATCAAAAATTCTCTTTTTAGGAAGACAAGTAATCAGCTTAACCAAACATTGGTAGCTAGGGAATAAAGAAGAAATTCAGACATAGTATTTCTTCAAGAATTTGCCATTAATTGGCATCATGAGCAAATCTCCATTAGGTTTAGACAACCTATAGGCACCATTAGAGAAGACTGTCTCGACTACATAAGGACCTTCCAATTTCGCTTGGAATTTCCTTTTGCTCTTATGAGACATCACCATCGGTCTTCGAACAGCTAGAACTAGCTCACCGACTTTAAATACCCTCTTTTTAACTTTATGATTGAAAGCTCGAGATATGCAGGCTTGATATAACTCGATGTGCTTGAAGACGCTTCTCGTCTAATCCTTCAAGTTCTTGGAGTCGTAAGTGATCATTATTCTCTGAGGTTAGCTCATTAGCAATGACTATTCTAAGAGATGGAATCTGGATTTCCAGTGGAAGAACAGCCTCACATCCGTAAACCAGTGAGAATGGTACAAAACCAGTAGGAGTTCGGACTGTCGTTCGGTAAGCCCATAAATATTCTCCAAGTTTCTCATTCCAATCATGTTTATTAGAAGAGACGAACTTTTTGAGAAGTTTAATAATTGTCTTGTTAAAAGCTTCGGCTAAACCATTAGCAGCTGGATTATAAGCCGTAGAAGCCAGATTTTTGATCCAATTCTTATCGCAGAATCGATAAAATGCCTGACTAGCAAATTGTGATATATTGTCATAGATTATCCTTCGAGGAATCCTAAAATGATAAATGACATGGTATTTAATGAAGCTAACTACGTTAGATATTTTTACTTCAACAAGGGGAACCGCTTCCGCCCATTTAGAAAAGTAATCGGTTATAGCCAAGATAAACCGATGTCCCTTGACAGAAGGAGGGTTAATCGGACCAATAATATCCATGCCCCAAGCATCGAAGGGCCAAGAAGCTGCTGTAGGATATAAGAATTCAGATGGTTGATGAAAAAAATCGGCATGAATCTGACATGCTTTACACCAACTGGCATAATCCACAGCATCTGCTATCATGGAAGGCCAATAATCCCCATTTTTCGAATACGGTCCTGTAATTTCGGACCCGGTTGATGGGCACCGCAGACACCATCATGAGCTTCATGGAGTGTTTGCTTAGCTTCATTCTCAGAAAGACAACGTAGTAAAAGTCTGTCATAAGAACGACGATATAACATATGTAAAGAAGAATCGTAGTAGAATCGAAATGGTCGTCTCTTGATTGATGCAGCTTCCTTTGGGTCTTCAGGTAAAATCCCATGGACCGCCTAATCAATGAATGGACTTCTCCAATCCCTTTGTTGAGAACTTGATTCTGTAGTATAACTCTGTTCAATATGCAAGTTATTCTTTACACATAATATGTCTCGATTCAACAAAGTAATGGTATTTTGTCTTCTAATTGGAACAAATAAATCTGCAGCCAAACTAGCAAGAGCATCAGCTTCCAAATTTTGAGAACGTGGTACGAATTCAATGAAGAATGCTTTGAATGAAAGGACCAATTCGATTACCACTTGATAATAGGGAATGAGGTCAGGATTTCTGACTTCATATGTCCCTCTGACCTGATTAACAATCAGTTGAGAATCTCCATAAGCTTCCAGGAACTCAATGTCTAATCTTTTTGCTACTTGGAGACCAATCAGCAGAGCATTATATTCTGCCACATTGTTGGAGCATGGTTCATTAAGAGAATAAGCACGGTATATGACCATTTTATCAGGAGAGACCAAGACGATGCCTACTCCGGAAACAATATTGCCTTTAGGTCCAACCCGCGATGCTCCATCAAAATATAGTTGCCAAATGTTATCCTTCAAAGTCATGTTGCAATCCACGAATTCATCTGGAATGTCCTTATATAGCTTAGATGTTTCAGGTATAGGGTGAGCTGCTAAAAAATCAGCTAATGCTTGAGCCTTCACTGATTTTTGAGGTACATAGACCATATCATAAGAAGTAAGCAAGATAGCCCAGGTGGCTAACCTGGAATTAAGAATGCTCGATTTTCTCATCAATACCCGAATAGAATTTATTCTGGATATGACATGAATAGTCTGTCCTGACACATAATGTTGTATCTTTTGAACAGGAAAAACCAAGGCCAGACATTATTTCTCCACAGGAGTATACCTATGTTCAGCTCCGACTATCATTCGGCTAAGATAATAAATTGCTTGTTCATGACCTTTATCACTTTTCTGCGTAAAAAGAACACCAAGTGAATGATCCAAGGCTCGAACATAGAGCAAAAATGTGTTGGCCCATTGGTCATATGGTCAACCTGATTTTAATAATTGATCAAACTCTGTCTCGATATATGAAGCTAGTCAGGATGTATCGGACTCTTGGACATGAACAAGAACAGCTATCTACACAGTTCAAGACCGAAGCTATGTTTGCCTGTTCGAGTCTGTATTTCCTTTGAGCAATGTATTTTCCATTTTATTGAGTCTAGAAATACGTTGTACACCGAGTCGTACTGGCAAATAGGCTATTCCAAAATGTTTTCAAAATACTTTTAAAATATCCTTTGTTTTGAAAAACATTTTTTTAAACAAAAGGTTTTCAAAAAGGTTTTCAAAAATCATCAAAAACTATATTTTTTTAAAACCTGACCTAACCCTAACAGAACTCGGCCAGAGTTCGGCCAGAGTTCGGTTGGTGGCCGTTTGATTTTTAAATTCTCTCGAACTTGGTCCTCCTGTAGTTGCAGATTTGACCGAGATTTTCTCAAAGAGTTTGCCCGAATTCTTCCCGAATTCTGCCAGAATTTTGTCTTTAGAATTCCTATAAATAGAGAAGGATTTCGATCATTTTAACTCACTCATTCACTTTCAATCTTCTCTCTATCTAAAGCTTTCAGTCTTCCAAAGAGTTTTTTTGAGCTTTAAATTTTAGATCCCAAGCCAATTACAATCCTCTAGTCGATTTGCCAGTGCAGTACGGTCTAGAAGTTTCTGAGAGATTGTAATCAGAAGGCTTGATTGAAGAATACCTCTTTGCATTTGAAGTTGGATGAGTTCTTCATATCAAATCTCGCGTTGTAGAAGTTGCAAGGACTTCGTAAGAAAACTTACGGTTTTGCCAATAGTGGATTCAACTGGTAGCAAGAGTTCTACCGACTGGATTAGTCCTCAACAGAGGAAAACCAATATACATCGCTGTCTTTGCGTTTGTATTCTTATCTCTGCCTTTACTTTACTTAGTTGTGATTATTATTCTGTGATCTTGCTGCTAACATTTTTTAATTAGAAATATTCTGCTGCCTACTCTATTCACCCCCCTCTAGAGTATTGTGCTTTACGATTTCGTTCCTACAATTGGTATCAGAGCGGGTGTTACAAGTATAGCAAGGTAACATTGCAATTATTTATTTATTTAATTAATTGTTATATAGATCACAGCATAACACATGGCAACTGTGAAATTCATAAGTGAAGGCCAGGCCACAAACAGACCTCCACTGTTTGATGGTACGAACTAAACCTATTGGAAAACACGGATGAGTTTCTTCTTAAAATCTCTTGACTTTGATTTATGGTCTATTATTATTGATGGCTATCAAAAGCCACCTCGTATAAATGTTGATGGAGTTTTAGTTGAAAAACCCCATAGCAGATATACAGAGGAGGAAAAGAAAAAGGCCAGTCTTGATGCACGTGCTATTAACGCTCTATTTTGTGCTTTAGACAGAATTGAATTTAACAGAGTGTCTATCTGCACAACGGATAATGAAGTGTGGAAGCTACTTGAAGTCACACATGAAGGTACGACTTAAGTCAAAGAATCAAAAGTCAGCAGACTTACTCAAGAGTATGAGGTGTTCAAGATGAAGCCCAACGAAACAGTTACTCAGATGTTCGAAAGATTCTTGGATATTGTAAATCCTTTGTCCTCCCTTGGCAAAGAGTACAGTAACCATGAAAAGATTCGCAAACTCCTGCTAGTACTTACCAAGAACTGGATTCCAAAGGCTACTGCAATCATTAAAGGGAACGACCTCACAACTATGTCCCTCGAAGTACTCATGGGTAAGCTACTCACTCATGAACTGGAGCTACAAGATTTTGAAGAGCCTGCACCAAAGGAGAAGACGATCGCTTTCAAGGCTCAGCACAGAAAAGCTGCAGAAGGTGACTCAGACAGCAGTAAATCTGATACTGAAGATCAAGCACTCCTAGCAAGGAAATTCAAGAGATTCATGAGACATGAGAAGAGAGCCAAAGAAAACAACAGCAACAACTGGTATCAAGATGATACTGTCTGCTATGGCTGTAAGAAGAAGGGACACATGAAGAATGATTGTCCTACAAACTCATCATCAAGCAAGAAGAGCAACATGTATGAAAAAGGAACCTGAAGAGATCGACATCACGAAAGTATGTCAATACCAGCATATGGCATAAAAGTGAAGCCATCGTCTCAGAAGACGAACAACCAGAAGACGCTGCAAACGTATGTTTTATGGCATCCGATCAGGTACCTACTGAACCTGTAGTTGATACATATGATGACTTCACCTTTGAGCAATTAGGAGATGCCTTCAGTGAACTGATGACTGATTACATGAAACTGCATAGCAAGTATCAGACCTCTAAGAAGGTACTTAAAGAGTACAAAGGTGAACTAGGTAGACTTACCGACCTACTAGCTGAGGTTAGAAATAATGTTAGTGAGTCTGGTGAGCTTTCTTCAATAAAGTTCTTATTATACGAGACTACCAAGTCATCTGAAGAGAAAGACAAAGTTATTGACCAACTCAAGGAAGAACTTTCTAAAGAGAAGAAAAGTCTTCAAAGTGCACAAATCAGAATGGAAACACTCACTTCTGATTATACTAAGTTGTATGATACTTCCAAAAGATTGGAAATTAGGTTAGAAAAACAGCCTGAGAGTGCTGCTTCCTTCCCTAACACGTGTCACTTACCGAAAAATCAGAAATTCCCAAGCCAAATACTGTCAGACCTAACCCTATCAAACCTTTACCCCAAAAGGTTAAGCCCAAACAGGATTATAGGCATGCTTTTTTCTATACTAGAAAACCTAAACCTACCAACCATACACACCACTCAGCTTTCAACATTCGACATGCAAAATATCATTATTGTGGCCTCATTGGTCATATTTTATCTGCATGTAGAATCAGAAAGCTTGTTGATTTAAATATTTATGCTTGGATACCAAAGGCTAACATTTTAGGACCCTACAAGGAATGGGTACCAAAAGTTTTATCTACAAATTATTTTGTAGGTGGAACACTTTTCACATGCTAGAAGCAAATGGATCCTCGACAGCGGTTGTTCAAGACATATGACCGGTAATGTTACACTATTTGCAACACTGTCGAAGAAAAAGAAGGAATGCTATGTCTCCTTCGGTAATAACTTGAAAGGGTATATTATTGGTATCGGTGATGTTGGTAAGTCTCCCTATCCTATAATTAAGGATGTCTGTCTGGTTACCGAGTTGAAACATAATCTACTCAGCGTAAGTCATCTAGCTGATCATGGTTATGGCATCAACTTTGGCAAAGACAAATGTACTATAGTTGATAGCTCAACTGGTAGTACTATCTTTGAAGGTATCAGGGAAGACAACATATATATTTTCTATTTGTTGGAAGAAACTAACATTTCAGGTATATGCTTAATGGCTAAAAGTGATGAGAGTCATCTGTGGCACATGAGACTCGGTCACGCAAATATGGACACAATATCAAGATTATCCACAAAGAAGCTAGTATGTGGTTTACCGGACATAACATTCAAAAAGGATTCGGTATACAGCCAATATAAAAAGAATAAAACTACCAGATCCACATTCAAGTCAGTAAACGCAATATGTACTATAAGACCTCTACAATTACTTCATATGGACTTATTTGGTCCTAGCAGAGTTGCTAGCCTCGGAGGTAAGCTTTATGCTTTCGTAATTGTAGATGATTTCTCTAGATACACGTGGGTATACTTCTTGACACGCAAGAATGATGCATTATCCAAATTTATCGCCTTTTGCAAGAAAGTACAGAATGAAAAAGGTTACATGATCACTCGTATAAGAAGCGATCATGGTAGCGAATTTGAGAATGCAGAGTTTGAGCAATTTTGTGACACACACGATTTTGTACACGAGTTCTCCTGCCCTAGGACTCCACAACAAAATGGAGTTGTGGAACGTAAGAACAGAACTCTATCCGAAATGGCCAGAGAAATGTTAAACCAGTTTAGTCTACCCAAATATTTCTGGGCTGAAGCTGTCAATACAGCTTGTTTTGTTCTCAATAGAGTTCTAATTCGACCCAAATCGAAGAAGACTCCATTTGAGTTATGGTTTGATAGAATTCCATCCGTTTCTTATTTTAGAATATTTGGTTGTAAATGTTTTATTCTCAATACAAAAGACAATTTGGAAAAGTTTGACGAAAAGACCGATGAAGGTATATTTTTAGGTTATGCGGCCAAGAGCAAAGGATACAGAGTCTTCGACAAATGGACCATGATCATCGAAGAGTCAATCAACGTCACTTTTGATGAACTGAATCAAATGACTATCGATGACAATGACGAAGATCCAACTGTACCAAGCTCAACAACAGCTGATTCTCAACCAAGCTCGGCACTAGCTGATCCTCCTAGAGAAGATCCAGGAACCAGCTACCTTCAGAGTCTGCCGAAAAGATTAAAATTTACGGCTGATCATCCAAAGAATTTGGTAATTGGTGACATTACCAAAGGTGTAAGTACTCGTACATCCAGTAGAGATATTATTTCTAGTGTTGCTTTTATTTCACAGCTAGAACCCAAAACTATTACTGAAGCATATAGTGATAGTTTTTGGATAGATGCTATGCAAGAGAAATTAAACCAATTTGAACGGAATAAAGTTTGGAAACTTGTTCCCAAGCCTATTGATCGTCCGGTCATTGGCACCCGTTGGGTATTCCGAAATAAACTAAATGAGAATGGTTTAGTAACTCGTAATAAGGCTCGACTCGTAGCTCAAGGATACAATCAGGAAGAAGGTATCGACTACGATGAGACTTATGCCCCAGTTGCGAGATTAGAATCCATTCGCATGTTATGTGCATTTGCATATTTTTATAATTTTAAATTATTTTAAATGGATGTCCAGAGTGCATTTTTAAATGGTTTTATAAAAGAAGAAGTTTTTGTAGCACAACCTCCAGGTTTCACAGATTTTAAAAAACCCTGATCATGTTTTCAAGTTGAAGAAAGCTTTGTACGGTTTGAAACGAGCCCCTCGTGCTTGGTATGATCGTCTAAGCTCTTTTCTACTTGACAATGGTTTTTCAAAAGGCAAGGTTGATACTACACTTTTTATTAAGTCCTTTAATGGTAAGCTTCTTTTAATACAAGTCTATGTAAATGATATCATATTTGGATCTACTAATGAATCTCTGTGTCAAGAATTTTCTAAGTGTATGCAGAATGAGTTTGAGATGAGCATGATGGGAGAGCTGAAATTCTTTCTCGGACTGCAAATCAAACAAACTGACAATGGGACATTCATAAATCAAGCCAAGTACACAAAAGATTTGCTAAAGAAGTTTGATCTGGACAATGTCAAACCTATTGGCACTCCGATGGCAACTTCAACAAAGCTTGATATTGATGAACAAGGCAAGCCGGTCGACACACGTAAGTATCTAGGTATGATCGGTAGTTTACTTTAATTAACTGCTAGTCGTCCAGATATTATGTTTAGTGTTTGCCTGTGTGCACGTTTTCAAGCTAATCCAAAGGAATCACATCTGTGCGGAGTTAAGCGTATCTTTCGATACCTTAAGGGCACTTCTTCTGTTGGCTTGTGGTATCCCAAAACTAAGTCCTTTGACCTTACTGGTTATTCGGATGCAGATTTTGTTAGATGCAAAGTTGATAGAAAAAGTACCAGTGGCACATGTCATTTCTTAGGCATGGCTTTAGTCTCATGGTTTAGTAAAAAGTAAAATTCTGTAGCCCTATCAACAACAGAGGCTGAGTATATCGCCGCAGGACGTTGATGCGCTCAAATTTTGTGGATGAAACAAACCTTGAAAGACTATGATTTATTTTATACACACATTCCCATTTTCTGTGATAACACGAGCACTATTAATTTGACTAAGAATCCTGTATGTCATTCTCGTACTAATCATATCGAGATTCGACATCATTTTCTTAGAGATCATCATCAAAATGGAGATATTGACCTTGTATACATAGATACTGAGAATCAATTAGCTGACATTTTCACAAAACCTCTAGCAGAAGATCGTTTCAATTATTTACGTCGAGAATTAAGAATTTTGGACGTCAATAATATTAATTGATTTTATTTTATGATTTTATTTTAATATACAAAAACTGTGTTAGAGACAAGCCAATAAAGAGTCTGTCTGTCACCACAACTACGGTTGAAGCGAAGCGGTACTTAAGAGTTCCCCGGTGAACCTCCGCCAGCTGGGACAGTACTCCTATAGCTAATATGAAACAGTCGCTGTGTAATAATATTTAATCTATAAAATAATATTGATTATGTTAATTGAAGGTTGAAATTACTAATCTTTGAATTAAATATTTGAAATGAGCCAATGAAAAAGAAAGTGTTCCAAACCAAACCCAGGCGAGTTCGGCCAGACTTCGGACCGAATTCGGCTCGAGTTCGGTTGAGGGTGTCAGGTTATATAACCAGAACCCGAGAGCCTTTCTTCCTTATTGCTTCCAAACCACATCAAACATAACCAGCAGCCGCGCGAGGAGAACCCCAAACCCTAGTTCTTCATCACTCCCTCTCTTCCAATCCAAGTGGTAAAATCAATCCAAACTTTGGATTCGTGCGGAGTTCTTTATTCTCTACAACATACTCCAATCTCGGGAGGTATAACTCCTTGTTTCCTCTCCGTTCAATTTCGTACTATTTCCTTTTATTTTTACAAATGGCACCTAAGGGATTCAACCCCTTTAAGAGGAAGAAGACAACCAACCCAAGTGAGGAAGGTTCATCTTCGGATCCACCCACTAATTCCCTATTTTTGCCAGTCCAATCTAGCGACGGTACGTTCGACGGATTTTACTTTCAAACCCTAGACCAAGCCTTACTGTGTTATGGAGACTTCTCCATGAGATCCATATGCACAGGCGCACCCATCAAGTGGACTGTATTTCCTAATCATCGCCATTTCTTTGAGGCATTAGGGTTACATCATTTTGTTAAACTCTGTTTTCCCGTATCAACTAATGCCATTAGACTGTTTTACTGTAATATCATATTAAACACTTTTGATGTAAGCACATGTGTTGGAGGATTAGATATCAATTTCAATGATGTTCTCTTAGCGGAGATCCTTGGTATTTCCAACGAAGGTGAACCGCTTGTTGACATCACTGAGTTTGATTTTCTTGAAAGTACGACACTTACCAGTTTCAAAGCTGAACTTTGTGCACCTGATAGAGTTCGCTCTGGAAAGTTCAAGGCAAACAACTTGAACTTGTTTAATTATAAATTGTACCGTATCATTTATTCCACTCTCCTTCCGAAGTCTACTTCGAAGGATGATGTCACGTCTCTTGAATTATCTGCTATGTATCACATTCTTAAGAGGATTCCATTTTCTGCCCCTAAGACCATTATTCAGATGATGGGACGTTGTCGTGCAAGAGATAGAAATCTCTCTTATGCGATGATTCTCCCACGCATCTTTCAGCATTTCGATATTGACTTATCTACTTGTGCTCAAGACCCTGAGCCCAAGGTTCTCAAGTTATCTCGTCGCAGTATGACTGCATCTGCTCCTCCTACTGCTCCTGCTACTGCTCCACCTCCTCCACCTCCTCAGCAGTATGCTATAACTTTTGAGGGCATACACCAGCACCTTTCAGATTTGCACGTCTCTATGATGGACATGGCCCATGAACGTGAGTTTCGCGACGTCACCCATTATCAGGCGATTGTAAATTCTTTAGCTGATCTTCGTTTCGCCCAGATTGGACATTTAGCCGGTTCCATCCCTAGAGATCCAGCTTTCTCTGGTTACCGCTATGAGGATGAGGCTGTTCATGCCTACTTCCAGCCCGGTAACGCATATGATTGGTACCATTCTGACCGTGCTCCTCCTCGTGACTATGTCGGTGAGTTTTATACTGGCGCTCCTCCTCAGCCTTCTGGCGCGGGTACCTCTGGAGTTGGTCCTTCTGGACATGCTGGTCATCATACTGATGATGATGATGATGATGATGAGTTGTGATATGTTAGTTGATATGAGACTTAGACATTATCTCCTGTATACTTAGAAATGCTCCGACATTCCAAGTTTTTCTTTTTTTCCAGACTTTATTATCAGTATTTCTTTTTGAGGACTTATACTGGATTTGTTTTATTTGATGTCATCTGAACATCTTTATCTTTATCTTTATGAGATTCGTACTTTATTATTCACATCAGTTCATGTACTTAGCATTTCTTTATCTGTTTCTCTACTATAAACTGCCTGTGATATAATTCTTTATTTATTATAAACTGCCTGATTACAAATACATGCCTGTGATGTCATTCATATTTTCTTTACTATCATTTATCATGTTTATTTTCTTGTGTTTTTTCACTGTTTGTTATTTATGCATTGATTGCGGGGGAGTTTTTACTCTTTTGCAATTATTTTGCTAAGTGACAACGGGGGAGAAAAATAAAGATCTAACATTCTTTTAAGAAAATACAGGACATGAACAATTTTTGATTTTATTTCAAGCTTAAATGTTATATCATTCATAGTTTGTCAATTATCAAAATGGGAGAGATTGTTGGCCCATTGGTCATATGGTCAACCTGATTTTAATAATTGATCAAACTCTGTCTCGATATATGAAGCTAGTCAGGATGTATCGGACTCTTGGACATGAACAAGAACAGCTATCTACACAGTTCAAGACCGAAGCTATGTTTGCCTGTTCGAGTCTGTATTTTCTTTGAGCAATGTATTTTCCATTTTATTGAGTCTAGGAATACGTTGTACACCGAGTCGTACTGGCAAATAGGCTATTCCAAAATGTTTTCAAAATACTTTTAAAATATCCTTTGTTTTGAAAAATATTCTTTTAAACAAAAGGTTTTCAAAAAGGTTTTCAAAAATCATCAAAAACTATATTTTTTAAAACCTGACCTAACCCTGACAGAACTCGGCCAGAGTTCGGCCAGAGTTCGGTTGGTGGCCGTTTGATTTTTGAATTCTCTGGAACTTGGTCCTCCTGCAGTTGCGGATTTGATCAAGATTTTCTCAAAGAGTTCTGCCCGAATTCTGCCAGAATTATGTCTTTGGAATTCCTAAAAATAGAGAAGAATTTCGATCATTTTAACTCACTCATTCACTTTCAATCTTCTCTCTATCTAAAGCTTTCAGTCTTCCAAAGAGTTTTCTTGAGCTTTAAATTTTAGATCCCAAGCCAATTACAATCCTCTAGTCGATTTGCCAGTGCGGTACGGTCTAGAAGTTTCTGATAGATTGTAATCAGAAGGCTTGATTGAAGAATACCTCTTCATATTTGAAGTTGGACGTATCAAAGCTCACGTTGTAGAAGTTGCAAGGACTTCGTAAGAAAACTTACGGTTTTGCCAATAGTGGATTCAACTGGTAGCAAGAGTTCTACCGACTGGATTAGTCCTCAACAGAGGGAAACCAGTATACATCGCTGTCTTTGCGTTTGCATTCTTATCTCTGCCTTTACTTTACTTAGTTGTAATTATTGTTCTGTGATCTTGCTGCGAACATTTTTTAATTAGCAATATTCTGCTGCCTACTCTATTCACCCCCCTCTAGAGTATTGTGCTTTACGATTTCGTTCCTACAAAATGGTTTTCCCACCACTGGAGGTACCAAAACAGTTGGATTTGTAAGGTATTGCTTGATGTCATTGAAAGCTTTTTGACATACTTTATCCCAAACAAATAATACACCTTTCTTTAATAGACGAGAGAAAGGTTGGCATCTTCCAGAAAGATTGGATATAAATCTCCTGATATAAGCAATGCGACATTGGAAGCCACGGAGTTCTTTTTGATTACGTGGAGGACGCATTTCAAGAATTGCTTTGATTTTATCAGGATCAACATGGATACCTTGAGAAGTGATGACAAATCCCAAAAACTTGCCACTGGACACCCCTAAAAAAGACTTAGTGGGATTCATCTTCAATTGGTGTTGACGTATCAACTCAAATACTGTCTTTAAGTCTTGAATATGATCATCTTTTGATCGACTTTTGACAACAATGCATCTACATAACATTCAACTATTTTTCGTAGATGCTCTTGAAAAATGTTGCTTATAGCCCGTTGATACGTAGCACCGGCATTTTTCAGACCAAATGGCATAACCGTATAGCAATAGACACACTAAACCTCTTTGTCTGGAATTTCCTGAAGGGGATCCGGGTTTTTCCTGACTACGTCAGCCTTAGGTCTCGAAGGATTTGCTTGGGGAGAGTAAGGGAACATAATTTTTGTTAAGCCCTGACTAATGTGGCTCTCACCCTGACTGTGGTATATAGTATCTATAGCGGTGCAGTGGTCACCAGACTCAAATTCCAATAAGGATAGTTTGTTCCACCTTGTCCGATAGCCTTTGCCTATTCGGTTCGCTAACCAAGGAAAGGCGCATTGCATTGGAAGCCACGGAGTTCTTTTTGATTACGTGGAGGACGCATTTCAAGAATTGCTTTGATTTTATCAGGATCAACATGGATACCTTGAGAAGTGATGACAAATCCCAAAAACTTGCCACTGGACACCCCTAAGAATTACTTAGTGGGATTCATCTTCAATTGGTGTTGACGTATCAACTCAAATACTGTCTTTAAGTCTTGAATATGATCATCTTTTGATCGACTTTTGACAGCAATGTCATCCACATAACATTCAACTATTTTTCGTAGATGCTCTTAAAAAATGTTGCTCATAGCCCATTGATACGTAGCACCGGCATTTTTCAGACCAAATGGCATAACCGTATAGCAATAGACTCCAAGGGGTGTACGAAAAGCGGTATACTTTTTATCTCCTGGATGCATCTTAATTTGATTGTATCCTGAAAATCCGTCCATGAAAGACATGCATTCAAAACCACATGTATTGTCTATTATGACATCGGTAATCGGAAGTAAAAATTCATCTTTTGGATAAGCTACATTAAGATCTCGAAAATATATGCAAACTCAGACTTTTCTGTTCTTCTTCATAACAGGAACAATGTTGACAACCCAGTCAGGGTGTTGTTCTTCACGAACAAAGCCACATGTGATCAGCTTTTTGACTTCTGCTTCAATTGCATCCATCATATATGGTCGAAAATGCTGTTGCTGTTGTTTTACAGGCTTGGCATTAGGAAGAATATTGAGTTTATGAGTAACTAGTTTAGGACTAGACTCGACATATCCTCATAACTCCATGCAAAGATATCAATATATTCTTTAATCAGCTGTATCAACTCTTTATTTTCATCTTCAGAAATGTTTTTACTGATGAATATCGGCTTAGATGTAGTTCCATCTCCGATGTTAATATGGACAATTTCATCTTATGTATGTGGCTGTCGATGTTCAAAATGATGCTCCTACTGAGTGTCCATTTGTTGTGCCCAAGGGTCATTTTCAAATGGTTCAGATTCACCATCAGTTTGAACCATGTTAACTGAGAATACACATTCAGATTCATCATAATAGTCTCCTCCAGAATATGAGGATCGTAAAAAACTGGAAGAACATTCTTCTTCTATATCTTCGTTGCATATGTGGGGTGTATCCGATTCGATGAATTAGATTTCTTCAGAATCTGAGGATTGTGAAGAACTTGAAGAAAATTCTTCTTATTCCTCATTAAACATATGGGACAGATTATATCCCAACCCATGACAAGTTTTCTGGAAAAATGGATCACTACATAATGGTAACCATCTACCTTTGCCTTGATTGAGACCTTGCATAGTCTTCAAATCATATCCCATATGCTGGATAATCTTAAGAGATTGTTGACTATATTTGTCAATTCAGATGCTTTCTTTATCTTTCTCTCTAAGATCATCTGTCTGAGTAACAGGGATATTTTTAGCCAGACCAAACACAATTTGGCGTTTGTTTTTCTTATCAGACAGAATCACAAAATAAGATTCTTCGTGACATCTATAAGTTACACAAGCTTGTGATGATGAGGCTACGAAAATAAGATATGGGGAAGATGTTAAGAACCTTTGAGCATAAGGTCCAACATCGACATGAGGAGGAAAAGAATTTTCCTTATGATTAATATATAAGGTTTCTTCTGTATTTATGTTATTTCTATGTTGATGACTTTGATTATCAGCAGATAAAGTCATTCTTTCAATAAATTTGACAGCCATGTACTCCAAAAGGAAATATTCATTGATATTAGAAAGTACAGAATGATCAATATTTACATTATTTATAAACTGACTACTACGCTTTGGATTGATCATTAACGGACCGTCATCCATCTTCTGCGTAGGCTTGCCAAGGCTGATAATCAGCGGTGGTTCTGGATCATTCGTACGAGAAGTACGTCCCTTGACCTTGATCATAAGAGGTTAAACTTGGCTCTTGACTGGAATTTTCACAGATTCCTCAGTCGAAGCTCGAGTTCTTCCTTTAACCTTGATCATCAGAGGTTGATCATTGACAGGTTGGGGTTGGATTCGTCCTTTGACTTTAATCTTCAAAGGTTGATCTTCTGGAGGATCTTCATTGACAGATTGATCTTCTGCAGGCGACCGTTCTTCAGCCATATCAGATATTTCTTTCACCTGCTCCTGTTTGTAGAGTATTGAGTCAGAGAAATAGGCTTCAACACCCTTAAAAGGATTAATATCTACAAATTCGGTCTTTACAACCCCTTGAGAATCCACATACTTGAAGCTTTGGTGGAGAGTTGAAGGCACAATGTTATGCTCATGTATCTACGGTCTTCCAAGAAGGATGTTATAAGATACATCTGAGTTGATAACATAAAAGGTCTCCATAGTTCGAAGATCACCAATCTGAATCTTCAGACGAATCTTCTCCAATGGTTTACTCTTTCCGGAGTTGAAACCAACTATTGTGGTACTAGTGTAAGTCAAATTACTAGTAGGAATCCTCAAAGGTCGTAGCATACTCTGGAGAATAATGCTAATAGAAGACCTAGGATCAATATAAATCCTGTCAATTTAAGTAGATTCAATATACCCTGTATAACACAGAGGCCTGTCATGCTTATTATGCTTCAACAACATATCTTCTTGTGTGAAGGTAATGTTAGGAATTGCTTCCATCACACTATGATATTGTGGACATAACACTGGTATATTGTTAGGACTCTTAAGTTGAGCTAGGCATGAGTCTGCTTGTAGCAAAGCTTCGCTCAAAGTTTCTCGACTTTCTTTTGATAGACGAAGCAACTCAAAGATCGAAAGTCTAGCCAGAGTATTAGCTAATTGGGCAAGAATATCGAACTTGTAGGGTTTCATCATTATCCCTTGATTTGAAGCAGATTTCAATGGGACGTCAAAGCGTACTGCTTTCTGTTTCCCTTTCTTGACCACATATGATTTAGAAGGCTTTGCCTCGGTAGGAACAGGAGATGGTTGAACTAGAAGTGTTTCAACAACGTCCTCTGCTTTTTTAGAAGTTCCCTCATAATCTTTGTGGTACTCTTTACCAGATCTCGTACCAACAAAGGTTTCTTCTTCAGACTCAAGAGAATGAAGTACCATATTACAGGTTTTGTCCTTCCTTTCCTTCGTCTTCTTCTTACGAGGATTTTTATGAGGGACCTCAAAACCCAATCCAACAATAGATTTTTGACTTGGAATTTGTAAAAAAAGTCGTATTCCTTTATCATAGTTCAAGCCTTCCGCCTTCTGAAAGTCATAGCCCATCTTTTTCATGAGATGGACTGATTTTTGACTGTACATGTGAATGGGTAGCGAACTTTCAATAGATGGTTTAACAGAGGACGAAGAAACAGAAACCTCTGTAACCACAGGAGTAGGAGTATTCGGGACAGAAGGAAAAATCCCTGTAGGAGCTTTCTCATAAGAAGCAAAGACTTGTTGTGCCCTGTATAAGGGGATACTATTCATTGCTAACCATTGCCGATGAGTAAGCTTGAGTTTGGTAGGAGGAGCCAAACTTGGGGGGCATATATTCAAACCCCTCAGCCTATCCTCCAAAGGAATGCCATCCCAAAGATGATCTAAATCATCATGATCTGGAGTAACAGTATAAGAAATCATATTGCAGGTTTTGACTTTCCTACCTTTCTTGGATTTTGAAGTTTTACCTTCATCTTCCATTTCAGGTACTAAGTCAAGATGTACACACATAATTTTACCATTTTTTAATGTGAGAGGCAATAATCCTTTATTTTGCTCTCTAGCAGGCGAAAGATTCACAATCTTCATTGTCGCCTTAGAAATTGGGACAATCCCATCTGGAACTTGCTGTGGAGGAAAACCTCCAAACTGAAGAGAAATCATATTAGTTGTGACCGTATGCTCATCATTGGTTAAAGCGATGGCATTGTCATTTATCAACTCCTGGATTTTCTTCTTTAAGACATAGCAAACCTTGGTAGGATGATTTATGTATCTATGATAGATACAATATTTGGGATTGTCAGTCAGATTTACCTCATTAGGCCTTTTTGGCTCTGGAATCTGGAGTTTGCCACTCTTTACAAGACATTGGAATATCCCTGGGATATTACTGTCATCAAAAGAGTATTCTTCTTTTGGTTTGGAAGACTTCGAATTATTCGACATCATTTTGGGTTTTGAAAGATTAACCACTAAGGTTTCCTTCCTCTTCCCATTGCGATTGCCAGAATTATTGCCTGAAGAGCCTTTCTTTCCTTTGTCTTCTGAGGCAAAGATCATCCCGTGTTCATGAGCCAACCTACCATTGGTCTCGGCTGAAACTGCTGCTATAATGAACGAGGCCCAATATGTGAATTGAGAGCCCATAAAGATAGCAATGGATGGTCGCAGATTCATTTTGCACGTATCAATCAATGCAGAATCTGGCATACCAAGAGGCATTTTCAAAGTTGCCTGTCGAAAACGTTCAATAAACGTCCGAGTATCTTCCTTCTCCTTTTGTTTGATTTCTATTAAGGAGGACATATTCATGTCCATGCCGCCTTCATAGAAGCGGGAGAGAAACATTGTTTTAAACTCGTCAAAAGACGATATGCAATTATCGGGTAAACTACGATACCAGTCATAAGCTGAACCCGTCAAACACCCGATAAAAACTCGAGTGAGAAGAGCATCATTCTTCTGCAGATGCACAGTCATAATATCAAAGTAATTAATATATTGACTAGGAGAGGCCTTTCCATCAAATAACAACATCGACTGTGGCTTAAATTTTGGAGGAAAGGGTACATCATTCCAGTGGGGAGGATAGGGTTGCTTAATCCCTAACCTCTGGAGCTGATCCTTGTGCTTCAGATCTTCAAACTTTGGTTTTAGCTAACGTACTGCTTGAATAGCTTCACTAGTTTGAGGAAGCACATTCGATTGAATAGTTGTTAGATGTACCGTAACCCCCACCGGAGGTAGTACATCTTCTGGAATGAGAGGATCTGGAACTGCAGAATTTTGATTGATAGCAGGCTCTTGAGTAAGATTATTTAAAGGTGTATCAATCCCTCGACTATCTTGAGTTTGTGCTGCTACCTGAACCGGTGTTATCACTGTCGGCTGAACAGTTTGCTGAGTCATTATTATTTGATGCATACTTTGCATCATGGCAAGCATGTCCTTCGGTGATTGTTCAACTGCAGAAAGACGTTGCTCTGTATTAGCAGTTGACGTATCCGGTTCATCTCCGATAGCATAGGATTCAACCTCCCTGGAGCATACAGAGGGATTGGTATAGAGGTATGAATCAACAATATCAGTTTCTGACTCCAATGACTGGGTATCCCCAGCTTCTGAATCTGAAGATTGTACCGATCTTTGAACTCTTGATCGAGTATTCTGATATACCCGTTCAAAAGTAACAAGAAGTCGGTTGAATTATTGTTGGCTTGGAGTCCGAGACGAATTGCGTCTTGGACGTCGTCCTCTGTTGGTATGAGATGCCATGTTGACTGATGCATATAACAACTCATGTTCTTGGTCATCAACTTGCTGCTGAGGCACATTGTAGCTTAATCGATCAAAAACTGACCGTTTAGAAGCCGAACAACAACACTTGATTACAATCTGGTGACACTCACAATGGTGATTTTCTTGGGGGAGTGTCACAGGAGATTTTCTGTTTTTATGCTTTTATACGAGTAACTCGCGTAAATCAGAAGGAGTAGAGGGAGTAGTCTTCTTTATTATTTTTGGGACAGAGAAACGTTTAGTCCCTTGTGTATAAAGAAGATTACTGGCTGTATTAGCAGAACCAAATTGTACATTTTTATGCGCTTGGAGTTGCGTGCGTAAATCTTGCGATTTTTGTGCATAAAGGACTCCATCAGCATTGCACGTAATTTGAAGGTTTGGTACCTTGCGTAAAGCAGTGTAAGAAGGCTGTTGGTAGAAAACTGATGCTTTACCAACAATAGGATTTTTGTTTTTACGCTGCATACGAGCAGGGAAATTCACTTTAGATGCAAAGGCATTATTGTGAACTTTATCTACGCTGTCATCGATATGAGATTTATCTTTACGTATAGAGCGCAAAACATGAGTATCTGCCATGTCACAGAGGGAGATTTTCCTTTACGCGTAGAGCGTAAAGTCTGGGTGTCTACCACGTCACAGACGGGAGACTGATTTTTACGCGCAGAGCGTAAAGCTTGGGAGTCTACCACGTCACAGACGGGAGACTGATTTTTACGTGCGGAGCGTAAAAATTGATTTTTACGTGCAGAGCGTAAAACTTGGGAGTCTACCACGTCACCGACGGGCGACTGATTTTTACGCTCAGGGCGTATCACTGAAGTAGAGACTGCCTCGTCACAGACGGGATGCTCCACAACAGGATTAGGAAGGATTCCTTTGCCTTCAGAGACAGCAGGGAGATCAGAGGATGCTTTGGACTTAGGAATCCAAACTTTTTGCGCCTTCCGTAATTTCTGAACATTGGAGCAGCGAGTACTACCCCCAGTTCGGAGCATTTCTTCGTAAGCAGTCTGGTCTAAGTGAACAACCAGAGTCTTCTTTGTCGATCCGACCGACACATCATCATATTGAGCAATTGCCTTCTCGTCAGAGGATAATGTCGTCCCCAGTAGAGTCTCCATTTTATTTCACTTAAAAATGCCTAAAATTGGCTTTTGAAAGAAAACTAGAAAAAGTACAAAAGTACAAATTGTTTCTGGAAAGTATTGCTGTGGAAGTCTGATCTGAGAGCGATCACTTTGTTCCTTGGACCATACGATGATGATGATGAAGAAAACTGCTTGAAAAAGGCGAACAATCGGAAGAACTAAGTCACCAAAAAGGTATCGAGCAACGACACTGATGGCACAGTCGAATGCTTTCCTGCTTTGCTTGACCCTGTTCTTGAGAAAAAGTTGAAGAAATGCTTCTGGGAATATCACTCTGAAAGTATGAGTTTTCTCAGAATCTCCTCTCCTGTATCTCTTTCTTGATCCCTTGTGTTTAAAAATAAGTCTATTTATAGACTAGACCCTGTGTGCGTAAAAAGCAACAAAGTTTGGTAACTGTCATCCACGATGAGAATCAACATTTATGCGTGATGACATGTGTCCCACGTAGAATTTTAATCTCTACGCGTGGTGACACGTGTCCCACTACTTCAACCAAATGGGGAGAACACGTACACACGTTCCTCGATAAGTGTGGCATGAAAGCCACGTAAGCAAACCACGTTGTCATGTAGCCAAAAAAGATCGGGCGTAAAAATGACCCAAAATAGACTTCCTGCGTAAAGTAGCAGACTGGGCGTAAAATAACCCAAAATAGACTTCCTGCGTAAAGTGACTGAAAAAACAGTCTTGAGCGTAAAATTAGCTAAAATAAACTTTACGCGCACAACAGCCTTGAGCGTAAAAAGCTCGAATAGCTTTCGTGCGTAAAAGAAGCAATCTCTTGAGCGTAAAGTAGCCCATCTGCACACTAAAAGACAAGTGTTGGGTTTAGTGTAAATCAAATCTTCTCGGCTTCTGCGTAATCCTGCTGTCAGAAAATCATTATGTCAGAACAGTATCACACGCATTAAATGCATAATTTGACAGCCTGTCCCTCACGTAAAAAGCTTTGAGGATGGCTCTCGCATAAAGTAGCTCACGCAAAGTTTTACTCTGTTTGTCTTGGTAAAGTCATGCTCTTTTGACTCTGTTTGATTTGCGTTAAGTCTGCAACTTCTTTGACTTGGTCTATAAAGTACGTTTTTACGCTCCTACAAAAACACATACAATTCTTTAGCTAGTCATCTAGAATTTAATGGACAGTTGTTCATTCAATTATGGGCAGGCACATGGGATTAAAGCCCAGGAACAAAACTCAGGGTTTGATTAAACTTAGCAAGGTATCAATCTATATCATATATTAAAGTATATTATGACCAAACATACAAGTCATTAGGCTTATTAATATTTATATAAATACTCCTAATTATAGAAAATACCATTTTATTACTGTCATTTATTATTACTAAATCTCATATCAAAAAGACGGGGTTACATATAAACAAAGGCAACAAGTATTCAAATGAAATTGTAGTCTTTTATTGATAATGAAAATGATATTACAAAGGCGCGAAGCCTAGAGTACAATTCGCTCAAGCTCACTTTCTCTCATAATACAAGTCACTTTGCTCTCTCTTATCTTTCAGTACAATTGTAACGAGCCAGCGAATGCTTCAGATAGGCGATGTGCATCATTATGTCCCGTATAAGTTTCGACTCCATGCGGTCGTACATCTCGAAATGCCAAAGAACTCTGTAACTCGCCGTATCCAAGCGAGCTTCGCGTCAAACGATCTTCTACCTGTGCCTGTACATGAAAACTGTGTGGGTGTCAGTACACAACCATACTGGTAGAATGAGCTCGTCGTCCACCCATACAAAACCAACACGTTCATTTAGTTTGTGCAACATATCCCTCCTATTGTAGTGTCCCATTCATATATTATGACCCGTTTTCGTCCATCGGGTGCAAGAGAAAGGAACACTATCGCTACCGATTTAGTCGGAACCGATAGATCAGGATCGAGTGAATTGGTCAAACGGGAACGATTGTATTAAGATCTTTTCTTGTTATGGAAAGGCTTCTTCGGAGTCTAGTCCCATATTAAGCGGGTTGCGCATGGAAGATAGATTCTGAGGCTGAGTCGTGATAGACCTCCCGTTGCTCTGCTTTTCATGCCGCACTTGCTTTTTGGCTTTGGTTTTCGTGAATACGTTTTCATTAATGTTTTCAATAGTTTTCATGGCTTGCATTTTAGAACTTCGCATTCGTATCGAAATTCTTAAATGACACAGTGTTCTAATCAGTTCCTTATGTGATTTCAGGTAATCGCGTAGGCATCGTCCAGCACAGCCAACCAGTCTCTCACCTCAAGCAAAATCAAGGTGAGTGGCTGATCCTTCTTCCCCCTTGACCCCCTTACTTCTTAAATCCATCAATAGTATCATTGCGAATAAAATGTTAGATGCAAAGGCACGAACACATCTGCTTATTCTATAAAACTGCTATAAGCTTGCTATGCAATTCATGATATAGGACAATGTTAAACAAAAGATAGACTCATTGATTAAATGATGCCACAACAAAGCGGGATACGATGAAAATGGTTAAGTCTAAATATGGACCATGCTTGAGTAACAAAATTAGTCTAGCACGGTCATAGAAAACTTGTGCACAAGGTAAAAGTTTCCTCGAACGGCACCCCGGGGCCCTGGGATCGCTTCTGCTTAGGAAGAAACATGGTATAGCTGTGCTGGATACTAGCACAGGTTAGACGGGGACTTTCAGCGGGGCTTGCGACTTGCATTGAAAGGGCCACGACTAATAAATCTACAAGTCCAGGATGGCTTGTGGTGTCAGTGACCATTCATATATGAAATTGTACATGATATGCTAGTAAATGATAATAATTGACAGGAAAGAACATGGTAGGTCTCAAATTGCACGGCATGCTCTGCCGTGGGTAAGTTCCAGAGTAATTTATATTTTTCCTATCATATGCTTGTCTGAAATTCATTAAGGTGGCTAGAAAGATCACAAGTTAAGTTATATAATTTTTGCAACCAAATGAGAGCATGGAACTTAATTTGCCACGCACCAGTACAAGTGTAATGTACTGATCCTCGCTCTCATAAGTACCCCGAACCAAGAAGGGTGTGCTATCTAAACTCAAGACGATGCAAGTACTTTTGAAGCCTCGTTCGTGTATTGAAGGCTTGTTTCGATCCTTTTAAAGACTCCACATTCAGTCCAAAAGAAAAGATGTCTCAACTCCCCACTATAGCAGATATTTTGAATGTTTTGCTTGTAAATGGGGATGTAATGTATGGAACGACTATCTCATCAGCGTTCAGTTTGTAATCGAGTTATGTTGTAAACCCACGCGGCAATGATTGTAATGGAGTCATGTAAATGATGTTTTATTATCAATGAAAAGAAAAGTTCCTTCCATTTTCAAATGTGTTGTTCAATTTCTCTACGTACTCTATTTGATGTTGTGTTTTGGATAACCTTATGACTATGCATTGTGCGAACGCAACTTAGGTTCACATGACATCACGTTCGAAGGACGACTATCGATTCTATGGAATCGGGGTGTGACATCGATTGTCTTTCTAACCTTGTTTTAGGATCAGTTTTAGGACATGGACGCCTGACCTATTTTGTATCTCTAGACTACCATCGAGCCTCGCACCAATAACTTACTTATCATTGTGCCTCTAGACCATTCTCATGCTTGTAACATCAATGTATCGACTCATAATTGCCTTTTCGACTCATACTTTGTGATGCAACATATTTTGTGTCATCGACTTGGTACGTGCTTCAACCATCGAGGCTATGTCTCACAATTCAACATAACTTAACCAAACTTTGCCTTACGTCCTTTCCCGATTTAACTCGAGACGACAAAATCTCGACATGTGGAACTTGTGTTGACGACTCAAACACGGTGCCACACTTGTGCTAAAACACGTGTCCTTGTTATAGCTAAATCTTAGGTTCCATAATGGTGTTGCAACCGTGCACACCTTCTTAACTCAATTCATCTCGTGCTTGTACTTTCTTTGATTCGACCGACACCGTGCATGCGGATTGCCTCTTAGCACACCAACTTATCTATATGAAATGTCACTAGCAATGTCAAGCTATCTTGGACTTGGCTTAGGATAGACGATGATCATCCAATGCGGGTAGCTAGTCCACGGAAGCACTGAATCTCCTATGCGGTACGCTAGGATAGACGACGATCATCCAGGGTAATTACCCATAGAAGCCCCGAATCTCCGTTGCGATAAATCCATCATCCTGCTTTGCCAACTCGCTTTCCCGGGCCGACATGATCCCGATGCCCCGAAAATCATTCGAAAAGACTATGCCTTGTGCACAAGTTGTCTATGATCATGCAATGGTGCCTACCTAACTCACCATATGACTCAAACCATGTTCTTCTTTATTCATGACCATGCTTTCCATACTTCATAAGAGACTCCCAAGCCATAAGACTGATCTCGGCGACAAACGGTTGCATGAACTTTTCCATTCTTGAAATCCAGAAAATGGCTACTGCATAGCCCTCTAACTTGACTTGAACAAGATGTGTTTCCATAAGTGGTATAGACCGTGGCATACTTATCCTTGAACTAATCATGGCTCGTGCCTTAAATCAATTTGTATTTTATGCGACACTACCGCCTAAGTCATACTTTATATGACGAGCCTTGAGATCGTGGGACTATGTGGCTATAACAACAGAAAATGTTGGATAGTGCTTGCTATGACTTCGATAGCCCGTGGCATAACTTTTTCTAACTCAATCGTGCAACAGCATAACCCGTGGGACGAGCAAAGGCTAAGCCAAGCCTTGCACCGTGGAAATGTGCATTGAGACTTGTGGGACAATTATGCTATGCCAAGCATTGGACAGCGGGACAGTGTACGCTTTATCAAGCATTTACATCGTGCGATGTCTATGACTATTCATAGTCTTGTGGCAACATATACCAACTTTTTTTTTCTTTCAAGCCACGGGAAGAAGGGCCGAGTGTCATTTTTGAAAGCACGCCATGCACAATTCTAAGCCGACCGTGGGACCTTTCCAGATTCTAACTCAATCTGACCCAAGTTAGGATTATTCCCTTAGCTATGTGGATTTGCCTCTTTTATTATCAAGCCTACTTCAGTGAATTAAAAAGTTTTTTTTATTAGTGTGAAGGCCAAGCTGAGGCAAGTTCACTGAAACTTCCCACCTGAGCGAGGAGTTGCCTCAACCGAGCAGGCCGTTGCATGGCTAAGTCTAAACGTCGTTGGCGTTTTCATTTCTCTAGTTGAACTGAGCGGGACGGGGCATTACATTATACACGACTTAGAAAAAGTTTCGTCCTCGAAACTTACTGAGTAATCACTCATCAACTTCTCTCAAACATGGGTAGATTATGTTCATCACGCACACAAAAAACTTAAATCTAGGGCAAACCACCCGAGTGATATCCTTAGTACATTTCGAATCCAACGATCGTACTACCATCACGATTTCTTTGAAACATGCTTCAAAATCCTCGATACCTTCCCGTTCCTTTAGGCCTACCTAAATTCAAGATATCACTTAGTTGGATCGTGCACATATTCTAAGCGTCTCCAAAATATATACATTTCAGTCATTACTCGTGATAGAGAATCTGCCATTACCACTTGAGTCGGATCATGCACATATTCTGGTGTCCCTGAAATATATGCATTTCAGCCAAGCCTCGTGAGTGGTATCTTCGTAATATTGAATCATTCTATCCACCAATACCGATATCCAATCCTATCAATCCTCAATATCAATCGTACCGATGATATCTCTTGAAACATGGACGTCTTGCCTAACCGCTAGGCCATCTCTCAAGGCTAAAGTCAACATCAATATTGGAATCACCGTTCCCAAACAATAATATTAACACTGACCCCAATCCTAAGGTCAAACCAAAGTTGATAGACGGGGCTTTCTATCCAAGCTCGCATCACTCCGATTTCTAAACTTCGAGCATATATTCTTCTATTCATACTTGCAACACTTAGTTCAAGGGGTCAGAGTCATTTAGTAAAGCCATCCTACGGTAAGTTCTGCTCAACCAATTTCTCGGCATATTGATATCACACGTCTAAGCTAGCAAATTGCATAGTCTATCACTTCAAACATATTCGATATATCCATCTATCCCTCTACGACATGATCTGTCACTAAACCATCATTCTCATACCATATTTCCTAAGCCGTTTAACACAATTTACGTATTCGATCACAAGGTCTTCTAGCATAGCAATATGTTACGCCCCAATCTTCCGTAAGTCTGATTATCTAAGCTAGGCATGAAATTACCATGCCAACGCTCCTGTAGGATAATCATCCTGCTCGGGGTGCAATTTTTTCTTTGAGTCTAGACTAATTTCATTCTCGATACGCAGATGGATCTACTCAATCCTCAAACTTACTTAATCATCAATCACAAGTCCGAACAATCAACGAATTCACTTTCGCATAAAACCACAAGTCGAAGCAATCCAATTGCCACGCCCGGACCTTCCACAGTTCGATCATCCATGTTGGACATGAATCGCATGCCAACGCTCCCGCAGAATGATCGTCCAAATCCGGCATGGCACATGTGCGAGACTGGAGTTGCGTTTGCACAAGACAAGAATGTCGATGTTGTGGCTATCACCGAACAATCAAGACACTTACTTTTATCCGAACATTCATTTCTATCAAAACCCCAAGTATAACATCCATCGAAACAATAATATTCTACACGATCGCCCTTCCTCGAATCAGAGTACCCTTGAGTTATTGTACATCAATCTTTCATACGCCTCAATACCATTGATGATATACATAACCTAACGATCTTCCTTTGCAACGAACTCCGAGTCGTGCAACTGATGCTATCATCCAAATTGGATATACCGTAATCTCCTCGACATTCAAGATCAAATTCGATCATTATTCCTCGAACTAGATGCATAATCAAGTCGTTCAAATCCAAAATAACGTATATTCATCTGTCTATCTTAAGTCACCGAGCAACATATTTTCTCAATTCGTATCGTTCTATGCTAACTCAAGTTATCGAGCAATATTTATCCTAAATCCTTAGAGCCATTCTTGTATATTCGAATCATTTTCATGTAAGCTATCTTCCAATCGTGCAAACTTTTCGTATACGATTCACATCGATTCCTCGACTGAGTCATCCGTTTGTTAAACCTTATCTTTTCTTCGATTCAATTTTCCAACTCAATTATTTTTGCGTTTCATACTTACGTAATCTCAATCCCGTGCGCGTTATTTTTCTTGTTCGTTCGAATCAAACTCATACTAGCTACCAAGTCATGACTAACTTTGAAACACTCTTTCTAAGGCTTCGCGTTTAGCACTGTGCTTGCTAATAGACTCATTGGTACCTGTCACAACACGCACCTAGTGTAGGGGCACGAGAAGTGGGTACGTCCAGCTTATGCTGCAGTATCAACGGTAGAACGCTGTCCTAGGTCACATACATCTAACACAGTATAAATGTAGCTGTACAAGATATACTCTCCAATCAGAGGACAATACAGAAGGTACAACTCAATCACAATTTTAAGATAGAAATAGTACGATATGATAGATACGAAATCTCAAAAGAGAAGATATAGACAGAATAAAATAAGTTTAATTGTCTAAATGACACAACATCTCAAATATCCAAAAATAGTACAACTCAGATGTCAAATACAAATAACATAATGAAATAAGATAATAGCCTAGCTATCTAGTCTAGACTATAGGGTTGATCTCCTCAACTAGAGCTGGATCCTCCTGTGGGCCCAGCTCACAAGTGTCGTCTAGGCCTGCTCGTAATAAGTAGGACAGAATGCCTCGGTTTCATCTGTAATATTTTTAACAGGTCTAGTCAGGACATGAACGAATATATATCTCTCACGCAGTTTATATCATGGCAGAAAATGTAAAACAAGCAATAGAGTAAGATACAAAAAATGTTGTATGAAAAGTACATGAAAGTAAGAGAGATATCTGAAAACATAAGACAGTTTATATGGAAATTAAGACTGTAAGTAAATATATATAAGTGATTTAGAGCACGAGATGGTTATGTAATCGGGTTAGGTTGCACATGATTATTCTAAGGTAACTTACATTATACGCGAGGGTATAACAAAATGTACATGATTACATTACTTGGATTTAACCACAAAACAACTTCTACTCACCCTTACCCCAATCAATACACAAGGATGCATTCAAGTTACGTTATTGTACATGATTATGCTACTTTATACAAGAAGCTAATGTGAACATGAGTGTACATGATTGCACATGAGTATACATGAAGGCACATGAGAACGTGTGTCTACATGAATAGATACGAGTCCAAGGAGTACATGATGCACATGATAAAGTACATGAACATGAAATACCCGATGCACCCGCTTGGGGATAACATCTCATGAGAAGATCCATATAGTATTAATCCGTAATAACATCGTGACATCATCAAGTAAAGTAATCTAGAGCAAGAATATAAGTCCTATCAAGTATGAAATGATCAGATAATGTACTCGCCTGATATCCTAAACGACTGATGAGTATAGATGTCCGTACAGGAGTAACTGAGTCCTATTTAAAGCAACACAGGTTACAATATATCCAAAACAGTAAAAATGAAGTTTATAATACATTCTACGTGATTCTAGGTCATTCTAGGTAAAATTAAACTCTTGGTCAACTCTAGTCAAACTAGTCAACTAGTCTATGGTTCAGTCAAACTCAAGTCTACAAGACCAATTAGGCCTTAAGGGTTCAAAATAGTCTAACTAATCCCTATATATATAAATATATATATATATATATATATATATAGAATATATATATATATATATATAGATATAAAATATATATATATGTTCTATATACCACTTCATGTATATAGATTATACTTATATATGTTCTATATATATATATATATATATATATATATAATATACTATATATATATATATATATATATATATATATATATATATATATATATATATATATATAGATTTATACTTTTATAATGTTCCTATATATATATATATATATATAATATATATATATATAATATATATATGTTCTATATACCATTCATGTATATTAGATTTATACTTTATATATCTGTTCTATAAATATATTTTATATAGGAAAGATATATAAAGTATAAATCTAATATATATAATATATATATATATATATATATATATATATATATATATTATATATTATATATATATATATGTAAAAAAAAAAAAAAAAATATTATAGATAATATATGTAGTATATATATATATATATATAATATATATATATATATATATATAGATATATATTATATATATATTAATATATTTTTCATATATATTATATATATATATATTATATATATATAATAGATATATATATATATATATATATAATATATATATAGATATATATAATATATATATATATATATATAATATAAAGGTTCTCTTTCCAAAAATATATATATTTCCAAAATATATATATATCTATATGATATATATATATATAATATATATATATATATATATATATAATAATTCTATATATAGTATGTATAGAATATAATAATATATATATATAATATATATTACATATACAAAATGTATATATGTATATACATTTTGTATATGTTTATATATATTTTATATAGGATATATATTTATATATATATATATATATATATATAATATTATAATATATATATATATATATCTATAATTATATATATATATATATATATATATCTATATAGATATATATATATATATATACATCTTTCACAACAGATCACTTGTCAAAGACCTTAATGTGACAACCATATTACCGCGGTGTCGAAAGACTAACATGTCATAATTTTCTAAGGGTGTTTTGACATAATCCTCCAAACTTTCCTGCTATGTAATAATGCAAGTTACTATATAGGAGGAAGAGTTGGGAAGATTATGTCAAAACACATGACTTAGAAAACTTATAACATGTTAGTCTTCCGACAATGCGGTAACATGATATTCACATGAAGAGTCTTTGACAAGATGACATGTTGTGAAAAGATATATCCTTATAGTTCTCCTACGGCTGTTGAAGAAACCTCCATACTTCCTGGGTCATGCCGCCGGCTGTGCTGCTTTCCCCTCCTCTTCCTGCCCACTTCTTCTCCCCCGACTCTACACTTGAGCTGGATATCATATGTGGCTGAGAGAGTCAAATTAAAAGAAGGGAAGTAGGGAGGAGCAGATTGGTTCAGAGCCATGGTGGAGGAGAGGAGAAGGAAGATGCTTGATCAGAACGGATGGCTCAGAACACAAGCCAAGATTCATTCTAGCATACATTAGTGTGAATCATCTATGTTCTTATCGTATATAGTATCTGAAGGACGTAACAGAATCAAAATGAACTCACTAATGTAATACTAAGACATCATCTACTACTATATAAGATATAGTGATAGGTTGTCGTATCATCATTGTCGAGGGATGAGGGTCGGAGGACAGGCAACTTTATCTACGGCTACATAGTTTCTGCCTCGCCAGTCGAATGGCTGCAGGGACTATATATGTCCTGATCACCATGTCGTACCGTAGACTAATGCAAATGGAGCACTTTCCCTGTTCACAAAAATATGCATAAACCAAACCAATATATAATGCACACCAATTATCCAAGAATCACATAGACCAATATGCACATACGAATTTAATGCACGCCAATTATCCAAGAATCATATAGACCAAACCAAATTAATATAAAATAGACATCAATTATCCTGAAGAGTAACCTAATATCCGTCGTTATAATTCGATTTATCTTCAAGTGTGAGAACGGATGGCTCAGAAGACAACCCAAGATTCATTCAAGCATACATTAGTGTGAATCATCTATGTTCTATACATATGGTGTAGTATATGTTCTTATCGTATCTAGTATCTGAAGAACGTAACAGAATCAAGATGAACTCACTAATGTAATACTAAGACATCATCTACTACTATATAAGATATAGTGATAGGTTGTCGTATCATCATTGCCGAGGGATGAGGGTCGGAAGACAGTCAACTTTATCTACGGCTACATAGTTTCTGCCTCGCCAGTCGAATGGCAGCATGGACTATGTCCTGATCACCATGTCGTACCGTAGATCAAATACAAATGGAGCTGGAGCCAAAATACAGAAACCAAAATACAGAATCAAATCCCTGAGACGGATGGCTCAGAACACAACCAACCGGAGAGGATATTCTGAGAGATCCATCTGAGTAGGACGTATACTCTGAGAGATCACCTTTAAAAGAATGATATCAGTAGTGGGATTGAGTGCTGGAGGGGATATTATCAAAGTATACGTCCTATTCAGATGGGTCTCTCACCGTTACTATTTTTTTCTAACAGCATGGTGGATGTGCTCCGTCAACAGAATCTGGCTCCGAGCCAAAACTTTGCCCCGGAGCTCAAGTGGACATCCTTCGTGTAGAGCTCGAGTGAGAGGTTCCTGACAGCATGGTGGTCTCCTTTGTCAAAGTATCCGTGGTCGTCCCACAACCAATGTGGGATGAGCACGAATACTTTGACAAATGAGACCTCCATGCTGTCAGGAACCTCTCACTCGAGCTCTACACGAAGGATGTCTACTTGAGCTCCGGGGCAAAATTTTGGCTCGGAGCAAGATTCTGTTGACGGAGCACATCCACCATGCTGTCAGAAAAAATTAGTAACGGTGGGAGACCCATCTGAGTAGGACGTATACTCTGATAATATCTCCTCCAGCACTCAATCCCACTACTGATATCATTCTTGTAATTGTGATCTCTCAGAGTATACGTCATACTGAGATGGATCTAGTATTCTCTCTTGTTGGTTATCGTATCATCATTGTCGAGGGATGAGGGTCGGAGGACAGTACAAATAGTCTAATACAAAAAACAACTCAATATGTAGTCCAATACAAATAGTCTAATACAAAAACAACCCAATACAAATAGTCCAATACAAATAAGTACTAACAGCTAATGAGAACCACGCTGCTCACGCAAACGCTCAGTGATACGTTCACGCAACCACCTCGAAAAAGTGAGATTTTTGGCGCGAGGAGAGCTGTCGTCCATTGCAAGGATTGCATGAAGAGTCCTCTCGGTCTCACTAGCTACCGATGCTGGATGAATAGAACTCCCGGTCTCACTAGCAACCGGTGCCACTTCCTTCTTAACTGTAGGAGGAGCCACCTCAGCATTCACTGTTTTCCTCAAACGACGTACCGCTCCTCGGGTCATGGGTGCCATCTGGTAAGATCGATAGTCACAAATAATATAATTGTAACATAAGCAAGCTAACTAAAGGAACCATCATGTAATTTGAGTACATTTTGGAAAGCCGATAAAGTATAAAAAATTCGATTTTTTGTCAAGTGTGAGAACGGATGTTTCAGAAGACAACCCAAGATTCATTCAAGCATAAATTAGTGTGAATCATCTATGTTCTGTACATATGGTGTAGTATATGTTCTTATCGTATCTAGTATCTGAAGAACGTAACAGAATCAAGATGAACACACATAATGTAATACTAAGACATCATCTACTACTATATAAGATATAGTGATAGGTTGTCGTATCATCATTGCCGAGGGATGAGGGTCGGAAGACAGTCAACTTTATCTACGGCTACATAGTTTCTGCCTCGCCAGTCGAATGACTGCAGGTACTATGTCCGGATCACCATGTCGTACCGTAGTTCAAATGGAGCTGGAACTGGAGCCAAAATACAGTACTACTTCACCATGTCGTACCATTTTACTCTCTCTCTCTCCTCCCC
Organism: Iris pallida; assembly: GCA_029216955.1. NCBI lineage: Eukaryota > Viridiplantae > Streptophyta > Magnoliopsida > Asparagales > Iridaceae > Iris > Iris pallida. Next base: position 11,005,807 of record JANAVB010001799.1, read on the forward strand.
CCCTCCGGCGCTCTCACTCTCTCCGGCGCTCTCACACTACTAATTTCTATGTGTTTTAAGTGTGAGAACGGATGGCTCAGAACACAACCCAAGATTCATTCTAGCATACATTAGTGTGAATCATCTATATTCTGTATACATGTCGTGTAGTATATGTTAACCTTATCGTATCTAATATCTGAAGGACGTACGTAACAGAATCAAGATGAACTCACTAATGTAATACTAAGACATCATCTACTACTATATAAGATATAGTGATAGGTTGTCGTATCATCATTGCCGAGGGATGAGGGTCGGAGGATAGGCAACTTTATCTACGGCAACATAGTTTCTGCCTCGCCAGTCGAATGGCTGCAGGGAATATATATATCTGTCACCATGTCGTACCGTAGATTAATGCAATTAATGGAGCTGGAAATATCCGTCGCTAACCGGTAACTAGTCCGTCGCTAACTGAGATTGTCACATACACATATGTATATCACAGCTAGATGTATAGATATATACATCTATACAGAAGCACACAACTGATAGAACTCGCACTGTCCTTGAGACAGTGAACATATACACCATGAATCCAAACCCTATATATATTCACATTTACTAATCCAAAACACCACCAAACTAATGGAACACCCAATATGGATAACACATTATTTAGCCAATATATAAACTCAGATGAATTTGAGAAGCAAAGCCACCCGCCGCCCCCGACCAAAGCCCGCCGCCCAGTAGTTCGGTTGCATATATATATGAAGAGTGCTTATGGGTGTGCGTCGGTTGCAAATAGCCCCGACGCACCCGCCTCAAGCCAGCCGCCCAGCGTCTGATGCCGCCGCCCCAAGCCAGCCGCCCAGTTCCTGACGCCGCCGCCCCAAGCCCACCGTCCAGCCCCCGACCAAAGCCAGCCGCCCAGCCCCCGACGCTCCCGCCCCAAGCCAGCCGCCCAGTCCCCGACGCCGCCGCCCCAAGCCCACCGCCCAGCCCCCGACCCAAGCCAGCAGGCCCAGCCCCCAACGTCGTCGCCCCAAGCCCACCGCCCAGACCCCGACCCAAGCAAGCCGCCCAGTCCCCGACGCCCCAACCCCAAGCCCGCCTCCCAGACCCCGACGCCCCTGCCCAAGCCTACCGCCCAGACCCCGACCCAAGCCAGCCGCCCCAGCCCCCGATGCCCCAGCCCCAAGCCCGCCGCCCAGCCCCCGACGCCTCCGCCCCAAGCCCACCGCCAGCCCCCGACCCAAGCCAGCCGCCAAGCCCCGGACAGCCCACCCCCAAGCGCGCCGCCCAGCCCCTATATGACACCGCGAGAGAGAGAGAGAGATCGAGAGAGAGAGAGAGAGAGGGGGTTTACCTTCGGAAGAGAGAGAGGAGAGGACGCCGACGCCGACGCCGACACCTACGCCGATCACCGAAGCCGACACCGGCGAGAGAGAGAGAGAGAGAGAGAGGAGAGAGAGTGAATTTGGGGGGAATACGAAAAGTTCCCTCCGTCGCTCTATTTAAAGTCTGGAACGTTCATATAGCGACAGACGAGCGACTGGTAATAAGTCGTCGCCCTTCAGTCACCGTTTTTGATAAGTGCCGACTGATGTTCTGTCGCTAAGTCGTCGCAACAATGTCCCGCCAATTTCCTACACAATTTCCGCCAAATAATCGACTGTGTAGCGACGGAGGTAAATCCGTCGCTATAACACCGACAGTCTAGCGACGGATGTGCGACCTTTCCTTCCCCAAAAATTAAAATAAAAATGGCAAAGGCTTGTAGTCGGAAATCAGTCGCTGAGCGGCCACGAAACCGTCGATAATACCGACGAAAAAATTCCGTCGCTAAAAAGCCGTCACTAAATGAGTGTATTTTGGTAGTGTCATGGCATATTGGTTAATCAATCTACAATACGCAACTTATTTACTCATAACATACATGGCTAACCTTATACATATATATATATAAAGAGGGTGTGTGTGTGTCCTTGTACAGGGTTATAGCCTAGTATTGAAAGGTTAAACCCAGTTTTAGTTCAGTATTTACATGCAAAGTCTGAAAATAAGCTAATATTTAAAACAGTAAAATATTAACATAATACAGTCTCAGATTTTAGGGTTTTGAAACATCGCAACCCATCTCAATGGTCCTAATACATCCTAACATGATAGAAATGAACCCTAATATACTATCCATACATTTATCTATGCACACAGTTCAATATTACATGTTAAATCTGAAATTTAACTAAACATGGAAATCAATGTAAAAATGTTAACATGTAACTAGTTTTCAGGATTTTGGAGAAATTTGAACATTAAAAACCAACTCAATGTTTATCACAACTAACATGTAAGAATATGAAACCTAAATTTATATCCCTACTTCCCACAAGGTATATTGCTCAAATATTACATTTAAGAAATAAAACAGCAATTTGAACTAACATTTGAAATCCCGCATCAAGGGTTAACATGCACACAGTCTCAGATTTTACAAATTTAAACACAAAACTCAACCAAAATTTTGAATTGAAACCCCACGTATAACATACATGTGCAGTGATTTAAACATAACTAATAATATAAAATTTATATTTAACTTACGACTTTAAACATGGAAAAGCAGAGAACCAGAAATATTGGGGTTTTGACAATTTATACATCAACAACATATTAATATGTATTTAGATAGGTGGAAAAATCAAGTGTAGCATGCATACGTGTTAGGCAAAGTGTCTGCTATATATATTCATATACATATTCTCATGTCCTAATATAAAAAAAATTATTTCTACGTTAAGACTAACATTTAGATTCCTACCAAGATTGCAAGCAGGTGATTGACGTAATCAAGCCAGTTTTATTATTATTATTTAATACAAGAATAATAACAAGGAAGAAATAATGATAAAATCTGTTTTGCTTATCTATTTAAAGAAGAACCATTTTGAAATCCAGAGCTAAATTATCAAATCCAAGATAAAGTCTAGCAAAATTATCGATTCATTGCATTATGAAGAAACTCATAGCAAGAAGTTACGCAAAGGTTTATAAAAACAGGCAAACCTACTCTTAAGTTAAATAATGAGAAGCAAACAAAACAAAACAATTAATAATTAATTTTTTTTTTGAAGGACAGAAACAAAAGTAGAGAAAACATGTTTCGAAAATATTTAAGGTACAATCTGATAATCATATGCGTCTGTCCAAAATCATGGTACACTAAATCCTCGTCATACTAGTAAGCAAGGCTACGATAATCACAGAGTCCTCGACTTAGGCACATACCTCTAAAATTATGGTATTTAACATTTTCGCGATGCCGCTAGCTTGGCTGCGAAAACTTTAAATTTTCACACCCGAGAGATATATCCAAGTCAAACTATATGTCCTCACCATGCTGGCTAATATGACTGTAGAAGACTAGACTCCATAACTTAGATGACCTAGCCCATATAATTTCATCTTGACAAAATTAATTTAAATCAACAATGAATACTCAAAAATCAAGTCAAATTTATCAACGAACATCAAAATCCAAAAATGAACAAAAATCCATAAAAATACAAACTCGGATGCAACAGCTATCATCAAAATTTAAAATTCAATAATCATCCTTCAAAATTAATAAATACAAACTCAAATTCAATAATAATCCATCAAAATCAAATTCAATAGCAGAAAGTAAAGATAAATCAATCAAGGAAAAAGAGTTTTCAAATCGAAGTTAAATAAGATTCTCAAGGGTCGTCCCGGGAATCTCTCAAGGGTCCTAACTGTGATTGAGTACCTTCAAAATATATCCTAATCCTACTGCAGGCTGTAGTGGTACTCTAGTTCGAATACCACCACACTTTTAGTCTCGACCTGCATGGGCCACCACTAAAAACGTGTCACGACCCGCACCCTAGGGTTAGGGCACGAGAACGTAACAACGCCCAGCCTACGCCGCAGTGTCGGCGGTAGAACGCTGTCCTAGGTCTCAATGCATCTAATAGTATAAGACTAAACAGTTTATACTCCCTGAATTGGGGTGACATAGCAGAATGTAAACTCAATCACATCTAAGGTAGAGCATAAAGGAAGATAGATAAAACATGAAATCGAAAAGAGATACAACAGATAGAAGTCTAAGTGTCTAAGGTACAAACTCAGAATACATCTCAAAGCTCAAATACAGTAATCCATAAAATAAATACAACTCCAGACAACTGAGAATAGCTAACTAAACAACCTCTAATGTCTCTTCTAGGCTAGCAGACAAATCTCCAAGCTATCTGTAAAATTTGTCAACGTATCCTGTCAGGAAAATGAGCAAGAACAAACACCAACAGCAGTTCCATATGAATTGAAAAATACTATAAGAGACAGTAATAATGAGATACAAGACAAAGAATATAGGCGACTTGGGAACCATTTGAAAGCCGAGTTACAACCCTTAAACCAAACAAGGACCGGGGTTCTAACCCTTCTTTCGAACAGAACCTAGTTCCATCATCATGGTACAGTATAAAAGACAGGTAGAGCATATGAGAAATGAATCATAGCATGGTGAAAGTACAGTAAGTAAAGGTGAACTGGAATGTAAGATATGACAACAAATAAATAAAAAGTGATTTGAACTATTAGGGCAAAATGTGATCGGCTGGAAAACACGGAAAGGTTATCCACTTGGCCCGGCAATCACACAAAAATCTCTGGAAAGGGTCATGCCGGCCAACCTGGATAACCGGCACGGGGTATCTGCTACACCCTACGTGAGGTGAGGGTGGCGCTAGCAATATATAGTAACACACGAAGGCTTTGATCACATAACCCCTAATAATTCTCCTCTATCCTCCGAATAGTATCACGGATCCGGACATGGCACGTCATGACACAGGGTTCGAGAACAGGGGGCCAGCCCACTCCCAAATCAATGTCTATACAAGTACAGAAACACAAAAATATCTCATACCCATATACCAAGAAAGTCCAGGAATAACATCTCATGACAGGATCCGACGTATACTAGTCCATGAACCGTCGTGTCGGGAATCAAGTAAAACACTATGACTGAATCGAATATAGTAGATATCAAGACAATGAAAACGATCAGTGAATGTACTCGCCTGCGGTCCTGAGCTGATAAGTATAGAGGGTCCAACTGAAGCCACAGAGTCCTATTTAAAGCAACACAGGTTACAAGGTGTCTGGCTCCTAATTAGAACAGCACAAATCACAACATGTCCAGAAGGGTAATATAAAGCACTACAATACATTCAACATGAATCTAGGTCAACTAGGCCAAAGGCAACCCTTGGTCAACTCTGGTCAACTGCACTAGTCAAACTAGGTCAAACTAGGTCATGTCCTAACCCAGCAAGTCTTACTAGGCCTAACCAAGACTATCCTAACAAGCAAACATCAATACAAGGCTATACAAGCCAACATACACCCGACTCTATATAGCATGCAATTATTCAATACTCAAATAGGCAAGAATTCACATTGGATATACACTAGGTAATCTATTACTTTAAGCTATATATGTCTACACATATATACACATGCATATATTGGTATTCAATATTAGGTCTATAATTATGGCATTTCAAATGGTTATATAAACTTATATATATTACAACACAATATGCTAACATATATATAATATACATACATAGCTAAGTTAACTATATTCATAAATACTTATTTAAGAGGCTATGTGTGTGTATGTGAACATGGCAAAGGGGCAAGTGAGGGTTAAATGGGCATACATAGTGTATACATATCAAAGAGTGTCAAAGTGTAAGTGAACAATGTGTCAAGTATGATAGTGTCAACATAGTGTAAGGGGGTACATGAGATAATATAGGATTTGTATTAACATAGAATATTACATCTCATTAACTTGTATATTGCATACATTACATCTATTATTACATTACATTCATGCTTGCATTCATTCATCATTCATTTATTCTCTTGCACTACTATATGCACCATACATTACATACTATGGAACCTACATATTCATTACAAGCCATACTTATACATCCTTACATTAGATAGGATACTTACACCTCACACATCATTTATTTAACCATTTACTCATGCTTGCATTTTCTATTTAGTTGCATAATGTATATATATTAACGTGGGTTAAAATCAAATAGAATATTATATTACACACAAGGGTGCACAAAATGCATATGCCGAATAGTAACTCCTACTAATAATCAATATTGTACCAACTCAGCATGAATTAAATTCTGGGATTAAAGTATGTTATAGATCTATGTGTTAGCTTTTCGAAACTTCAAACAGATCGCATTTTCGTTTCCGAAAACTCCCGAAATCGCGAAAACACCGAGAACGCGTTTGTCTTTCGTACAGCTGACACTCAAATAATTCTCCAGAAAGTTACAGAAAGCATTAGGCCTATTAATACATATTTTTGGAAAGCTAACTTCAATACGCTTCTTTTAAAAAAACGGAAGATTAAACCGAGCTTTGAGCTAGAAGTTATGACATTTCTAAGTTAGGACTGAAATTAAAAACGTGGATAAAAATTATGACGGATTTAAATAGTTTGAGCCAAAAGAATACACAATATATATCCTAATTATCCACAACAATAATAGCAATAATAATATGAGGAACCACACTCACAAACTTGATTATATAATCATCATGAACCATTTATTACATATATAAATATAGATACACTCTCATTACAATATATATATAAATCTATATATGTAACATGAACAACTCCACAACACAAAGGACACTCCTATGACCTCCAAATGGACACAAAATGGACACAAATGGAGATACAACCATGGGGGTCATTCCTATGGGTTCAAAATAGACCTATATGCATGAAAAAATGAAAAGGAGAAGGGATTTATACCTCCCGGTAGATCGAATCGAAAAAAGCCTTCCCGGAGCGACACCGACACGTAGAGATTCCAAAAGGACACGAACGAGCTCCGAATCCTTCCAAACTTGGGTAGCTTCCTCCTTGGCTAGAATGGAGAAGGAAAGAAGAAGATTTGGTGGAGAAATGGAAGGATTTGGTGGAAAAATTGCTAGGGATTGCTCTCTAGGAATTTGGAGAAGAACAAGAGAGAGAAAAATAGATAGATAATGACAAATAGGAGGCTCAACCCTATCCTTATTGTGGCTGGCCATAAAGGTGGTTTTGTCCTATTAGGAAAAGTTCAAAAGCTCCTTTTCTAGTCTATTTACTAATACATTGGTAAGGGGTTAAGTCGGGGGTAGTTTGGTCAATCCTAAAACACTAATCCATATTAATACTAACCAAAATAATTAGTCTAGTCACTAACTAAAATTAATATCATGTGGACTAAAATTAATATTATGTGGGCCATGCCTAACTAGTGTGTGGGCCCGCTAGAGTCAAAACTACCCCGGGTCCCCGATACAAGTCGGAATGAGTTGAAATTCGAACTCGACTCAAATAACCCCAAAATATTACAATAAATAAATAAATAATTCCAAAATAATTTAAAAATGAAAAATGACAAAAATATCCCTATTTCTGGAAACTGGGGGTGACACGAAAAGTTCCAGAAATCCAAATAATCAACAGAACCTTTCCGAAGGTTCCGAAAAAATACGACGTCGCTAAAACCGAATTCCCAAGGGAATCGGGGACCATTCTCATCACAGACTGTAGAAAATGGGCGGGACAGGGGTTATACCTCGGGTTGCTCGGCTAGAGCTCTCAGATAAAATAACAAAGAAATCCATACAGGCAGCGGAGTCGAATCCACGAGACAGCGGAGTCGAACCGAATCCCCGAGACAGCGATGACGTCACAACGGAGCAGCGGCTAGGAACCGAACGGAGAACAACGTTGGCCGCACTGTCGGGACAGCGGGACACCGAAAACCTGCGGGTCGGGGTCGTCGAAGAAAACCCAAGAGGGGTCGGCCACGGAAGAAAAAGGACAGGACAACGCATTGGCTGTGGCGAACGTCGAGGAGCTCGAGGACGCACTCGAACGGGGGTGCTGGATAGGAGAGGCCGAGAGAGGCGGCCTCGGCTGGCTCGGCGGACAGGAGCGGGCGGCCGGTCGGAGTTTGGCGGGGTCGAGCGGTCGGAAGTGGGTCGGGCTCGGGAGGAGCGCAGGGGGGTCGGCGCTGGGGCCGGCGGTTGGCCGGAGTCCGGCGGCGTCGGCGGGGCGCGCGGGAGCGGCCGGCCGAGCGGGGGTTGGGGCGTACTCGGACGGCGGAGGCCGAGGGTCCGGGGCCGCTCGGGAGGGGCTTGAGGGAGAGAGGGGGAGAGCTAGAGTGGGGATGAGTTATTATTTTTCTTGGAAGAAAATAGAAAGGAGTTGGTGGTGGTGTTATCTTCTGTTAAGAAGAATGGGAAAAAAGGAAGTGGGGAAAGAGCTTGCTCGTGGGGTGATGGTAGTGGGAAGGGGAGAAATAGGTGGTGTACTGGAGTGATAGTAGGGAGATTACGTGGGGAATGGAAAAAAGAGATCTGGTCCATCTTGGACCAATTCAAAAAGAAAAAGAATTTTTTTTTTAATTAGTAGAATCAGAATCAAAAGAATAGGTTAGGACCGGGTCTGGGTTTCGGGAATCAGGTCCGGGCTCGGGTCAGGTCAGCAATCGTAAACCGTTGTAAATTTTGAAATTAATTTTCAAGACCATAAATAATAATAATAATAATAATAGTAATAATATTGTAATACTACTACTACTAATAATAATAATAAAATTTCACATACAAAAACTGTGTTTCACAGAAACATGTAGCATTTCGTCATTAGTGTCATTAGCATTATCAATTCTTCTTATCATGTATCAATTAGACTAGCGTCTTAGTGGTATCAGCTTATGGCATTTCTATCATTCAATTCGCTTCATCGATCATTGGACATAGCAAGGTAAGTAAGAGAATTCATTTAGTCGGCATGAAGGAGTAGCGGAGAAGGAAAAAACCACAACAGAGAATCTACCATTCACCAATTAGAGAATTGCCAAAAGAAAGAGGAACACTTGTGCGATTAGCCTTCAGTCACGCCTCCGCCTATGATGGAACCAAAAGTTTGGTTACTACACTATCTCCTTCATGTTCCTTTCTCTTAGAATTCTCAAGAAAGAATGCAAGGCAAATCGATAAAAATGGACAAGAATCAAATCATCAAAAATTATTCAGAAAAGCATCCATCAAAACCAAACAGCAAAACATCCAGAGAAAACTCTCATTTCAAGAGAATCTGATCCATTAGTTGAAAAGATTCTTATGTATTCGTCCGTGATCGATTTGATGTCGACGGTAAGTTTTCTCAATACTCGGTTTCGACCGAGTCTATCAAGCTACAAGCCTTACATAGTGAACCACTAGGAGCAGGACACTACACTAATGTTTATTATCCTATTGGTCGTCCTTGATGTTTACGAAGAGCCATGTATTTATAGAAGAGTGATTGTCGGTGTTCTTGACTTTCCTGTAGCGACGAGTTGTTGGCGGAAAGAAGCTGTGCAGTGGAGCGCATCTATAGGAGAGTGTCCTGGAATGGAAGGGGTGTGTCCCACGTACACGTAGTGACTAGGTAGAATCGTGGCCTGCTTCTCGATCATGAAGCAGAGCACATCTTCTGAAAACAAGGCAACAATGACATGTGACTTTTGCGGTTGTATAGCCACGTGCACTATGATGCGGTCATATCGGGCGAGATTGGGCCGACAGTTGCAGGCGTCTATCCACGTATGTGTCTATGCTGGAGCTGTCTAAGCTGTAGCTTCTAGCGAAGATGTGGAGACCGTGGGTAAGTGGTTGGCGCACGTTCTTCCACATAGGTAGTTGGATTTGAGATCGTGGAGCGAGGACTTCGTTATTCTACTGGTGTAAAGGGATTATGAACCTTTCCGCTGGTAGATGACCATCGGAGGTAACGTATGGTAGATATGCCCATACGAATATGTTTAGCTAGGTTTAGGGTTAGGGATATATTTTTTAAAATGAAGGGGAAGGAAAAAATATCTATATTATTGGTCATATTATGGCAAATTCTAAAGGCACTCCACATTTTACTCCAGGACAACCCTTACTTCAGGACAGCCCACCTTGATATAATTTTTACTTAGGACAATCCCAATTTTATTTTGGGTTTTCCAACTTCCCTTTAGGACTGCCATCGAAGTTGGCAGCCCAAACATAAAGTAGGACTATCCACAAAGTTGGCAATCCTACTTTATGTTATGATTGTCACTTTGTTGACAGTACAAATCCAAACTACCCAAATCCTTTAGAACTGGCAATAAAGTTGGTAGTCCTAACATAAAGTAGGACTGCAATAATGTTGGCAGTCCTACTTTATGTTAGGACTACCAACTTTGTTGATAGTTCAAATCTAAATATGTGGACTGCCCTCAAGTAAAAATATGGAGTGACAAACTTGTAAATAAATTGAAAAAAATTGGGCTGCCCTCAAGTAAAACTGAGGTGCCAATAGAATTTGCTCATATTATTTGCATAGTCATAATTAAGCTTGGATGGCAGTTCAAACGAAGCATGCAAAACCTAAAAAGTCGGATATTTAGTTGTCTATTAGGGTCTGCTTGGATTGAGGGGGAAAATATAAGCAGGGTTAAGGGGGGTTAAATGAGAGGGAGTTAAGCGAGGGGGAGTATAGTCAATACATAGAACCTTACTTGGATTGGAGAGAGAGTTAAGCGGGGGGTGTTTAATAACTCTTACTTGGATTGGAGGTTTTAAGTGAGAGGGTGATTAATAAAAATATGATAGTTACCAAAATAACCTTATTACATATGTCATAAAATTAAATTTGATTAAAATTTTAATTAGAACTTGTCAAAATATCTTCACAAATTAAGAAATTACGGATTAACATGTTGAGAAGAAGAAAAATGGAGAAAAAATTATGATATTTTATAAACAAATAAGAGGCATTTATGACTTTTTAAACAAAACCCCTCAATCACCCTCGTTAACCCTCCGATTTGGGGATTAAAAAAATGGACAAAAGAGTGTGAAATAAACCCTCACTTAACCTTCTATAACCCTTTCTCATAAACCTCCACCCTCAAACCAAGCATGATTTTATTTTTCTCTCACTTAACTTTTTCTCACCTAACCCTCTTAACTCTCAATCCAAGCAGACCCTTAGGGGGCGTTTGGTATGCGGAATACTATATAGCCGGGAATTCTATATTCCTGGGAATCAAATTCCAAGGAATTAAATTCCCTGAAAAATTATATTCCATGTTTGGTGACAATATAAATATTCCCGGAAAAAAATAAAAAATAATAATAACGAAAAAATGAACAAATATAAAAAAAATCGGTAAAAACGACAAAAAATCGGTAAAAACGACAATAACAAAAAACGACAAAAACGATGAAAAACGACAAAAAAATCGGTTAAAACGACAAAAATGACCAAAAAGCGACAAAAAAAGTATAAACGACAAAAATTAACAAAAAAGGGGTAAAAGCGACAAAAATAACCAAAACACGGCAAAAACGACAAAAAAATGATTAAAACGACAACAAAAGACAAAAAAAATCGGTTAAAACGACAAAAAATCGGTTAAAAAACAACAAAAAATGGGTTAAAACGACAAAAAAAAACCAAAAAACGACAAAAACGAAAAATAATCGATAAAACGATAAAAAGGGACAAAAAGTCGGTTAAAACGACAAAAAATTGGTTAAAACGACAAAAAATAACCAAAAGCGACAAAAACGACAAAAAATTGGTAAAAGCGACAAAAATGACAACACAACATAAAATCAGTAAAAATGACCAAAAAGCGACAAAAACGACAAAATTGACTAAAAATCAGTAAAAACAACAAAAAAGCTACAAAAACGACAAAAAATCGATTTAAACGACAAAAATTGACAAAAAAAAAAACGACAAAAATTGGGTAAAAATGACAAAAAATAATCCAAAAGTGACAAAAAAGACAAAAATATGGGTTAAAATGACAAAATTGCTTAAAACGACAAAAAATTGCTTAAAACGACAAAAAAAAGATAAAAACGACTAAAAATAATCAAAAAAACGACAAAAAAGACAAAAATGGGTAAAAACGACAAAAAATCGCTTAAAACGACAAAATATTGGTAAAAATGACAAAAAATGACCAAAAAGCGATAAAAACGACAAAAAAAGAAAAAAAAAATGTTCAAAACTAATCAAAATTGATCAAAAAAGAAGAAAAAAATTTGGACAAATTTTTTTTGCACGGGCAAAAGAAAAATACCCACATATTCTCAAGGGATAGAATTCCCATGTTTTGTCGGTAACTATTTATCCGGATATTTGTAATTCCCGAAAATAAATTTTTTATAAGGCAAACAAACGTGGTAACAGATTCTCATCTTAAATTTTTCCGGTAATAAAAAACATACCGCGTACCAAACGCCCCCTTAGAACTAAATCAAGATCATCATCATCATACATGAAAAATATAGATCCTCCGTACAAGAATCCTCCTAATTCATACCCCATTCACTCATCTGGCTGCGGAAAGCTTCGAAGTGTTCCTGCACGATACATTTTGTCATTAGACGAATGCCCTTCACGAGAGCTGGCGAATTGAGAATGACGGCAGGATGCCCATCTACTGGGACGACATAGTCCGGTGCTCCCCATCCGTAGTCGGCTTCAAAGAAACCCAGCCTCCTCCAGTCTATCAGTAAAACATTCGGATAGGTGAACGGAGGCATAGGCGGCCCCCTACCCCCTTCAACCATCTCAAGCACTGAGCTCCCACATTGTCCTTTGCTTCTTTCACTAACCTCACAATGTCGAAAATCGATCCACTAGCAATTCGTCCGGCAGTCGCTTTGAGTATGATGAGGTTCAGGCAGTTACCGTAGTAGCCGCCCTCCGGAGGAAGCCTGCCGCGGAGGAACCCGCGGACATTTGCAGCAGACGTGAGGCAAACGTCCGTGTCGGGCTGCTGGCCGATCGCTCGTGTCCGGCACTGCCAGAAAATTGCTAGCACGATGTCGAAAGTTGTGCATCTTCCGCCGCCTGTTTCTTTCTCGAAGTCGTCCTTCAGTTGGTTGATGCGGTCGGGGGAGATATCGGTGGTGTAAGATTGGAGTGCTTTGACTGTTGCCGGCTCCGCATTGGCATTGGGATCGGGCCGGGGCTGAGCCTCGGAACGACAACCCTGCACCACACTGGCTTAACTGTAGGCTCCGCGAGCCCTCTGGCCATCTCCCCAGTGGCAACCATCAACAGTCCCGCCCCGTTCCCGTCGAACATTGCATGAATGAATTTGATACCCACCATGAACCCACCACACATAATTCTGTAACCTGATTGTGTTTTACAAAACAAAGATAATAGATTCATTACTCTGTCTTCTTAGCTTTAACCCATAGATTTGGCAATGTTGCGACGAATATATAGGAGAAGAAGATCAATGTTTGAATTTTGAAATACAAATAATTAGGCTAATTTGCAACTTAATTTTTGTGAGGTCATTGTTTTAAATTTGTAAAATTTTGAAAGTTTACAGTAGCAAGCCGCAAAGTAAATGATCCACCATAGCAATTAATAGGAAAGTAAAGTGTAATTATTGGTATTTCGTTACAAAATAACCCAAATAATTGAAAGTATATATACATAAAACTATGTTCATCTCCAAATTGTAAATCCAAACAATTTTTTCTTATGTGACAGCTGACGTGGCGTGTTAAATAGCATATAACATAGCAGCTGATATAACAATTTAACCCTAAAAAATTAAGTATCCAAAATTTGTTTAATGTTAATTTTAATGTTAATATCAATATTAATTCTAATATTAATTTTAATTTTAATTTTAAAGTTAATTTTAATTTTAATATTAATTTTAACAGCCAGAATTAAAATTAAAATTAAAATAATTAATTTTGATAATTAATTTTTTTGATTAAATTTGTTATGCCAACTATTATGTTAGAGCATCCACAGTGGAGACACTCCAAACACGTACTCCAAATTATTAGAAACTGTGTCAATTATTACTTTTGGAGTGTCTCCTTGATATTGCCGCACAATGATACACTCCAAACAAATACTCAAAATTAACATCTTCTATTTTTTTTCTTTTTATTTTTCTTCCATGTTTGGTAAGATTTTTCCTCCCTTATTTTTTTTATTTTTTTCATGTTTGGTAAAATTGGTTAATATTGATAGGTCCATAAATTAATGTAGTAGAGGTAGAACACGTTCCAAATCTGGAGCGTCTTTTAGCTTTCTAGTAATTTTCAAGTATAGACAAGTGTCCACTATAATTTTCAAGTGCTACAAAATTTGGTTAATGTTAAAATATCACACTTGAAATCTCTCCCACTAGGATCCTCTTAGATGCCACACATTGTTATTTAGTACATTAAATCAGCTACCATGTAAAGAAAAAATAATTTGGAAGAATAATTTGTAAAAAAGCATCTCATATACAAAATAAAAAATTACCTGCATCGTAAAAGTTAATGCATCCTGGTCAACTTCGGGTGGAAGAGAAGGGAGGAGTTGCTCTTTAGAGAGATCAAAGAGAGTCTGCTCCTGGACGTACAAGTTAACATCCCCGAGGCTCTCCAGTCTACAGTCCGCTGACTCCTCGACGAACCAAACGCCTTCTCCCGTACAAGCGATCCCGTGCTCTCCGTCGTCGGGATCGGCAGCGTATTGTTGGAGTTTTGTTTGCCATGTGGGGTTATTTTTCTAATGGAAAAAAGGCTAAAATCAACAATTAAAGCATTCATGCTTTTTGCACTTGGGAAATTTATTTCCATGAGAGCTAAGCCCCATAGGGGCTTAGCGATTCGGACTCGGACTCGGGCTCATGAGGCGTTTTGTTGGCGCACTTTGCACTTAGCATCGTCGCTAGGCGCATAGTGCGCTTTAGTTGCTTTTTAGCACAAGTAAACAGAGTATTCAGAAGTGTTCTTTAACACAGTTCTGAACTTCCAGTAGCCTTCGAGAGAGAGAGAAAAGACGCCGCACCAGCGTTGCTTTTGCACGGGAGTTCGTGTCCGTCCAAGGAGTCAGAAAAGCAGGAGTGTTCCAAGTTCTCCGACGAACTTGCTGGTTCCTGGAAGCTGTTCGTGTAGGGTGAATAAAGCTTTGAGCAACGGTGATCATTCACCCCAGCAGGCCATCTTCCATCTTTCGCCAGTCACCTTCTTCGTTGCTGCCAGTAATTCTGATTGTAACTTCTTTTTAGAAGTACTACGATTGATTGCTTTTGATTACGAAATCTTTTTAGATTCTCGTAATTCAGAATCACCTTCCTTGAAGTGTTGATTTGAAATATTGTTTTTACAATTGTTTCATTGTCTCAGTTTTTTATCGAAAAATTGTGCCCCGGCAATAACAATCTCAAAGCTTTATTGCTACGATGAAAAACTTTAATGCTTCACTCCTCAACACTGACTTTTGTAAGTTAGAAAAGTTTGATGGAGAGCATTATCAAGTCTGGAAGAGAAAGGTTTATCTCACTCTTCAACTCAGAGACGTTGATCACGTGCTGCTTGAAGAGGAACCTACTATTCCAGATACTGGGTCTGCTGTCGCAATCACTGCGGCTACTAAACTTCAGGCCAAGTGGAGAAGGGAGAATAGCTTTTGCAGGTTGCTTATCCTGAATGCTATGGAGGATTCTCTAGCAGAATCCTACAGTAAGAAACCAATTGCCAGAGACATATGGGAGTCTCTGGAAAAGCTGTACGAAAAAGACAAGAACAGGAGCAAGATATTTATGGTTGAAAAATATCACAAATGGCTCTTTGAGGACGAGAAGTCCATGCTGCCGCAGGTAAAAGAATTTCTGAAGCTGCGACAGAAGTTGAAAGACGAGGCGATGCCCCTCCCTGACAAGTTTTTTATTGGAGGGATTGTCTCAAATCTCCCCGCTGGGCGGAGTAAGTTCTATGCAAACATGCATAGGAAGAAGCTTGAGATCAGCCTTGAAGATCTCTTGCATGAAATCTATGTTGAGGACCAGATACAGGCTCAACTGAAGGTGGACGCACTGTCCAAGCAATTGGCTAACGCCAATCTGGTTCATACCAAGGAACCAAGAAAAAAGCAGGCGGCTTCCCACAGCAAGAAGAAGGACCCTGACAATCTAAAAGTCAAGGAAACTTCTATAAAAAAAAAGAAGCCAAAGTCTCAAATACCTTACTTCAAGTGTGGCGAGAAGGGCTATTTTAAGAATGAGGGCAAAACAAAGACCAAACAATCAGAGCAAGGAGAGTCTAGTAAGGTATCTATGATCACTGACATTGTTGCTATGATTGCGCAGGTTAATGCAGTAAGGACTAACTCTGACTGGTAGGTAGACACTGGAGCCTCCTGCCATGTCTGCTCCAGTAAGGAGTGGTTTACCACCTATATACCTACTTCTGAAGTAGTTATGATGGCGAACCAGGCACAAGCTGAAGTGTTCGGGATCGGGACGGTGGTGTTGAAGCTGACTTCGGAGAAGTCTCTGACGCTTCAAGGCGTGAAGCACGTACCTTCTATCGCCAAGAACCTGATCTCAGGAGGCCTACTCTGCAAAGCAGGCCTCAGGATGGACATCAATGCTGGCCAGATGGTGATGTCTATCAAGAAAACATATTTCGGAAACGCTTTTTATACCGAAGGAATGTTCAAAATTCAGCTTGTAAATCAGTCCAATATAATTAATGTTATTAATGAAATCACTCCTTCTGCTTATACTCTTGAGTTGTGGCATAATAGGCTAAGACATGTTCATTGTAAACGAATAAACAGAATGTCTAGTCTAGGACTTATCTCCAAGTGTGGGGGTAAGGTAGAGAAATGTGAAGTTTGTGCTCAAACAAAGATCACAAGGAAACCCTTTCCTCGGGTTAATCGAAGCACAGATCTTCTGGGGTTGGTACACTCCGATATCTGTAACTTCAAACAGTTCTCTACCAAGGCCGGGATGAAGTATTTTATAACTTTCATCGATGACTTCTCAAAGTATGCGTTCATCTACTTGCTGAAGGCTAAAGATGAAGCATTCAAGAAGTTCAAAGAGTTCAGAGCCGAAGCTGAGCGGCAGACTGGACAACAACTCAAAAGGATAAGAAGTGATCGAGATGGAGAGTACATGTCTCATGAATTCGCATCGTTCTGCAAAGAACATGGAATTGTCAATGAGACTACGGCTCCGTACTCTCCTCAATCAAACAGAGTAGCAGAGAGGAAGAACAGAATGTTAACAGAAATGATTAACTCTATGTTGTTGACTGCTGGTCTTCCTAAGTGCTACTGGGGAGAAGCTGCATTGACGGCCACTTTTATTCTAAATAGAGTGCCTCATGCAACTTCAGACGTTACTCCTCATGAACTCTGGTTCAAGGTCAGGCCTAACTTGAATGTCATTCGAGTGTGGGGGTGTCTGGCATATGTCAAGCTTCTAGATCTGAAGATTTAGAAGCTTGGGATAAGGACTACTAAGACGATCTTCTTGGGGTATACCGAGAAAAGTGATGCTCGAAGATTTATTGATATTGAGTCAAATCATATCATTGAATCTCGCGACACAGAATATTTTGAAGACAAATTTGCAAGGCACAAGAATATTGTTCTTGCGGATGTTCCAGAGAACAATGAGGGTGCGCAGGTCTTCAATGAAGATGTGGTCCAAGAAGATGTTGTTGTTGTAACAACGGTTGAACCAGATCTCGCTGAGCCGTCAACGAAGCGAGTGAGGAGGCCGAAGGACTTCAGAAGTGACTTTGTCACCTATCATGTGGAAGCTGATCCGCTTACCTATGATGAGGCGATGAAGACCAAAGAGGCAGTTTTTTGGAAGGAGGTGATTGACAATGAAATTGATTCCATCACCTCAAATAACACTTGGGTGTTGGTTGATCTTCCTGAAGGAGCAAAACCCATCGGATGCAAATGGATCTTCATGAAGAAGATGAAAGCAGACGGAACTATTGACAAGTTCAAGGCTAGGTTGGTAGCCAAGGGGTTTTCTCAGAAGCAGGGGATTGACTATTTTGACACGTATGCTCCAGTAGCCCGGATAACCACCATGAGAATGTTGATTGCTCTCACAGCAATACATAAGATGGTGATACATCAGATGGATGTGAATACGACTTTCCTAAATGGCGAGCTGGCCGAAGAGATTTACATGCAACAGCCAGAGGGATTTGTCATCAGGGATCTTGAAGATAAAGTCTGCAAGTTGATAAAATCCTTGTACGGTCTTAAACAGGCTCCCAAAATATGGCATGAAAAATTTGACAAAGTTATAAGGTCAAATGGCTACATGGTCAGCGATACGGACAAGTGTGTTTACACGAAGTTCGCTGATGTAAGAGGTGTGATCGTTTGTCTGTACGTGGACGACATGCTTATCCTAGGTACGGATATTAGCTGTGCCACGGAGACAAAGAAATTCATCTCAAGCAAGTTCAGTATGAATGACTTGGGGGAAGCTGATGTGATCTTAGGGATCAAGATCATCCGGATAGACACTGGACTAGCGCTGTCATAGTCTCATTATATTGAGAACATGATCACTCGTTATGGGTATCGGGATCTTCCAGGGATCGATACGCCGTACAGGTATGATCTGAAGCTGAAGCCTAATTCAGGGGAAAGCGTTAGGCAGCTGGAGTATGCAAGCATAATCGAAAGTTTGATGTATGCTACTAATGCCACAAGGCCTGACATAGCTTTTATCATGGGAATGCTGAGTCATTTTACGAGCAACCCAGGTGCTGAACACTGGAAATCTGTGAAACGGGTTATGAGATATCTCAAGAAGACTCAGACATATGCACTGTACTACAGCAGAGATTCGCCGATAGTGGAAGGCTTCAGTGATGCCAGCTGGTGCTTAGAGGTAGAGAGCGAGAGGTCCACAGGTGGATTCATTTTCACAATGGATGGTGCTGCTATATCATGGAAGTCGAAGAAGCAGACTATGCTCTCACGATCATCCATGGAATCTGAGTTCTTTGTACTTGATACCGCAGCCGAGGAAGCAGAATGGCTTCGGAAGCTCATGTATGATCTTCCTGTGGTTGGGGCACAAATACCGGCAATACCGATATACTGCGACAACCAGGCGACTGCGGCGGTGGCATCAAATGACCTCTTCAACGGGAAGAAGAGGACTGTACGGTTGAAGCACAGGGCAGTACACGATCTTATCAAAAGAGGTGTTATTGCAGTGATTGATGTTCGGAGTCAGGAGAACCTGGCAGATCCGTTCACCAAGGGCCTCAAGCGCCAGCTGGTCGATGACACAGCTTGTAAAATGGGCATGAAGACATTCTGATATTGTATTATTGTATTCCTACCATAAAGTTTTATGCTATTAGTTCAAAGATTTATCTACTAGGCATCTAGCTTTTGGTTCAAGGGAGGACCACTAATCGGAAGAATATCAGGAACGGTGGGTACATGTTCTATTAGGCATGGAGAGGTTACGGACATATAACCACTGTTGTCTACTGTTATTTTCTGCGGAAAATTGTTCCTGTGGGAAGGTTGGCTTAATTGCCTTAATGAGTTCTCAGGCAGAGTGAATGCCTAGTGTGCTTTATAGGAAGCACGGTATAGCAGCACTACAAGGAGTGAAACTCCATGCTACAGTGGGGTGACTCCACAATTGTCACGCCCCGATCACGCTAGGGTCATCCGTCTTGCTTGGATCCCTGCGGGATCGATCGTCCTCTCTAAGACGTGATGCCGTGCAAGCCTAAGTTGCGCTTGCACAAGGCCATGTACCTGCACAAAAATAACTAGTCAAGCAAAACACACGCATATACCCATTAGTCAAGCAAAACACACGCACGCACCCATTGCAGAAAACCAAATATTGGACACAGAGATTTGAAATAGAAATACTCATTTTATTCATAGCTTGATTGGAATACAAGTACAAAGCTTTGCAACTCAGATTTGCCTTATAATTTGGCTACAAGATTCTCTTTGAAACACTCTTTTGAAATTAGCCACAATGCCCATACATGATATCCCTTTATTACAAGCTGGAATTGAAAGACACCTTCAGAAGGAAAAGAAACTTGAACTTGACTTGAAATGAAAGAAAGCTTCGAGGCAGTCTGCAGCTCTACTTGGCTAGACGAGCTTTAGTGCCTCCTTGAAATCCCCCTGCCTCCTTTGTTTCCTGAAAAGGATGCCCACAACGTGGGTCAGCACACATCATGTACTGGCGAGCGACTTTTGGCTGAACTCGCAAATCTCTGCACTAAATCAATATGTTGAGCTAACATTTACTAGTGATCTTTCTACTTGTCTAGGTTCTTTTTAATAATTCATAAGAACATGACAGTAGAATATAATCATAGCAACTTACCCTCGCCGGCAGTCATCCCTGCACAAAATCACGTTAGCACAATTTGCATAATGAGTAATTCATGATTCATCGTTGCAGATATTGAAGTTGTCATTCGGGTCATGCAGGTGGACTATTCTATATGTTGGTCTATGGGTTTTCCCCAAGATTAGCCGCTGTGACTCTTTGGTTTAGCTCGTCGCTAAGGACTCAGATATCGGCTACATTTTTAATATGGGTCCTTGCACCCAGTGTGCTCATAATCTCTCCTAGGCCGAGCGGTTCCAGGTGCCCCCAGATACCACCCGAGAGATAAATAATTCCTTGTATACAAGTTGTCCAAGACCAAATGCATGCTCTAGCCGTTCTATCAGATGAGACACACTTGGACTTATGCACAGATATACGACACGTTTGATTCGTGCCTTCAGGTTTATCTCAACACATACAAGTTCGTATGTACATGTCTACATTTTCAAGCATACTGATGACAAGCAGATGATCATTCTTATCGAACAGATAGAGTAGCAACACATATTATTGCATTTGATTCAATTCAATTATCTTCTCTTATCTTTTGTTGGGGTATCGTTGATCATCGGGACAAGGCAACAGATTGGACTAGAGATCATTTTATTAGGGCGTACAGATCAATGTTTGTTCGGTTGAAGAAACTCATCGAGATGAATCTTAGTAGAGAGAAGAAGGAACTTCACGCGCCGTTCACGAACAATTCACGCGGCCTACAATGGCACCAACAGTTGATTAGCATACTTCGTCTCTTTTTCTCAAGATTCGGAATGAATGCAAAATACGATGAAAGCGAACAATGAAAACCAATCATCGAAAACCAACACGAAAATGCTTTCATCAAAACCAAACAGCGAAGAGAAAACATTCAGCAAAACTCTTGGATTCATTTCAATAGAAGCCAATCCATCAATTGGAAAGATTCATTACATTTCATCCGTAATTAATCGATACCGGCAAAGGTTTCACCAAATACTCAGTTCATGACTGAGTCAACAAGCCGTAGGTATTACATAGTGGACCGCAAGGAGCGGGACACTACATAATAACCCACCGAAAAAAAGTTTTGTCCTCAAAACTTAAGAAACAAACACAACTCCACTATTGTTGCATTCTGAGTCAAGCAACGTGGAGAGGTTGTAGACGCGCGCATTAGTCCGCTGCGGCTGGTTCTACGGATGGTCTCGAAGGGGCGGTGGGCCTGGCAGCTGCCCACGCTCTTCATTATCATCTCTATTCTGATTTATCTTCGGACAATTTTGGATGGCGTGACCTTGCTGGCCATAACGAAAACAAGCATGATTTGCGGAACGACAGTCCTCCTTGGTGTGTCCATGCTTTCTACAGTGACTACACACCAAACCTTTCGTAAAGTGACATTCTTCATTCGCATGTCCTCGTCGACCGCAGTGGGAACAGATTGTTTCATTTCGTGGTTCCCCATCGGTCTTTTTCTTTCCGTCATGATTTCTCTTGGCGGGCTGATTCCGACTACTCTGCGCTTTGTTGGACGCTTTCTTCTGCTGGAACTGTTCCACCTGTAGCGCCGCTTCAAAGGCTTGAGAATAGGACCCGCATTCTCGATTCAGCACACTTAACTGGATGTCGTCATTCAGACCATCAACGAATCGATTTATGCGAGTCTGTTCCGTGGGGAGCAAAGCAGCGGCAAAATTTGCCAACTTAGCAAATTCAGACTCATAGTCCTCCATGGACATATCTCCCTGTTTCAGAGTGATGAAGTCATCCTCCATCTTCTTGCTCATGGCTGGAGGCAGATATTGATCCAGAAACGCCTTCTTGAACAAGGCCCATGAGATCTTCCCATTCCTAGCCGTTGCGAGCAGCGCCGGCTTCTTTGTCTTCCACCAATCCTTTGCCCGCAGCCGTAGAAGCATAACGGCACAAACTACCTTCTTGCCGTTGGAAACTCCTATGAACGCGAACAGACTCTCCACTTTATCAATCCAGTCCATCATCTTATCGGGTGATGTCCCGCCTTCAAATTCTGGAGGTTTCGCGTCTAAGAAGTCCTTTGGCCTAAAGACAGTGTGCCTTTGCGCTGGCTGGGGCTCATCACCCTCTACGGGCTCGATTTCGGGCGTTCCCGTTGGTTCCGTCGCTGCGGTGGCATCTCGATTTGCCGCAAGCGCCGTGACAAGCTGGGTCAGGGCATCTAACTGCTTTTGTTGGGCAGCCGCTCGGGCCTGATGTATTTGGTTGTTTTTCTCACTATTCTGTCTCTGCAGTTCCAACATTCTCATGATCCGTTCTACCGGATCGGTCGAGCCAGATGGACGAGGAGGAGCCATTTCTCTACAAAATAGTATAACTTCTGTCAGTCTCATAAAATATTATGGACTTATTGTATGGGGCATTGGTTTTCATAACTCAAAATCGGGACACTTTTGAAAGCCGTCAAGTACTTTATATATTTTTTTCAAAATCGATATTTGCAAGAGGCCAAGGACGTAAAACTGTGCTCTGATACCACTTTGTCACGCCCCGATCCCGCTAGGGTCGTCCGTCTTGCTTGGATCCCTGCAGGATCGATCGTCCTCGCTAAGGCGTGATGCCGTGCAAGCCTAAGTTGCGCTTGCACAAGGCCATGTACCTGCACAAAAACAACTAGTCAAGCAAAACATACGCACACACCCATTAGTCAAGCAAAACACACGCACGCACCCATTGCAGAAAACCAAATGTTGGAAACAGAGATTTGAAATGGAAATACTTATTTTATTCATAGCTTGATTGGAATACAAGTACAAAGCTTTGCAACTCAGATTTGCCATATAATTTGGCTACAAGATTCTCTTTGAAACACTCTTTTGAAATTAGCCACAATGCCCATACATGATATCCCTTTATTACAAGCTGGAATTGAAAGACACCTTCAGAAGGAAAAGAAACTTGAACTTGACTTAAAATGAAAGAAAGCTTCGAGACAGTCTGCAGCTCTACTGGGCTAGACGAGCTTTAGTGCCTCCTTGAAATCCTCATGTCTCCTTTATTTTCTGAAAAGGATGCCCACAACGTGGGTCAGCACAGATCATGTACTGGCGAGCAGCTTTTGGCCGAACTCGCAAATCTCTGCACTAAATCAATATGTTGAGCTAACATTTACTAGTGATCTTTCTACTTGTCTAGGTTCTTTTTAACAATTCATAAGAACATGACAGTAGAATATAATCATAGCAACTTACCCTCGCCGGCAGTCATCGCTGCATAAAACCACGTTAGCACAATTTGCATAATGAGTAATTCATGATTCATCCTTGCAGATATTGAAGTTGTCATTCGGGTCATGCAGGTGGACTATTCTATATGTTGGTCTATGGGTTTTCCCCATGATTAGCCGCTGTGACTCTTTGGTTCAGCTCGTCGCTAAGGACTAAGATATCGGCTACACTTTTAACATGGGTCCTTGCACCCAGTGTGCTCATAATCTCTCCTAGGCCGAGCGGTTCCAGGTGCCCCTAGATACCACCCGAGAGACAAATAATTCCTTGTATACAAGTTGTCCGAGACCAAATGCATGCTCTAGCCGTTCTATCAGATGAGACACACTTGGACTTATGCACAGATATACGACACATTTGATTCGTGCCTTCAGGTTTATCTCAACATGTACAAGTTCGTCTGTACATGTCTATATTTTCAAGCATACTGATAACAAGCAGATGATCATTCTTATCGAGTAGATAGAGTAGCAACACATATTCTTGCATTTGATTCAATTCAATTATCTTCTCTTATCTTTTGTTGGGGTATCGTTGATCATCGGGACAAGGCAACAGATTGGACTAGAGATCATTTTATTAGGGCGTACAGATCAATGTCTGTTCGGTTGAAGCAACTCACCGAGATGAATCTTAGTAGAGAAAAGGAGGGACTTCACGCGCCATTCACGAACAATTCACGCGGCCTACAATGGCACCAACAGTTGATTAGCATACTTCGTCTCTTTCTCTCAAGATTCGGAATGAATGCAAAATACGATGAAAGCGAACAATGAAAACCAATCATCGAAAACCAACACGAAAATACATTCATCAAAACCAAGCAGCGAAGAGAAAACATTCAGCAAAACTCTTAGATTCATTTCAATAGAAGCCAATCCATCAATTGGAAAGATTCATTGCATTTCATCCGTGATCAATCGATACCGGCAAAGTTTTCACCAAATACTCAGTTCATGACTGAGTCAACAAGCCGTAGGTATTACATAGTGGCCCGCAAGGAGCGGGGCACTACAACAATGAGGTTTCTATATGTGGGGTGCTACCTAGGAATAGGATAAAGCCTCGGCTTTGCAGGCCAAGTGACAGCTGCATAGCACCACAAATAGGCAGTTAGCCTAATGTTGTATGTTAAATATAAAGAGGGGTGTAGTCAGCACTACAAAAAGGAGGAGTTCCTCATGTTACAGTGGCACGACACCACGATGAGGTACCCGGTTAAGGATAAAGCCTCGGCCTTGCAAGCCATGTCTATGCGGCGTAACATCGCAAGGGAGCCTAAGGCTTCATGCTGGGTAGTTTGGCACTACAAAGAGGCGGTTGCCTCATGCTATAGTAGTATGACACTACAATGAGGTTTTCGGTACGGGATAAGGCCTCGGCTTTAAGCCATGTCATGGCGGTGTAGCACCTCAAGGGAAGCACAAAGCACTTCATGCCATGTCTCTTTGTAATGAACTCACCTATAGTGTATGGACAAAGAGATATCAGGCCATCTCTTGAGGGTAAACTTGTAGACGCCCAAAATTATACACTGAAACCAGGCTGGCACAGGGCCTTTAATGTGTAGCCAGAAGCACATGTTACATTATGTGAGTGGAAAGAATTTCAGCTATGATGCAGAATTCAAGGCTTAGTCCATTCTTGTATTATAGTCTGATTTTTAATCCATGCGGAAAGATTCAAGTCGTCAGCGACATCTCTCCTAATGCATGATGGACAGTTACTGTGGGGAACACTTATACCCATATATAGAGATATGTGGGGGATTGTTAGAGTTTTTGTTTTTTCCTTTAGAAAACTTTAGTCCCACATCGAAAAAACAAAGAGATTGTATCTCTATATATTAGCTTTGCTATTATTGGAGATGCACATGTGGTGTGGAGGTGCACATGGGTTTGCCATGTGGGGTTAGTTTTCTAATGGAAAAAAGGCTAAAATCAATAATTAAAGCATTCATACTTTTTGCTCTTAGGAAATTTATTTCCATGGGAGCTAAGCCCCGTAGGGGCTTAGCGACTCGGACTCGGACTCGAACTTAGACTCGGGCTCATGGGCTCATGAGGCGTAATATGGCGTTTTGTTGGTGCACTTTGCACTTAGCATGCCAGTATCGTCGCTAGGCGCATTGTGCGCTTTAGTTGCGCTCGTTGCGCGAGCCACTTCCGCTGTCACGTTGCGCAAGTCCAGTTGTGCTGCTCAGTTGTGCATGCCCAGTTACGCAAGCCCAGTTGCGCTGCCCAGGTGCACGCCCAGGTTGCGCTCAGGTTGTGCTGGGTAGCGCTGGGTTACGCGGGTTGCTCGGGTTGCGCAGGCACGCTAGTTTCGCTGCGTGCGCCGTGTACGCAGTGCGTGTAGTGCGCACTGTGTGCGCAGTTCAGAGCGCACTCTGTCGCACAGAGTGCAAGGAGCGCAGGGTACGCGCAGTTGGCAGCAGAACGTGCGTTTGCATGTTCTGGGCGGTTGCTACATGTTTGGGGTGGTTTTTACCACGTTTCTAACTTTGTGGCAACCGAACAGTTGCTGCAGGGCCAATATAAGGCATCCTCTCTCTCTCAAGGTTAAAAAATATTACAGAATAGAAAGAGAAGCCACTACAGAAAGTTTACGAGTGTTTTTTAGCACAAGTAAACAGAGTATTTAGAAGTGTTCTTTAACACAGTTCTGATCTTCCAGTAGCCTTCGAGAGAGAGAGGAAAGGCACCGCACCAGCGTTGCTTTTGCACGGAAGTTCGTGTCCGTCCGAGGAGTCAGAAGAGCAGGAGTGTTCCAAGTTCTCCGACGAACTTGCTGGTTCCTGGAAGCTGTTCGTGTAGGACGAATAAAGCTTTGAGCAACGGTGATCATTCACCCCAGCAGGCCATCTTCCATCTTTCGCCAGTCACCTTCTTCGTTGCTGCCAGTAATTCTGATTGTAACTTCTTTTTAGAAGTACTACGATTGATTGCTGTTGATTACGAAATCTTTTTAGATTCTCGTAATTCAGAATCACCTTCCTTGAAGTGTTGATTTGAAACATTGTTTTTACAATTCTTTCATTTTCTCAGTTTTCCATCGAAAAATTGTGCCCCGGCAATAACAGTTCGGCCAGCCACGGGATAGTAAGGGACCAGGGGTTTGGCCACTGCTTCACGTAGGACTTTGGCAGCATGTTTCTTTCCCTTCCGAAACACTAGAACCACGGGCACAAGGAAACCCGACGGCATCATGCGGTCCTCCTTGGAGAAGGGGAGATCGCCATCACAACCGTACGACGACTACTACCATCATCATCCGCTGCCAACACAACGATCCCCACCACCAACAAGTCATGCCCGACCGGCCCTGCGCCTCGGCACCAAGGCCGACGATGCCCTCAGGATCGGAGACCAGATCAGGCGGCCTGCCAGGGTCGTGCCGCCCGGACCGCTCCTCCAGTGCTCCACCGAGCACGTGTCCAATAATGCGTGTGGAACTTCCTCCGCCCTAGATGTGACCACCGTCGTAGCTTCCTTGCGAGCCACCGCCATCAGCGTCTCCTGTGCTGCCACCGTGTAGTGGTCGTGCTCGACCGAAGTGACCGAGACCCCTCCGTGCCTCCTCGTGTGCCGTCGGCACCCAGCTCCGCGTCGTCGATAGTCCGTCAAAACCCCGGTGACCCCTTCTTCTTCCTCTCTGCTTCGTTGTAAATCTCTCTCTATTCTTTTAATATATTAGTTTGGTTTTTTTAGTTTTGGACTGGAAAAGAGATTAGAATTGGGCTTATATTTTGGGCTTTGCATTTGGGTTCGGTATGGGGCTTTATTATAATTAAAAGTATTTTCTGGTTAATATTTAGTTTGGGGCCTTAAGAAAAGTTTTGGGCTCTTTAGTTGGGCCAGGCTATGAAAAATTATTAATGGATTTTTACATACTTTGGTTATTTTAGATTTAATATTTTTTGGGTTGGGCTTTTGATTAAAGGGATTTTTGGACTTTGATTTTATTTTATGAGATTAATTTATTTGACTTTTATGTTAAGTATTTTTACTAGATATGTTGGTACGAGTTTATCTATAATGGATTTAGATTAGATTTTACATGCTAACAAGAATTTTTATGGCTATATATGAATATATTTTGATAAAGTTTATATATTTAAGTTTATTTATAAGTATATCTATAAGTGTATTTTAAAAAAGGACTTTAGTTTTGATTTTATAATATATTTGGGCTTAAGGCCTAGGGCATATAGATTATAAATACTATTATTACTATTATTAGTTATTATTATTTTTGTTATTATAAGTTACTAAATAATATTTGTAACAAACAAATAATTTGGGCATTGGATTGGATTGGGTTGATATATATATATATATATATATATATATATATATATATATATATATATATATATATATATATATATATATATATATATATATTCAACAGACTTTTACGTAAGTCATTGGACTTGAGAGTAATAAATATCTTGGGCTTACAATATATTTGGGCTTCTGTATTATTCCTAAATATTTTATATGAGGTTTATAAATATTTTTTAAATAATTATAAATATATATTTTTCTAAGTATATATATATTTTCTTATTATAGATTTCTTTTATTTAAATTCTGTCGAACACCGAGTCTTGATCATATTTCTAATTTCTTGTGAATTATGACTATTTTATATCGACCCTAGGCCAAATGGACCGTTCTGGACCCAATGGCACTGTCTGTTCCATCGTTAGAGGCCGTCTTGCATAGTTATGTCATCTGTGACTATGCCAACATGATCCAGTCACAAGATCAACAACAAATTAAGGCAAGTACACTTTCTGATTGCTTTTCGATTCATAGTAGTCTTTTCATTTCATGCTTATATATATGTCTTGCTGCTTATTGACACGTTCGTCACACGGAGTAATCGGGAGGGAAAATATCTTTGTAGACATGTGGACTACCCAGAACTATTCCCCGTGTCTTTCGTGGAGAATAACAGCTGCATACGACACGTGCAGGGTGCCTGATTTACATGAAAATATCTTAGTAGACATGTGGACTACCCAGAACTACCCGGATATAATGGCAAGAAGGAAACA
This sequence comes from Iris pallida, assembly GCA_029216955.1. NCBI lineage: Eukaryota > Viridiplantae > Streptophyta > Magnoliopsida > Asparagales > Iridaceae > Iris > Iris pallida. The sequence goes on from JANAVB010001799.1 coordinate 11,034,459, forward strand.
ATGATAAAATCCATTCTGCTTATTTGTTTAAAGGAAGGAACCATTTTGAAACCAGAGCTACAACATCAGATCTAAGTTAAGGTCTAGCAAAATCACCAATTCATTGTATTAGGAAGAAATTTATAGCAAAAGTTACACAAGGTTGTAGTAACAGCTAGGCTACTCCTACTCATACTCCTACTCCTAAGTTATTTGATGATGGGGTACAATTTATACAACAGAATGGTACGATAGAGATGGTATGTTTAAAAACCTTCTCAAGATACAATCTGATAATCATATGCGTCTGTCCAAAATCATGTTACTCAGAGTCCTCGCCATGCCAGTAAGCAATGCTGCGAATAACGATAGATTCCATAACTAGGGTATGCACCTCTACAATCATGTCGTCTGGAAATCTCGCTATGCCGACTAGTATAGCTGCGAGAAATTCCAAATATCATAACCAAGATACGTACATCCGAAGCCAGGTCTCCATGTTTCTGCCACGCCAGCTAATATGGCTGCGATAAACTACAGGTTCCATAATCATGTAGACGTTTTACCATCCCTGTATTTCCGTCAATATATGTTATCAGAAGGTACCGTAACTCAGGCCATAAAATTCATCTCGATGGGAAAATCAAAATCAACAACGATTCATCAAAGTCCAATTCAATAATCAAGGAGTGAGAGCGAACAAAACAAGGGAAAGGATTTCAAATTGAAGTTTAAATAAGATTCTCAAGGGTCATCCCAGGAATCTTTCAAGGAATCCTAACTGTGATTGAGTACCCTCAAAGCATATCCTAATCCTACTGCAGGCTGTAGTGATACTCTAGTTCGAATACCACTACATAACTCGACCTGCATGGGCCACCACTAAAAACGTGTCAGGACCCGCACCCTAGAATAAGGGCACGTGACGTGGGTACGTCCAGCCTACGCCGCAGTGTCGGCGGTAGAACGCTGTCCTAGGTCACAACATCTAACAATTTAAGGTAATGACAGTTATACTCCCCGAATGGGGGTGATATAACATAAATATAACTCAATCACAGCTAAGGTAGAACAGGAATGAGATAGAAGATAAAGATAGATAACATCCAGGAATGTAACATCACAGAGATACAAATCCAGAATTCTAAGTGTCTAAAATAATACATCTCAGAATATCTTAAAGTCTAATACAGAAATCCCAAAATAGTAAGACAAACCTAAACTAATGGAAGTAACATCAACTGCTAGCAGGTCCAAGTCACTAGTGATGTCTAATGCTGCACCAAGAGGGATAGGCACCAGAGCCTCATCATTCACTGTAAAATTTTCAACAGGTCCAGTCAGGACGGAAACGAGCACATATCTCTCAAAACAGTTCATAGCAGGTTAGGAGTATAAATCATGCAATAGAGTAAAATACCGGAAGTGCTAAAAAGGAAGTACGAGTAAATAGGAGATATTTTGTAACTGAAAGTTAATACATGATAGTTGTAAGTGGCTACATGATTTAGAGCATAATGGTTATGTAAACGGCTTGGGGGCACATGAATACAAATAAGGAGGCACATTTATACAGCTACTTGGGATAGTGTTCACATAACCAATTCTACTCACCCCACCCCAATCAGTACACAAGGATCCATTCAAGTTACGTTATAAGCACATGAATACAACTAAGAATACGTGAACTCATGTAATGAGTAGTACATGAGGCACGTGAAAGCACATGAGAACATGTAAAAACATGAACTAGTACGAGTACAAGGAGTACCTGATGCACATGATAAAGTACATGAACATGAAATACCCGATGCACCCGTAAAGGGATAACATCTCAGGAAGGGATCCATATAGTACTAATCCGTGAAGATACGTGTCAGCATCATGTAGAGTAATCTAGAGCAAGAATATAATCCAGGTAAGTATGAAAAGATCAGAGAATGTGCTCGCCTGCTAACTGAAAGTCTGAGATGAAAATACTGTCCGAAGAGTGGTGTCTGGCTCCTATTAGAACAGCACAAGTCACAACGAGTCCAGAATGGTAAATAATATGCACTACAATACGTTCTACAAGAATCTAGGTCAATCTAGGCCAAAGTCAACTCTTGGTCAACTCTGGTCAACCCTAGAAGTCAAACTAGGTCAACCAAGTCAAACCTAGGTCAATCTAGTCTATACTAGGCTAACTAGTCCATTCTAGGTCTAACAAGACTAAACAAGTCTAAACTAGACTCACTAGCTAAACAAACACAACCATAGGCCAATAGACTATACCACATTCAGTTCCATATCCAAAATAATACACAAGTACAATATGACTATAAACTCTAATGTAGGAAATCACACATTAAACTAGTTAGATAGGCTAATAGGATAATCACATGTTGGTGTGCTATACAAAACAGCTTAGAATTTCCTATAGGCTATGTGAATACAAAACAACCTATATGGTAATTCATATAATATACCCATTTGTACATAGAGAGGGGCACTCAAGTTCATGTGTATGTGTGTGTGTGAGAGATTGAGTGAACATGGTGGGGATACATGTGTGTGAGGTAAGGCATGTGTGTGTGTTAGGCTTGTGAAATATGTGAAAACAATGGCTAATCTAAAAATAGTGAAGGAGTGGCTAATGTGTGTGTCAAGAGAGTGTTAGGGTGTGAGTGAAAAGGAAGAAAAATAGTTAACTAATCTAGGGAATCTGGGAAAATGGTTGACAGTCACATGAATAGATTTCCAGGTTTAGTAAGGATGTATGACAGTGTATAGGAAGGGAATTCAGTGAACTATTCATTGATAGGGAGTATGTGTATCAAGACACCCTGAAAATAGGAATACAAAACAGTGGGCATAGTAGGAGAAAATTTAGTGAACTTCTATAGGAAAGCAGTGGCTTGTATAACCTCTGTGTGTGTGTGTTACCTGTGCACATGAGGTTCCTGAAAACAGTAGAATGCATTAGGAAAAATCAGTGTAGATGAAATGAAATCAATACACAGCAGTACACATTGCCAAGAGGAAAACAGGGAAATCATTCTCAGTCCAAAACAGTCACCCCAACTCTCAGTTATAAGAATGGAAGGAAAACCAATTTCAGGATTGAGATGAACCCATTCTCAGTTAAGGAAATCAGTAAAATCAGTGAACCAAATACCCATTCACATACCATAAAAACCAATCGAATGCAAATTGAACCAATCTCAGTGAACCAATTAATCAGTGAAATGATACAATATAATTTAAGCTATCATAGAAACTAACATCACAAATTATTTTTGAAAGTAAGTAAAAATCGGATTAAGGACTGAAGTAATCTCAGGTTCTTTTTGAATGTATAACAGTGACAGGAAAACATGAATCAAAACATTCTTTAAGCTCATGTAATATAAAAGGAAATATATTCCAGTTTTCCAGCAATTCGAAAGCCCACCAATTGTCAAATTCCCATTCTAAATCAAAGTCTAATGAATATAAATTGAATCATTGAAATCAGTTAACAATTGAATGAGTCATTTCTATTTCAGTTCAGTAGGAAAGAACCCAATCCAAAGCAGTCAACAGTGTGCTAATTTAACAATGTGAAATCAAACATTCATTACAGTATTTTAAGAGTGAAACTTAGTTAAGAGGAAAGGAGACCAATCCCATATTTCTATATTCGAATTCAATTCAGTTTACAGTAAGGAGGAACTCATTCACAGTTTATTAAGGAACACAAACTCAGTTTAATAGGAAGAAACAAATCTCAGTTAAAGGAAATCGGTTCTATTCCATTAGAAAACCAACACAAATGCCAAATTCTCATTTACGACCCAAAAGCATAATTCAAATGTAAAAACTGTACTAACATGGACTAACAAACATGTAGGAATAACTAACAGTGCAAAATATTACATAAAACTGGGAATTAGAAGTTAGGAAATGGGGAAAAACCAAGTATCAGGACAGTATCAGAAAACATGCAGTAAATCCCAATTCGAATCCAATTCCCCACATCAAAACTAAACTAATATGTAAATTAATTCTAACATATGTCATACATTATATCTAGGACCTAATTAACAATATAAATCACTATTAAAAACATTTAAAACTGAAATTAAACAGAGAACAAAACTCAGTACTGTGCACGCACTGTGCATTATCCATGCACGCACGATTCCGTGTCCGACACGACACAAGGGTTCGTGCCACTTGACACACGTGATGTCAGTGGTCGCCCCTTAGTGTGTGTCAAATATTTCGTGTCTTCGTGTCGTGTCCTGCGCACAATTGCACCCGAGTAGCAGGGCAGCTACAGTGCCCGTACACGCGCGCGCGTGTCAGCGTGTACACGTGTCTGTGGCAACTCGATACGACACGAAAACCACACTCAGACACTAGAAACTCATAAGCGACATCAAAACCCTAATTCCTATTCAATTACATTCCTAAAAATTAATCGAAATGCCCTTTGGGGCATTTCATCAAACACAAGCACCATGTCACTGATACGTGTCCAAATAGGACACGAATTGGACACAAAACTTAGGGTTAGCTATTCCTACAGCTAGGTTAGGGCTAGGGCATTCCTAAAATGATTTTTAACAGAATTTAGGAGCAATGGAAGGAATTATACCTATAGGTGAACAATGGGTCAAAATCTCCAAATGGGAAGAGCTCCACAAACTACCAAACTTTCTCAAATTGTGTTCTTCATGTAAATACCCATTAATAACAGCAAGAAAACTATTATTAGGTCCTAATGCAATTTGTTTAAAGGAATTTGGAGAAGAAATGAATTTTCTAAGGATTTACAAAGATGGGGACTCACATCTTCCAAATGGCAATGCTTCCTAAAGAGGCAACCCTAATTTTAGGAGCATATAAATAGGGAAGGGCTGACCATAGTGGGCTGGTCAGATTTCCTAGGGTTAGGGCTTGGTTCAATGGGTGTGGGCTATGGGCCATTAAGCCTATTAGTCATAAAATGACTTGTGACTTCACAAGCCATTACTTAATCAAACTAGCTCCTATTTCCACCAAACTAATCCCAATGAGTTAATCCTCATGAACTTAAGTCACCCTAGGTTTTCAAATCCTAATCACAAAGTCAAGACCTATGTTTTCTACTAGGTTAGTCTACAAGGTCAACTTAAGTCAAAGTCTCTAAAACACCAAAAACAATTATTCTAAAAATCACTCAAAAATCACATTAATTATAAATAATAATAATAATTCAAATTAAATTCTAAAATTTTTAAAAATGACCAAAATACCCTCATTTGGAAAACTGGATGTTACAATCCTACCCACCTTAGAAAAATTTCGTCCTCGAAATTAAGATGATCGTACCCCTTCTAGGTCAAACCCCCACAATCAAAGTCTCAGAAACCTATTTAAATCATTCAGTTGGAAAATATAACCTATGAGGTCATGGCATGTAATATCAGTCTGGGGTCTCATCTAGTTACACCAACATGCTACAGTACTAGGCAATCACAAGGTATCAAAACATACAACAATATGGTAGGGTGCATCAATTTCAAAGACTGGCTAAGATATAGGTCAAAGACTCACCTCTAACTAGGTCTGGTGGCTGGAACTCCCTCCCGAAGGTGGAGTCCTGGCTGGGATAAGTGCAGCAGGACAGTCTCGCAGCCTGTGTGCAGCTGACCCATATAACAGGCACACCCCTCTTCTCTTCCTACAGATGTCCCACACATGTCCAGGCTTCTTACAGAAGGTGCAGGTAGGCATTCTCTCAGTTGGCCTCTGTTGAACAGGAGTCTGGACTGGGTAGGCTGGTCTAGGGTGATAGTCTGGGTGCTCACGGGGCTCTGGGTATACACTGCTCCTCGGCCTCTTAGAACTAGGCTCTCCTCCTGAATGTACCAAATCCCACAGCAGTTGGATTCCAAGGCCCTGCTCCTTCAGGATCTCAGCCTGAACTCTCTGTGTCTCTAACACATCCCGAAGAAGTCTAGATATCTGAGCTCCGTCAGGAAATAAACCTGCCGAGGGTATGGTATGGGGTACTGCTCCTGGAGGCAGAGGAGGAGATGGGGAAGAACTCTTGGTCTCAGATGAGACTGCCACTCTCTCCTGAGTAACAGGTGGTGGAGGGAATTTTTCTGGTGAGGATGCTAACACCTCCTCGATGGCGGAAGGTGCCACTACCTTTGGGTCAGCCTGAGTGGTCACTACCTCCTGAGCAATAGGAGGTGGAAGCATACTATCAGTAGCTGTAGCTGCTCTCAGGCGACAGTCTCGGGTCATGGGTGCCATACTGGAAAGGATAAACACAACAATCATTAAGGCTGTATAACAGTCTACCATTCTATCTATAAAATTGTAATATATTAAGCCTATCTGAAAACTGGTAATTATCAACAACCAATTAAAATATAAAAAGGGGGGTACAAAAAAAATCAAATCAAAAGCTTAAGGAACGAAAGTCAATAGCATTGAAATCCAATCACGATACATGTACAGAGAGGTAAGGATTAATTTATGCATCTACATACACTATAATATGTATACAGAACTGTACATATATATATATATATATATCCATTTAGCTATGTGAACATAACATAGAGCTGAAGGGTTAGGTTTTCATGGCAGTTGTGAACATTAGTGTAGAGTGTTAAGTGTACATAGGTTAAAACTTGAAATAAAGGGTTCAATTATTCAGTTTAGCTCATCATTACATATTAGATCTGAAATTGAACTACACATATTGAAAGCAGTGTAAAAAATGTTAACATGAATTCAGTTTTCAAAATTTTGGAGAATTTGAACATCAAAACCAACTCAATGTTTACCACAACCACAACCTAACATGTAAGAGTATGAACCTAACATTATATACCTGCACACAACCATGTATACGGCTCAAAATATTACAATTTAAAACTGCAATTTGAACTAAACTCTTAGAATCCAAGGTTAAGGGTTTACTATGTACACAGTCTCAGATTTGACAATTCAACACAAAACTCAACCAAATTTTTTTTGAAATAAAGCCCTGTATATAACATATATGTGTAGTGATGTAAGCAAACTAATAACATGAAATTTAAATTTAAATTATGAATTTAATATGGAGAAACATAGAACTAGTCACTGATACTGTACTATATTAGAATATTAGGATTTTGAGAACTTAACATTAATCATATTAACATGCATTTAGATAGGTTGGTAAACAAGTGTAGTGTGCATACGTGTCAGGCAAGTATCTGTGTCCACTATATATATATTTAAGGCAATACCGGATATAATGGCAAGAAGGAAACAGTGATAAAATCTATTATGCTTATTTGTTTAAAGGAAGGAACCATTTTGAAACCAGAGCTACAACATCAGATCTAAGTTAAGGTCTAGCAAAATCACCAATTCATTGTATTAGGAAGAAATTTATAGCAAAAGTTACACAAGGTTGTAGTAACAGCTAGGCTACTCCTACTCATACTCATACTCCTAAGTTATTTGATGATGGGGTACAATTTATACAACAGAATGGTACGATAGAGATGATATGTTTAAAAACCTTCTCAAGATACAATCTGATAATCATATGCGTCTGTCCAAAATCATGTTACTCAGAGTCCTCGCCATGCCAGTAAGCAAGGCTGCGAATAACGATAGATTCCATAACTAGGGTATGCACCTCTACAATCATGTCGTCTGGAAATCTCGCTATGCCGACTAGTATAGCTGCGAGAAATTCCAAATATCATAACCAAGATACGTACATCCGAAGCCAGGTCTCCATGTTTCCGCCATGCCAGCTAATATGGCTGCGATAAACTACAGGTTCCATAATCATGTAGACGTTTTACCATCCCTGTATTTCCGTCAATATATGTTATCAGAAGGTACTGTAACTCAGGCCATAAAATTCATCTCGATGGGAAAATCAAAATCAACAACGATTCATCAAAGTCCAATTCAATAATCAAGGAGTGAGAGCGAACAAGACAAGGGGAAGGATTTCAAATTGAAGTTTAAATAAGATTCTCAAGGGTCATCCCAGAAATCTTTCAAGGAATCCTAACTGTGATTGAGTACCCTCAAAGCATATCCTAATCCTACTGCAGGCTGTAGTGATACTCTAGTTCGAATACCACTACATAACTCGACCTGCATGGGCCACCACTAAAAACGTGTCACGACCCGCACCCTAGAATAAGGGTACGTGACGTGGGTACGTCCAGCCTACGCCGCAGTATCGGCGGTAGAACGCTGTCCTAGGTCACAACATCTAACAATTTAAGGTAATGACAGTTATACTCCCCGAATGGGGGTGACATAACATAAATATAACTCAATCACAGCTAAGATAGAACAGGAATGAGATAGAAGATAAAGATAGATAACATCCAGGAATGTAACATCACAGAGATACAAATCCAGAATTCTAAGTGTCTAAAATAATACATCTCAGAATATCTCAAAGTCTAATACAGAAATCCCAAAATAGTAAGACAAACCTAAACTAATGGAAGTAACATCAACTGCTAGCAGGTCCAAGTCACTAGTGATGTCTAATGCTGCACCAAGAGGGATAGGCACCAGAGCCTCATCATTCACTGTAACATTTTCAACAGGTCCAGTCAGGACGGGAACGAGCACATATCTCTCAAAACAGTTTATAGCAGGTTAGGAGTATAAATCATGCAATAGAGTAAAATACCGGAAGTGCTGAAAAGGAAGTACGAGTAAACATGAGATATTTTGTAACTGAAAGTAAATACATGATAGTAGAGACTGTAAGTGGCTACGTAATTTAGAGCATAATGGTTATGTAAACGGCTTGGGGGCACATGAATACAAATAAGGAGGCACATTTATACAGCTACTTGGGATAGTGTTCACATAACCAATTCTACTCACCCCACCCCAATCAGTACACAAGGATCCATTCAAGTTACGTTATAAGCACATGAATACAACTAAGAATACGTGAACTCATGTAATGAGTAGTACATGAGGCACGTGAAAGCACATGAGAACATGTAAAAACATGAACTAGTACGAGTACAAGGAGTACCTGATGCACATGATAAAGTACATGAACATGAAATACCCGATGCACCCGTAAAGGGATAACATCTCAGAAAGGGATCCATATAGTACTAATCCGTGAAGATACGTGTCAGCATCATGTAGAGTAATCTAGAGCAAGAATATAATCCAGGTAAGTATGAAAAGATCAGAGAATGTACTCGCCTGCTAACTAAAAGTCCGAGATGAAAATACTGTCTGAGGAGTGGTGTCTGGCTCCTATTAGAACAGCACAAGTCACAACGAGTCCAGAATGGTAAATAATATGCACTACAATGCGTTCTACAAGAATCTAGGTCAATCTAGGCCAAAGTCAACTCTTGGTCAACTCTGGTCAACCCTAGAAGTCAAACTAGGTCAACCAAGTCAAACCTAGGTCAATCTAGTCTATACTAGGCTAACTAGTCCATTTTAGGTCTAATAAGACTAAACAAGTCTAAACTAGACTCACTAGCTAAACAAACACAACCATAGGCCAATAGACTATACCACATTCAGTTCCATATCCAAAATAATACACAAGTACAATATGACTATAAACTCTAATGTAGGAAATCACACATTAAACTAGTTAGATAGGCTAATAGGATAATCACATGTTGGTGTGCTATACAAAACAACTTAGAATTTCCTATAGGCTATGTGAATACAAAACAACCTATATGGTAATTCATATAATATACCCATTTGTACATAGAGAGGGGCACTCAAGTTCATGTGCATGTGTATGTGTGTGTGTGAGAGATTGAGTGAACATGGTGGGGATACATGTGTGTGAGGTACGGCATGTGTGTGTGTTAGGCTTGTGAAACATGTGAAAATAATGGCTAATCTGAAAATAGTGAAGGAGTGGCTAATGTGTGTGTCAAGAGAGTGTTAGGGTGTGAGTGAAAAGGAAGAAAAACAGTTAACTAATCTAGGGAATCTGGGAAAATGGTTGACAGTCACATGAATAGATTTCCAGGTTTAGTAAGGATATATGACAGTGTATAGGAAGGGAATTCATTGAACTATTCATTGATAGGGAGTATGTGTATCAAGACACCCTGAAAATAGGAATACAAAACAGTGGGCATAGTAGGAGAAAATTTAGTGAACTTCTATAGGAAAGCAGTGGCTTGTATAACCTCTGTGTGTGTGTGTTACCTGTGCACATGAGGTTCCTGAAAACAGTAGAATGCATAAGGAAAAATCAGTGTAGATGAAATAAAATCAATACACAGCAGTGCACATTGCCAAGAGGAAAACAGGGAAATCATTCTCAGTCCAAAACAGTCACCCCAACTCTCAGTTATAAGAATGGAAGGGAAACCAATTTCAGGATTGAGATGAACCCATTCTCAGTTAAGAAAATCAGTAAAATCAGTGAACCAAATACCCATTCACATACCATAAAAACCAATCGAATGCAAATTGAACCAATCTCAATGAACCAATTAATCAGTGAAATGATACAATATAATTTAAGCTATCATGGAAACTAACATCACAAATTGTTTTTGAAAGTAAGTAAAAATCGGATTAAGGACTGAAGTAATCTCAGGTTCTTTTTGAATATATAACAGTGACAGGAAAACATAAATCAAAACATTCTTTAAGCTCATGTAATATAAAAGGAAATAAATTCCAGTTTTCCAGCAATTCGAAAGCCCACCAATTGTCAAATTCCTATTCTAAATCAAAGTCTAATGAATATAAATTGAATCATTGAAATCAGTTAACAATTGAATGAGTCATTTCTATTTTAGTTCAGTAGGAAAGAACCCAATCCAAAGCAGTCAACAGTGTGCTAATTTAACAATGTGAAATCAAACATTCACTACAGTATTTTAAGAGTGAAACTTAGTTAAGAGGGAAGGAGACCAATCCCAGATTTCTATATTCGAATTCAATTCAGTTTACAGTAAGGAGGAACTCATTCACAGTTTATTAAGGAACACAAACTCAGTTTAATAGGAAGAAACAAATCTCAGTTAAAGGAAATCGGTTCTATTCCATTAGAAAACCAACACAAATGCCAAATTCTCATTTACGACCCAAAAGCATAATTCAAATGTAAAAACTGTACTAACATGGACTAACAAACATGTAGGAATAACTAACAGTGCAAAATATTACATAAAACTGGGAATTAGAAGTTAGAAAATGGGGAAAAACCAAGTATCAGGACAGTATCAGAAAACATGCAGTAAATCCCAATTCGAATCCAATTCCCCACATCAAAACTAAACTAATATGTAAATTAATTCTAACATATGTCATACATTATATCTAGGACCTAATTAACAATATAAATCACTATTAAAAACATTTAAAACTGAAATTAAACAGAGAACAAAACCCAGTACTGTGTACGTACAGTGCATTATCCATGCACGCGCGATTCCGTGTCCGACACGACACAAGGGTTCGTGCCACTTGACACACGTGATGTCAGTGGTCGCCCCTTAGTGTGTGTCAAATATTTCGTGTCTTCGTGTCGTGTTCTACGCGCAATTGCACCCGAGTAGCAGGGCAGCTACAGTGCCCGTGCACGCGCGCGCGTGTCAGCGTGTACACGTGTCTGTGGCAACTCGACACGACACGAAAACCACACTCAGACACTAGAAACTCATAAGCGACATCAAAACCCTAATTCCTATTCAATTACATTCCTAAAAATCAATCGAAATGTCCGGGGCATTTCATCAAACACAAACACCATGTCACTGATATGTGTCCAAATAGGAGACGAATTAGACACAAAACTTAGGGTTAGCTATTCCTACAGCTAGGTTAGGGCTAGGGCATTCCTAAAATGATTTTTAACAGAATTTAGGAGCAATGGAAAGAATTATACCTATAGGTGAACAATGGGTCAAAATCCCCAAATGGGAAGAGCTCCACAAACCTCCAAACTTTCTCAAATTGTGTTCTTCCTGTAAATACCCATTAATAACAACAAGAAAACTATCATTAGGTCCTAATGCAATTTGTTTGAAGGAATTTGGAGAAGAAATGAATTTTCTAAGGATTTACAAAGATGGGGACTCATCTCTTCCAAATGGCAATGCTTCCTAAAGAGGCAACCCTAATTTTAGGATCATATAAATAGGGAAGGGCTGACCATAGTGGGCTGGTCAGATTTCCTAAGGTTAGGGCTTGGTTCAATGGGTATGGGCTATGGGCCATTAAGCCTATTAGTCATAAAATGACTTGTGACTTCACAAGCCATTACTTGATCAAACTAGCTCCTATTTCCACCAAACTAATCCCAATGAGTTAATCCTCATGAACTTAAGTCACCCTAGGTTTTCAAATCCTAATCACAAAGTCAAGACCTAGGTTTTCCACTAGGTTAGTCTACAAGGTCAACTTAAGTCAAAGTCTCTAAAACACCAAAAACAATCATTCTAAAAATTACTCAAAAATCACATTAATTATAAATAATAATAATAATTCAAATTAAATTCTAAAATTTTTAAAAATGACCAAAATACCCTCATTTGAAAAACTGGGTGTTACAACGTGTCAGCATCAAGTAAAGTAATCTAAAGCAGGAAATATAATCCTAAACAAGATATAAAATGATCAGAGAATATACTCGCCTGGTATCCTGAATATCTGAAGAGAATATGTTGTCCGAGGAGTGGTGTCTGGCTCCTATTGAACAGTACAAGTCACTATATGTCCAAAATAGTAAAATAGACTGCTACAATACATCTACATGCTGTCTAGGTCAAACTAGACTAAAGTCAACACTTGGTCAACTCTAGTCAACCACACTAGTCAAACTAGGTCAACTAGGTCAAGTCCTAGCCCAAACAAGTCTAACAAGTCTCACTAGGCCTAACCAAGCCTAGGCTAGCACTCACAAAATCACAAGGCAATGTGAACCACAACAATGCATAATATAAAATAGATACTATATATAAATACAAATACATACCTTCATACATACATGCATATCCACATTACATACATATTTATATATATAGGCATATGTTACATCATGCATATTTACATAGTTACATAGATATATACATTCATACACATTTACATACATACTTTTATACATTATATATGATAACATTCATTACAAAGAAATATATTTTACTTATACCTTTGATTTATTCATTCATTCATATATGACATTCATTCATGCATTTATACATGCATTCATTCATGTTATCACTATATACATACTTGATTCATGTATCCACATATACACACATGGATACACAATATACATGTATACATTCATACATGCTTATATTGCATACATGCATACATACATATCATGTATATATACATACATTACATACATGCCTACATATATATCATATATGCATACTTGCATTCATTCATGCACATTACATACTTACATGCATGTATACATTATATACATTGTATACAACATGTAAAAATATAAGAGGGAAAAAAGGGAAAAAACTGAAATGGAAAGGAAAGAGAAGGAAAAATATAAGAAAAAGGAAAAACAGTGGACATATACATGCTTGCATCATATATTTTACATTACCCTACATGCTATCATTATATATTGCATTACATTATTTATACATTATGCATTCATATCTATCATTACATGTATATCATGCATTCATATATAGCATTCACTATATACTTTCATGCATACATTATATATCATTATTTCATTCATGCATTTATTTATTGCTTACATACATTACATTGATTGCATTCCTACATGCTTGCATTCAACCATATATATATATATTAATTTAAAGAGGATATATATCAAATATATATATCATTTCATTCATCTAACATATTATGTATTACATACACTACATTCATTTAATATCCATACTACATAGGCTCATAGGTTACACAAAATGTCTATGTCGTATAGTCACTCTTCTACTTAAAACTAATACTGTACCAATTGGGACTTTACTAAATTCTAGGATTACATTACGTCGTAGCCCTTCGTGTTAGCTTTCCGAAACTTCAAACGGATCGCATTTTCATGTCCGTAAGCTCCCGGAATCGCGAAAACACTGAAACGCGTTCGTCTTTCGTACAGCTGACACTCAAATAATTTTGCAGAAAGTTTCAGAACGAATTTGGCTTATTAAAATATATATTTGGAAAGCTAACTTCGATACGGTTCTTTTAAAAAAATGAAAGATAAATCGAAGTTCTAAGCTAAAAGTTATGACATTTCTAAGTTGCTTTGGTTAATAAAAACGTGGATGAATATTATGACGAATTTGAGTTGTTTTGAAAAAAAATACATGTAGGCCAAGATACTTGGATACCAACATAGGTATCCAAATGAAACTCATTCTAACCATCCTAACTAAGGTCAATCCACTCTCTAACCATTCTAAAATTGAATTTAAATATCTATTTAAACTATTAGCATACAAACATACACATGGGGTGTCCTAATTTGGGATCTATCAAGTAGGACATAAGACACATATCTAAAATCCTCAAGAGAGCTCCAAATGGCCTCAAATTTGAATCTAAAGGGGACACATGCATGAGGATGGATCCTACGGATTCAAAACTAATTTATATGCAAAGGAAATCGATTTAGAGGATGAGTTTTACCTATTGGGAGTGGAATCCCAATGAAATCCTTTAGGACACGTCTCTGATACGAAGATCCCTCAAAGTAGACACTCCTCCTTGCACTTCTCTTCCAATCCTTGGTTGCACCCTTCCCTTGGAGAATGGGAATGATTGAGGGAAGATTTGGTGAAGGAATGATTTGATTTAGAGATCAAATCAAAGGGAAGGCTATCTAAAATTAGGGAAGAATAAAAGAAAAATAAAAGAGGCAAGATTGTAATGAATGAAATAAATCATTCTCCCCTAAAGGTGGCTGCCATAAAGAGTCTATTAGGGCTAATGGGAAATATCCTAATTGCCCCTCTCTAGTCTCATATGGTTAAGTCTAGACTAGGTTCAAGTTTGGGGTCAAAAGGATCTAGTTTTGAGTCTCTAACTTAACCATTCTAACATGATAAAAATTAGTCTAACTAACTAACTTAAATGTTGGGTTTTGTGGGCCATGCTTAACTTAATATTGGGTCCCATCTAGAGTTTAAGCTACCCGGGTCACAATACAAGTCGGAACGAGACGAAACTCAAATCCGACTAAACAAATCCAATAAAAACAATATTAAAAATATAAAATTTTCCCAAAATATTAAAATATGAAAAATGACCAAAATCATAATACATCAATTTAAATATTATTAAAATAATCTAAAATTCACCAATTAATTAAAATCCTAAATAATTTAAAAGTCACAAAATAACCAAAATACCCTTAGCCTAAAAAGTTGTAAATAGTCATTCTAATCACATGGTTAGGTCCCCATGGTCATGGTTAGTCTCTAGGCTCAACAGTTCTAGGGTTCACTAGCTAACACATCAAAATTATAATTCACCAATTTTAAATAGTATTAAATTAATTAAAATTTTCCTATAAATCATAAATCCTATTATTAAATAATAAACTTTTACAAAAGTTCAAAATTACTCTCATTTTAGAAAAGTGGGTGTTACACCTGCACTTGCAGATAAGGAAGCAGAACTCAAGGACATCCAGGTTGCTATGCAAGCTGACATGTCGGATGGGCCTTTGGCGGCTCAGGAGGAAGAGTTAATCGGGGAGGTCAACATCCTACAGCTGCTGGATGAAATATATGCGGCCCGACGGATAAAGTGTTTCTTGCTTAAGGATGACGACAAATGTTCCAAGTTATTCTATGATGTGATTCGTGCTAGACAGGATCGGACCAGCTTCTCTCAATTATTAAATAGGGAAGGCAAGTTGGTTGGCGCCCCCTCTGATATACAGGAAGAGACTGTCAGGTATTATTCTGAGTTGTACTTCCAAACTGATTCAGCCTTTATTTTTTCTAACATTGTTTGCAAGATTCTGTTGACGCCGTATGTTAATATCCAGTTACTCGTGTCGGTTAGTTTAAAAAAGGTGGAGTCCATTGTCATGAAGGTTGACGCCAAGAAGGCTCCGGGCCCGGATGGCTTCAGTAGTGGTTTCTACAAACGCCACTGGGATACACTTAAGCAGTCGGTCCTGCAGGCAATACAAACGTTCTTTAGAGAGGGAATATTGTTGAAGGAACTTAATCACACGTATGCCAAAGAAAGAGGGGGTGACATCTCTGGCAGATTTCAGACCCATTGTGTGATGTAATTATTTATAAAAATAATTACGCACCTCATGTGTAGGCGGATGGAGGAGATTATGCAAGTCTTGGTTTCTCCAAACCAAGCGACCTTTATCAAGGGTAGATCTATTGCGGAGCACAGCCTGCTAGCATACGAGATGGTCCAAGAGTTCAACAAAGTCAGGTACATGAAGGCTTATGTAAAGTTAGACCTGCAGAAAGCCTATGATATGGTGAATCATGATTTGTTTGCCAAGTATTGTTGTCTATGGGGTCTGATGTGCATGGATTACGCGGATTCGAGAATGCATCTCAAAAGCTACTTTCTCCGTGCTCAACTGCGGTACTCCATATGTGTTCTTTTGCAGCAACAAAGGTCTTCGTCGGGGGACCCTTTATTTCCATACCTTTTTACGATCGTCATGGAGTACTTCACCTACATGATGGATGTGGCAGTAAATTGGAGGAGGATTGAGCCCTTCTACAAGAGGATTAGTTTGTTTGTATCTCATCTCATCTATGCTGGCGACCTTTTGGTCTTCTTGCGGCCGACTATGAGGTGGTTGACATCTACTTATGAGATTATAGATGGGTTTGGAAGGCTATCAGGGCTTCATCTGAACCGGTTCAAAAGTCGGGTCTACTTCAGCGCATATTATACTCTGAAGGTGGAACGTGCTGCAGCTTTAAAAATTGGAAAGGAAGAGTTGCCGGTCAAATACTTGGGAGTTCCGTTGTTAGTTACAACGCTAGGGATTTGGAATGTCGCAGTCTAGTTGAGTAAACTCGGCGGAGGGTGGAGGGGTGTCAGGCAGTCGGTTTGTCGATTAGTGGTCGTATAGAGCTGGTTCGCTCTGTTATCTCCACTCTTGCTCTCTTCTGGTTACAGACTATCCTAGTACCAATTGCTATTGTCCGAAACGTTGAGCGCATATGTGCCAATTTTATTTGGAGAAGGGGACTGCATGCAATAGCTTGGAAGCAATTATTCCATCCGAGAGATGAAGGGGGTGGGTCTGCGCCCACTATAGGCAGTCAGAGATGCAATAGGGCTGAAGCAAGTGTGGAAGTTAATCAAAAGAGGAAAGTTGTGGTCAGAGTGGATGGAGAGTCGATACTTGGAGGTAATTTTGGGCTTGTATGTACAATAACAACTATTATATCACCTTGAAATCTATTCTACGCAACTGAACAACACTCAAATCGTGAATTCGATAGGTGATGCAGGATGGCGCTAACACTGACTTATGGAATGATCCATGGGTGGAACTTCAATCCTTGTTGGAGAGACTAGGTGATCATGTAATGCCCCATTCCCAAAATACATAGGACCGAGTACGTGAACATGCCAGCTGCACATATACGAAGAATACTCCAATATATGGAACCCTCGTATACGTACATAAGCTGTATAATAAATAATCACAGGCCAGAATAATATAATCTAATCTCATCACAGCTCAATACAAAAGATAATAAAGTCCAGATAATAAATAAGTTTATCAAAAGATAGTCGGGTGAACATACTCACTCCAAAAAGCTATAAAAATAGTCTCATAAGATCGGAGTCCAACCTCCGCAAATTATAAAGAAAAGAGATGTAAAAAAAAATTCCACTAATGTCTCAAATAAGGAATAGACTAGAAATCAGTAGGAACTGCCCCACCATCATTGTATGAAGGATCCAAAGCCACTCCGTACTCCCGCAGGAAGTCGTCTAATCCTAGAGAGATAACCAGGTCCTCATCGGGACGTAACAAGATACAAGAAAACACCATGCCACGTAATCTGTGATATATAATATAAAAGAAAAGAGGATGCATACAATAGGGTTCCTGACCAGTCTACTGTGAATATGCAGTTGAGATACAATCATTCGACGCATGTGCCCCGGTTGAATATAGGATCAGGTATAGTCCCCTCTTGGGCACTAGTGACCAAGCGCATAACGTTCAAAAATGTTAGTGGCCAACCTGAGAGGATAATCATACCCGTATCTCTAGCGGAGCTTCCGGGTTACAAGAAAAGTGTAATGAAAGCCCATACGTCAGGTATTGTTCTCCCCATCCAATGCCTAGTATCATCATCTCCATGACTGATATGAACCTCTAGTAACCGCCAAGTCTTCTAGCATGCAATTCTATTGGCAGTTACTCCTATAGGTCGCACACTCCATACGTATCGGTGGCTAGCCGACTACGCGGGTACGTGTCCTACATGTGACTCACATCACGTGGTAGAGCAAGTATCAAGGCCGTATGAGATATACCATTACCTCATCAACAATAGGTGGTCACTAGGCTAAGTCAATGCAAGATAAATAAATAAAAACAAGAAAACAACCGCTAGAGTCGCTTGCACCCAAGTGTGACTTGGACGCACAGTTTTATAATAACAACAAATAAAAAATGCTAAAAATAACAACTAAAAATAAAATATGTAAATCAGAGAGTAAGGTGGCAAGGTATCTTGCCTGGGGGTACGAAGGTGGCAAGTCCAAGAATCACAATGTCAGCAAAAGAATTGTTACAATCTCCAAACAACTCCGGATGCTGAAACAAACATCAAGAACGTACTCGAAATAAGTGATATACTTTGAAAATGCCTGTCCAAAAGTCTAATTCTGCAACAGGGGCAAAATCGTAATTTTGGGTCAAAACGGTGTCCGCCGTTGGACCCATTTTGTACCGAAACGCGTGCCAATGTCTACGGTCTCTAAAGTCGTCAAAATAAATGTCTATAGATTCGACTTAAGGAGACGAATCCAACGGTATGTCCAATTTTGGATTCCGATGAGCCGTGCACAAAATTGCCTATTGGGTCGGGTTACGGGCCCACTAAATTTGACGTTCTGATCAACCTTCTCAGAATCGGACCATATTTGGCATACAAGACCAAAAAATTGATACGGTCCTGATGGCACAAGTTTCGCGTCGATCCGACGAACGTGTACGAAGTTATGGCCAAGTCTGCAAAATATCGGTACGGAGGTATCTCGATGGATACACACTGATTTCGTTGCGCACGCACAACAAAATCGAGTTCCGTCAGTTCCCACATGTCAGCAACACCCATACGCGCCTTTCGATGCATGTAGTTTGCGACCACGTTGCCCGGTTTGTCGGGACGCACACCGTATCAGACAGGTTTCCAAAATTTTCAGTTATTTAAAACATGTTTTTCCTCTAACTTTGACTACTAATAACTTCATGCATGATAATCGAAATCTAGATCTAACAGGTACGTTTCAATCTTGTTTATATTGACTTCGACTGTTTTCAACTAGTTTATCAAAAACTCTAATATTCTGTCCATAAATTGGCTTCCAAATTGAATTTTGAAACTGGTTCAAAATACTATTTCACGGCAGTTTTCGCTCGACTTGGCGTCGAGTTTACGGCCGATCCATGGGACGGTATCAAATTCCCTTTGAAGGGACTCGAAGAGGGTTACCTAGGCTATCTAGACGAACTTGTGGATCAAAATTTGATCGAAAATAGACAGAGATAGGAAGATCGAAAAGTGGGTACTGGCTGCGTTACAAAAACAGGGGACCCTATTTTGCCGTTGGTTTGGGCTGCCCCGACGACGCTTCGGCGGGCTGGGGCTGGGTGCAGGCGGTCAAAGTCACACGCGGGACTTCGGGGTCGCACTGGGATGAAGTGTTGGGGTCGAGGGCATGTGTAGACAAAATATTTTGCTGAAGACATATATATAGGATTTAAATCCTATTTATAATTTGGATTTGGCTAGGTTATATGCTAGGATTGTACACAATCTGATGGAGAATCCCATCTGGATTACTTCAAAAAAATTGGAAGGATTATACAAGTTGTGGAGAGATTTGGAATTCAAATCATTTCTTTTTTTTTGAATTCTTTTCTCTACTCGGCTAAAAGGGAGTCGGGTTTTAGTAGTTACTGTTCACTCGCGAACAGTAACGAATGGCCCCTTTTTCTTTCTTTTTTTCTTTTTTTGAGAAAGTTTTTTTATATATGCTTATATATATCTACTCATATATAAAAGTATTTATATACACATGTAAAGGTATATCAATAATTACCAAATATTATATATAAAGTCATTAAAATTTCTAAATTCAATATACTCAATAGTATATTACGACCAACCTTTGTAAGCAATACATCATATATATATACAAATATATATACACCTATATATATCACTTTTTTAATATACTTCCCTATACAAATAAATTCCTTGTATATATGTAAAATATATACTATAAATAAAAATAAATTAAATAAATTCATATAAAATATAGGGGATTACATCCTACCCAACTTAATGGAATTCTGTTCACGAAATTAAACTACGATAGGGGGGTCGAATGCAATGCAGTGCAATATTAAGAATCTAACACGAAGATATACCTTGGTCTTCAAACAAATGAGGGTAACAATTTCGGATGTCATCCTCGTGCTCCCAAATAGACTCTCATGGCGAGTGATGTTTCCATGCCACGCGAACCAACGGTATAGATTGATTCTACAACACCTTCACTCGGCGATCGAGGATACCTACTGGTTGCTCTTGGTATGATAAACTCGGTCCAACGGTGATCTCGGAGTGATCGAGCACGTGACTGCTATCCGCCCCGTATCGTCTCAACTGCGACACATGGAATACGTCATGTACTCCCTCAAACGACGGTGGCAATGCCAATCTGTAGGCAACCTCTCTAACACGTTCCAAGACATCGAAAGGGCCAATGTATCTTGGGCTCAACTTGCCACGTCCTTCGAATCGAATCGTGCATCTAGTGGAGGATATCTTCAAGAACACATGGTCGCCTTCCTTGAACTCCAAGGGTCAACGACGATTATCTGCCCACTGCTTCTGACGATCCTGCCCTGCTCGCAGGTGGTCTTATATCTTCTTGACCTTCTCCACTGTGCTCAAAACCAACTCGGGCCCCAATATCTGTCGCTCTCCGATGTCGCTCCAACAGACAGGAGATCGACACTTCCTACCATACAATACTTCAAATAGAGCTATTTGAATGCTCGTTTGATAGATATTATTGTAAGAAAACTCTACAAGATGAAAGTGGTCTTCCCATGATCCACCAAAGTCAAGCATACATGCTCTCAACATATCCTCTAGCGTCTGAATAGTACGTTCTGACTGGTTGTCTGTCTATGGATGGTACGCCATGCTAAACTTCAAATGCATACCCAAGCTGTCCTGCATACTCCTCCAAAAGTGTAAGGTGAACCTCGAGTCACGGTCTGACACAATGCTAACTGGTATACCGTGTAGCTTCACTATTTGCTTCAAATATATATCCACCAAAACTTCTGTGGACTGCCCCACTCTAAAAGGTAAGAAATGGAATGACTTGGTAAGTCTATCAACAATCACCCATATCGCATCTCGTCCACTAGGACTCCGAGAAAATCATGTGATGAAGTCCACAGTAATATGCTCCCATTTTCACTCGAGAATGGACAGCAGCTGCAGTAATCCGGCCGTCCTCTGGTGCTCGGTCTTCACTTATTGGCATACCAAACACTTGGCCACAAAACGAGCTATCTCCTGCTTCATTCCATGCCACCAGTAATACTGTCATAAGTCCCAGTATATCTTAGTTCCTCCAGGATGAATAGAGTAAATCGAACTGTGTGCTTCCACCATCAATTTCTGCCACAACTCTCCATTAGGAATGATCACCACATCGTAATGTCCCATCGTGAAGAATCCTCAATCCCGTCTGCTCTTCTGCTTCTGTCCTCTCTCTAAGCCGTCGAAATCTAGCATCCGTGGGCAATGTCGTCTAGATCTGATCTACTAATGATGATTGTACTTGGAGATTGGCTAATACGCCATCTACTCCGGACAATACTACTTTAATACCAAGTTGTTGCAAGTCTCTAATCAACTCCTTCTGCGTAGTAAAGAAGAGTGCCATGGGCTTAAGACTTAATGCGTCTGCCACGACATTAACCTTGTCCGGATGATAATATAGCTCGATCTCGTAATCCTTCATCAACTCCAACCAACGTCGCTGTCGCATATTCAACTCTTTTTGTGTAAACTCGTACTTGAGGCTCTTATGATCAGTGTAGATATCTTCCTTCTCGCCATACAAGTAGTGTCTCTATAGCTTCAAAGCAAAGATAACCGTTGCGAACTCTAGATCGTGGGTAGGGTAATTATTCTCGTGCACCCTCAACTGTCTCGATGCATATGCTACTACGTGACCATGCTGCATCAATACGCATCCTAATCCCTTCCCGGATGCATCACTATATATCACAAATCCTCCCGAGCCCGATGGTAGTGTCAAGGTAGGTGCAGTGGTCAAGCGCTTCTTCAACTCGTCAAAAGTGGCTTGACACTCATCTGTCCATGCAAACTCCTGATCCTTGCAAGTGAGTCGAGTCATAGGCGCCGCTATTCGAGATAAATCTTTTACGAACCTTTGATAATAACCCTCAAGTCCAAGGAAACTTCTCACTTCGGAAGCTGATGTAGGAGCGGGCCATGCCTTGATTGTTGCAATCTTCTTCGGATCCACTGATATGCCGTCTCCAGGAACAATGTGTCCAAGAAATGATACCTCCTTGAGAAAGAACTCACACTTGCTAAGCTTTGCGTAAAGTTGTTCATTCCTCAATGTTTCCAAAACAATCCGTAGATGCTGCTCATGCTCCTCTTGACTCTTGGAGTAAATCAAGATATCATCTATGAAAACGACTACAAATTTCTCCAAGTACTGGTGAAAGTTCTTGTTCAATTAAGTTCATGAAAACTGTGGAAGCATTGGTCAAACCAAAATACATAACCAAGAACTCGTAGTGTCCATACCTCGATCGAAAAGCCATCTTCGTAATGTCTTCCTTTCGAACCTTCAGTTGGTGATAGCCCGATCGTATGTCGATCTTGGAGAATACTTCAGCTCCACTCAGTTGATCGAATAGATCATCTATACATGGTAGGGTGTACTTGTTCTTTACCGTCACTGCATTCAAAGCTCTGTAGTCGATGCACATACGCACTGTCCCGTCTTTCTTAGGAACAAAAAGAACGGGCGCTCCCTATGGTGACGCACTGGCACGAATTAAGCCTTTCTCTAATAAGTCGTCAATCTGCAACTTCATCTCTACCAACTCCTTGGGTGCCAGATGATACAGTCGAGATAAAATAGGCTCGGCTACGGAAATAAGCTCAATAGAAAACTCAATGTCTCGGTCAAGTGGCAGTCCTGGCAAATCCTCGGGGAATACATCCTCGAACTCAGTAATGACAGGGTGCTGAGGGGTGTCCTACATCATCATGTGAGTCCCCCATGGTGTATCACAACTCTCCCCTTCTTCCTTGGTGAACTCGAACTCCGTCGCATTCGGTGATCTAAAGACAATACTATCCTTATTGCAGTCTATACGAGTGAAATGCTGGCTCAACCAGTCCATTTCGAGAACCACGTCGAATGTCGACATAGGAAATACGAGAAGTCGTGCCTTCATCTCTCTATCACATATCACTACAGGACAAAGTCTACAAACACCACTAATAGGTACAACTCCTCCTGCAGTGAGGATTCTAATATTTTTAGACAAAGGTGTGATGGTATTGCTGTGTCTAGTGGCAAAACTAGTAGCTATGAATGAATGGGTGGCTCCAATATCAAACAACGTAATAGCAGAAAATGAAGCGACTAAAACCATACCTTCTATGACCTTTGCCTCTGTCTCTATATCCTCCATAGCAAGCGAGAATTCCTGCCCAAAATTTTGTCCTGTACTCTAAGCTCTGGCCTTGTTGTACTGTGTGCCTTGGGAAGGCAATGGTGGACGAGGTGCTCCTGCTGCTGGTCGGGGAGCTGGGAGTACTGAAGCTGTAGGCCTCCAGGCCTGATGTGCATGTACTAGTGCTCGTTGCTCGGGACAATCTCTGGCCAAGTGCTGTCCCGATCCACATCTCATATATAATCCCAAACGAAGTCGGCAGTCATCTCTGATATGACCTTGTCTTCCACAAAAGTGGCAAGTGGGCTTCTGGTAGGGTATAGTCCTCTACTGGTACTGTCCTGTGGTCCTCCTGATAGGTCCTTCCTGAGTAGCTCAGGTTGATGTAACTGCTGGTGTATGGCACCTCGATGTCTGTTGTTGTTCCTTGCAAAGGATCTTCTGAGCATGAGCTTCTTCCAAGACAGCTGAATGGGAGACTCGAGACTGGGTAGTCGTATAAGACTTGAGCTCTGGTGCAAGCCTCTGAAGGAATCTTCTTACCTTCTCTAACTTTGTCGGGATTAGTCCCACACCAAATCTACTCAGGCAATTGAATTCTGAGTCATACTCATCAACTATCATATTCCCTTGCTTCAGGTGAAGGAACTGGTCGTATAGACCGTCTCGAACATAAATAGGGAAGAACCTCTCATAAAATACATCATAGAACTTCTTTCAGGTGATCCCAGTGCCTAATCATCTCTCTTCTGCTTTCCACCAGTGGTGAGCATTATCTTCTAACAGTAGGTCCACTGCTATCATCCTCGAGCTGACAACTGGGATGCCTTCAGTAGCTTTTCTATATTAATAAGCCATTATAACACCTCTAGTGGCTTCTCCGTTCCTTTTAAGGCCTTGGGGTTCATGTCTGTAAAAATTTTAATAGAGCCTTCATAAGGATGCAGACCCGGTACTGGTGCTGGTACTGGAGGAGGAGGTAGAGGTCTAGCTAAGGCTGCCATCATAGTCTGTCTCATCAGCTCAGTCTGCTGCCACTGAGCCTGCTTCATGGCGTACATAAACTGGAAAGTAGGGCTCCCATCAGTCGATGGTGGAGGCATCTGAGGCCCCGACTGTGGTAGAAACTGCTGATAGAATGGTGGTGGTGGAGGCAGTGGTACATTCCCTTCCGGTGGCATAGTAGTGGTCTGCCCGGCCTGGATGACTGGGGGTGCTGCGATCTCTAGGTGCACTATCGTTGGAGTCGTGGTAAGCTGCGACTGTCCTGGCTAGTACGGGGTCACCGAGGTTATCGGAGGATTTTGTTCCTCTTGGGTGGCCGCATGACCAGAGGTAATGGCCAAGGTAAAAGTGCGTCCGCTTCTTAGATTCATACTGTTGGCACGAGGAAGAATAGGACGATATTAGGAGATGTTAGACGTAAGGTAATTCAAGTAATCAAAGGAATTTGAAAAGATTGGAAGTCAAGGAAAGTGGTAGTTCTGGATGAGATACTATTCATATTCCTGTATGCAGGCTTGTTGGGCACAGTCATGTAACCCAACAATATTTTCTGACCTGTATGGGCCACCACAAAAACATGTAACGCCCAGTCCAAAAATACATAGGACCGAGTACGTAAACATGCCAGCTGCACACATACGAAGAATATTCCAATATATGGAACCCTCATATACGTACATAGGCTGTATAATAAATCATCACATGCCATAATAATATAATATAATCTCATCAGCTCAACACAGAGGATAATAAAGTCCAGATAATAAATGAGTGTATCAAAAGATAGCCGGGTGAACATACTCACTCCAAACAGCTATAAAAATAGTCTCATAAGATCGGAGTCCAACCTCTGCAAAATATAAAGAAAAAAGACGTAAAAAAATTCCATTAATGTCTCAAATAAGGAATAGACTAGAAATCAGTAGGAACTTCCTCGTCATCAATGTATGAAGTATCCAAAGTCGCTCCGTACTCCTGTGGGAAGTCGTCTAATCTTGGAGGGATAACCAGGTCCTCAACGGGACGTAACAAGATACAAGAAAACACCATGCCACGTAAACTGTGACATATAATATAAAAGAAAAGAGGATGCATGCAATAGGGTTCCTGACCAGTCTACTGTGAATATACAATTGAGATATAATCCTTCGACGCATGAGCCCTGGTTGAATATTGGATCCGGTATTGTCCCTTCTTGGGCACCAGTGACCAAGCACATAACGTTCAAAAATGTCAATGGTCAACCTGAGAGGATAATCATACCCGTATCTCCAACGGAGCTTCCGGGTTACAGGGAAAGTATAATCGAAGCCCATACGTCAGGTATTGTTCTCCCCACCCAATGCCTAGTATCATCATCTCCATGACTGATATGAACCTCTAGTAACCGCCAACTCTTCTAGCATGCAATTCTATTGGTAGTTACTTCTATCCGTCGCACGCTCCATACGTATCGGTGGCCAGCCAACTACACAGGTACGTGTCCTATATGTGACTCACATCACGTGGTAGAGCAAATGTCAAGGCCATATGAGATATACCAATACCTCATCAATAATGGGTGGTCACTAGGCTAAATCAAGACCGTATGAGATATACCAATACCTTATCAAGCCCGTTTTACACCGAAACATGTGCCAATGTCTACGGTCTCTAAAGTCGTCAAACTACATGTCTACGGATTCGGTTTGAGGAGACGAACCCAATGGTATGTCCAATTTTGGATTCCGATGAGCCGTGCACAAAATTGCCCATTAGGTCGGGTTGCAAGCCCGCCAAATTTGGCGTTCTGATCAACCTTCTCAGAATCGGACCAAACTTGGTATACAAGACCAAAAAATTGATACAATCCTGATAGCGCAAGTTTCGTGTCGATCCGACGAACGTGTACGAAGTTATGGCCAAGTTTACAAAACGTCGATACGGAGGTATCTCGACGGATACACACTGATTTCGTCGCGCACGCGCAACGAAATCGAGTTCCGTCAGTTCCTACATGTCAGCAACACCCATACACGCCTTTTGATGCATATAGTTTGCGACCACGTCGTCCGGTTTGACGGGGCACACGCCATATTAGATAGGTTTCTAAAATTTTCAGTTATTTAAAACCAATTTTTCCTCTAACTTTGACAAATAATAACTTCATGCATGATAATCGAAATCTAGATCTAACAGGTGTGTTTCAATCTTGTCTATATTAACTTCGACTGTTTTGAACTAGTTTATCAAAAACTCTAATATTCTGTCCATAAATTGGCTTCCAAATTGGATTTTGAAACTGGTTCAAAATACTGTTTCACTACAGTTTTCGCTCGACCTGGCGTCAAGTTTACGGCCGATCCATGGGACGATATCGAATTTCTTTTGAAGGGACTCGAAGAGGGTTACATAGGCTCTCTAGACGAACTTGTGGATCAAAATTTGATCGAGAATAGACAAAGATAGGAAGATCGAAAAGTGGGTACCTAGCTGCATTACGAAAACAAGGGACCCTGTTTTGCCGTCGGTTTGGGCTGCTCCGGTGGCACTCCGACGGGCTGGGGCTGGGTGCAGGCGGTCGGAGTCACACGCGGGGACTTCGGGGTCACACTGGGATGAAGAGTTGGGGTCGGGCCACGTGTAGACAAAATTTTTGGCTGAAGACATATATATAGGATTTAAATCCTATTTCTAATCTGAATTTGGCTAGGTTATATGCTAGGATTGTACACAATCTAATGGAGAATCCCATCTGGATTACTTAAGAAAAATCAGAAGGATTATCCAAGTTGTGGAGAGATTTGGAATTCAAATCTTTATTTTTTTTTAGTTCTTTTCTCTATTCAGCTAAAAGGGAGTCGGGTTTTAGTAGTTACTGTTCACTCGTGAACAGTAGTGAACATTAATGAATGGCCCCTTTTTCTTTTTTCTTTTTTTTTGAAGAAGTTTTTTTTATATACTTATATATATCTACTCATATATAAAAGTATTTATATACACATGTAATTATGTAAAGGTATATCAATAATTACCAAAAATTATATATAAAATCATAAAAATTTCTAAATTCAATATACTCAATAGTATATTACCACCAATTTTTGTAAGCAATACATCATATATATATACAAATATATATAAAACTATATATCACTTTTCAATATACGCCCCTATTCAAATAAATTCCTTATATATAAAAAAATATACTGTAAATAAAAAAATTAAATAAGTTCATTTAAAATATAGGTGGATTACAGATCATCTGTATAGAGAGGCGGGCAGAGGGCTTAAATGCCAGTACATTATCCGCAATGGGGATTGGAGGCCAGAAATCTATGCCCACACGGCAGGTTTGAAGGAAGTGGTACGCTTGGTCTAAATCGACCCGGACATGGCTACTTACAGATGGGTTTGGGACCCACCTGGTAATAGTGGCTCTACAGGGAATTTCAACTTCCAGACTTGCTACAACCTTGTTAGGCAGTCACATCCTAGAACAAAAAATTTATGATTTCATTTGGTGTGAGGGACTTACTTTTAAGATGCAGCTATGTGCCCATCGCCTTATTTTAGGGTGTCTGTTGATGAAAGATAGACTTTCTGCATTTAGAATCCAGATCGCCAACCCCAAGTGTGTGCTCTATGATGAGGATAATGAATCTATAAGGCACCTGTTATTTGATTCTCTAGTGTCTTCATCTATCTGGTATGAGCAGTGTTGTAGGTCACTTGGGGCATGTGGTATGGACTGAGATATAGTAGGCATTATCATTGGGATTCGTGTACGGAGTGGTAGGGGACGACTATGGTTTAAGACGGACAACTTGAGACTTGCAGCGTCTATTTGGCACTATTAGGGACAAGAGGACTTGTATGCTGTACTTTATGATGGATGAATAAAATTTACCAAGTTTCCTGTCCAGGAGCCCCGTCAAAGTCTGGTCCCCCTCTCGTACGTCAGATCGGGACCATATCTCTCCCTCCTGCCCACTCGATCCGACGGTAGAGGGGAGAGCAGGGCTCTCTGTTGGGGCTTCCCCTTCGGGGCTATATATATATATATATATATATATATATATATATATATATATATGGCTGCTGCTTCCCCCTGAGTGACTGTAAACCCTAATCGCCACGATCCCCAACCACACCCGACTTGGCCTTCGGCCGGGCCGGCGTGCCTTCTAGTACTGTCCGATCCATCCGGATGACAGCGTTCCCCACTGTTTCATTTTCTCTAAAAATAGGGTTTATGGCTTCAAAAACTTTTGCTGAGATGGTGATAGGCTGTGCGCCGATGCCCACGCAGACAATCGAGATTCATAAACCAACGCTCTTTCGGGGCATCCCTCTGGTCTCTTTTTCGGAAGAGGATGAAGCTATATTAATAAATCCTTTCCGCTATGCACTGATAGGAAAATTTTCGTATTCCTGTCCTTCAATTGATGTCATCAGGAAGGCTTTCCTGGACATAAAGTTCGCTGGGGAAGTAAAAGTTGGAGTACATGACCAAAAGCACATATTAATTCGTCCTGCCTTGGAGGAGGATTTTCTTCGACTTAGATCCAAAGAAGTCTGGTACATATCTCGAGTGCCTATGAGATTGTTTCCTTGGGGAAGTAAAGGTTGGAGTACATGGCCACAAGCACATTTTAGGGCACCTGTTGACGAACGATAGACTTTCTGTATTTGGAATCCAGATTGCCAACCCCAAGTGTGTGCTCTGTGATGAGGAGAATGAATATATAAGGAACCTGTT
The DNA here is from genome assembly GCA_029216955.1 of Iris pallida. Taxonomy (NCBI): domain Eukaryota; kingdom Viridiplantae; phylum Streptophyta; class Magnoliopsida; order Asparagales; family Iridaceae; genus Iris; species Iris pallida. Next base: position 11,064,119 of record JANAVB010001799.1, read on the forward strand.
ATTTGATTCTCCAGTGAATTCGTCTATCTGGTATGAGCAGTGTTGTAGGTCACTTGGGGGATGTGGTATGGACCGAGATATAGTAGGCATTATAATTGGGATTCGTGCACGGAGAGGTAGGGGACGACTGTGGTTTAAGACGGACGGATTAAGACTTGCAGCATCTGTTTGGCATATATGGTGGGAACGGAATCGAGGTATCATTGAAGGAATTTCTAGTCCCCAATGGGAATTTGCACAACATTGACTTCGATGTAACTTCTATGTCGCACCATTAGGGACAAGAGGATTTGTATGCTGTACTTTATGATGGATATATAAAATTTACCAAGTTTCCTGTCCGGAAGCCCCGTCAAAGTCTGGTCCCCCTCTCGTACGTCAGATCGGGACCATATCTCTCCCTCCTGCCCACTCGATCCGACGGTAGAGGAGAGCAGGGCTCTGGTAGGGCTTCCCCTTCGGGGCTATGTGTTACATAATATATATATATATATATATATATATATATATATATATATATATATATATATATATATATATATATATATATATATATATATATATATGGCCGTTGCTCCCCCCCTGAGCGACTGTAAACCCTAATCGCCACAATCCCTACCCATACTCGGCTTGGCCTTCGGTCGGGCCAGCGTGCCTTCTAGTGCTGTCCGATCCATCCGAACGGCAGCGTTCCCCACTGTTTCATTTTTTCTGAAAATAGGGTTTATGGCTTCAAAAACTTTTACTGAGATGGTGATAGGCTGTGTGCCAACGCCCACGCAGACAATCGAGATTCATGAACCAACGCTCTTTCGGGGCATCCCTATGGTCTCTTTTTCGGAAGAGGATGAAGCTATATTAATAGATCCTTTCCGCTATGCACTGATAGGAAAATTTTCGTATTCCCATCCTTCAATTGATGTCATCAGGAAGGCTTTCATGGACATAAAGTTTCTGGGGAAGTAAAAGTTGGAGTACATGACCACAAGCACATCTTAATTCGTCCTTCCTTGGAGGAGGATTTCCTTCGACTTAGATCCAAAGAAGTCTGGTACATATCTCGAGTGCCTATGAGATTGTTTCGCTGGACCAAGGATTTCACTTCTACTCAGGAATCCCCTATAGCGCCTATGTGGATTTCTCTTCCTGGCCTTCCCCACCAACTCTTTGTGAAGAACGCACTATACTCGATTGCTATGGCGGTGGGTCATCCCCTTAAGCTGGACAAAGCCACGGAGGAACTGACGAGACCTAGTACAACTAGGGTTTTTGTTGAAGTATACACGAGTAAGCCGCTACGTAGTGCTATACGTATCAGTCTGCCTGAAGGAAGAGTTTTTATACAAAAGATGGAATATGACACAGTCGCCAAATACTGCATTCATTGTAAACACCAAGTCCACATTAAAGATGCATGCATGACACTTCAAAGGAAGAAAGGAGTAAAGGAATCTACTAATAAAGAAGTTTACAACAAGGAGGCATCCACGTCTCAAGCAACGGAACAAACTGCCCAGAAGGATAGGGTGTTGGATGAACCAATGGACAAAAGGAAGAAGATTATGATTATAATGGAAGGAGAACAGGAAATCAACTTGAATAGACGACAAGCCAGTGATGAACACCTATTAGCCCCTAACCTCGATCACGTGGAGAGGGTTACTGTAGAAAGCACAGATCAGGAGGAGGGCAAGGATGATGGTTCCTTGGTTAGGGAGAATGTTGCCAGTGACATGGGACGTGCCTCTGGATAAGTGAACCCAGACTTGATGGAGACGGATAATCAAGCTCACATTAACTTCTTATCAAAGACAGAAAAGGAGCTTGCAGAGGAACATCTTCAAGAAGGAGAGGTCCTGCGCACTGGTTCGTCGGCAGATCAGGTGGACCAACAGGAGAATGAAGGATACACATAACAGAAGAATGAAGGACACATGGAAGAGCATCTGCTGTCAGGCGGAGACGGGGAGGCAGAGGCAGTGTCAAGGCCACCTAGACCCCCAGACGCGAAGAAAGTCACAAAATCATCCAAAGCAGCGCATACTCCCTTCCAGTCGAGATTACTTCGATCATCTTCCAAGCTTCCTCAAAACTCCTCCACAAAATCCTTCCTTAATTTTTAAGACACTAATCTGGAATGTTTGTGGGGTGGCTCAAGCTCTCAAGGCGAAGAGGATTAAATCACTCTACAGAATTCATAAGGTACATGTACTAGCAAAAATTGAACCAAAAGTAGATGTTGATCAACTGCTTAGCTTCCAATTGAAATTTGGCTTTCACCAATCATTGGCTAACTCTAAGGGTGACATTTGGATTATAGTGAGGAATGATGCAAATATTTCTCTTCTTGATTCATGCTCACAAGCTCTCACAGTTTCTTTTAATCATCCATGCTCCCGGCAATGACTGTGTTCACTGTGGTTCATGGGGAGACAACAAAAGAAGGACTTCGTCCTCTGTGGGATCACCTACTCCACTTGCAAGAAAGGCTTCGACTACCATGGGCTGTAGGGGGAGATTTTAATGTCATAGCTTCTGTTGATGAGAAATTCGGAGGGCTTCCAACAAGTAATGCTGCTATTAGAGAGTTTCTTAACTTCCAACTTGCTGCAGGTATTTCTGAAGTGCCCTATACAGGAAGCTGCTTTACTTGGACAAACTCGCTGGAGGGGGAATCATGACAAGGCTCTAGATTGGATCGTATGATGCTTGATAATTCCTGGCATGAATGGGCTCCTAAATCTACTTGTGAACATCTAAGTAGCATGGAATCAGACCATGCCCCACTTCTGATTTCATTTCAAAAAGCGGCTACTGGGGGGAAGAAAGCATTCAAATTCCTATCGTTCTGGACAACACATGATCAGTTCCTTACTGTTGTTGCATCAGCATGGGCCTCGGTTCACATTGACAATCATTTAACCAGACTTGGGTTACGTCTTTCTGCCACCAGGAAGGCTCTTTCCTCGTAGAGTCATCGCACATTTGGGAATATATTCCAAGAAGTAAAGAATGCAGAAGATCGAGTCCTCACAGCAGAAGTTAATTTCATCAGGACCTAACCTCGCGGGAGGAGCTACAAGAAGCCAGAGCTAATCTTAAAAGAAGACTTCGTATTGAAGAAGAGTTTTGGTAGCAAAAGGCTCGATTAAAGTGGGATTTACATGGTGATAAAACACTAGTTATTTTCACTCTTGTGTCTCCTTTAAGAAACGGAAGTTGAACATACACTCCCTACAACTATCTAATGGCAGTCGTGTTCAAGAACTAGGAGAAATCCAATCAGCTGCTAATGAATACTTTAGTGTTGTGTTCAATGAGGAGCTACCTGTCAAGAATGAAGAATTTATAGCCATCATTCCCCAAGTGGTGGAATTAGCAGATAATAAGGCTCTTACTGCTAAGCCGACGGCGTAAGAACTATTGGATATGGTAAAGATTATTGACAACAATAGTGCCCCTGGGCCAGATGGGTTCTCTGCAGATTTCTTTAAGGTTTGCCTGTCGATTATGGGGAATGATCTTTTCAAAGTGGTACACATCTTCATCGATGGTTTCTCCTTACCTAAAGCCATTACCAGTACCCAGCTTGTTCTTATACCTAAAATTCCATCACCTCAAGTTATTTCAGATTTTTGCCCTATAAGTATCGGTAATATTGTCAATAAAAACTTCTCAAAGCTGCTAGCTCGGAGATTAGAACTAATTCCTTCCTCGGTTTATATCTCCAGAACAAAGCGGATTTGTTCATGGAAAAGAAATTGTGGATAATATAGTTTTGGCTCAAGAGCTTATTAGCAAGATTAACTACAAGAATAGGGGGGACAATGTAGCCATTAAGCTTGACATGAGTAAGGCTTATGATCGGCTTAACTGGGGCTTCTTGATGGATGTGCTTCGCAAGTTTGGCTTCATTGACAAGTGGGTGGATATAATTTTTCATCTGATTAGTAATGTGTGGTTTTCGACTGTCATCAATGGAGAAGTCTCTGGCTAATTTCATGCTACACGAGGAGTTCGCCAAGGCGATATATCCAATCTCTCCAGCACTTATAGTGGCGAAGGAGCTTTCACGCAACTTACAAAAACTGGGATCCACGACAAGATATAATGGGTTCTACACACCGAGTGGATGTCCATTGATTACACATTTGGCGTACGCGAATGACGTCTTAGTATTCTCAGGCGGAGACAAACACTCCATACAGAAGCTTCAAGTACTTCTTCATGATTGTGAGAAGGTGTCGGGTCAAAGCATCAACTGGAGTAAATCAATTATGTACTTATCTAAGTCCATTCTTGATGACAAGGCAGCGGAACTTCGACAAATTACTGGCTTATAGGTTAAAAACTTGCCATTAACCTATTTGGGTTGCCCGCTTATGGTGGGCAAACGTAATGCGGGAATCTTTGCGGATCTTCTTGACAAGGTTCAGAGCAGGATACACGGATGGCATGACAAGCTTCTCTCCTATGGTGGTAAGTTGGTCCTACTGAAAGCGGTACTAACGTCCATCCCTATTTACTGTGTAGTTGCTGCAGATCCTCCTATTGGGGTCTTGAATTAGCTTGAAGTTATGTTTGGAAAATTCTTCTGGGGATCTAAAGATGGCATACAAAAACGGTCATGGATAGCTTGGAATAGGATTGCAAGACCTAAAGGAGAAGGTGGCCTGTGTATTCGCCGACTTCAGGATGTTTTGAATGCATACACTACCAAACTTTGTTGGAAGTTCCGCTCCAAAGATTGTTTATAGTCCCAGTTCTTGAAAGCTAAGTATTGCCAATAGATCCACCCAAATGTTAGGTCCCTTTCCTAGAAGACCCTGCAATGTAGATAAGGAACTACAATTTGCCATTAATCTGTTAAAGAATCACAGGAAAAGAAGGAGAATAGAATGGAGAATTTTATTGATCAGAGAATTGGGGAAGAAGAAGGAACATTCAGGAAGAAGCAATTTGAAAAAGAAGGAAAGTACAACAGAATTCTTCACCTCTCCATACTCTTCTCTTTCCCTATTTATAGGCTATAGAGAAAGGAGTGTCAGCTTAACAACTTGCTGACCTGGATAACTAACTAAGCTGAGCTGGCAAGTCCAGGAAAATGACCTGTACGTTACCAATCAGGTTTCACATAATTGCTGAGGTGGTAGGCTGACTTGGCATTCACTCCCAAAGCTCTGATACTCCTCTTTTCTACTTACTTCTGCTACTGCTACTCTTCTATTGTGCTGAACCTCTGCACCCTGTCACTGCAGTGCATACACTCTGATACTGGACTGAAGTAGGCTACTGCAGGCTACTGATGGAAGCTCACTAGTTTGGGTTCGTATCAATACCCACCCCTTTAAATTGACCTTGTCTCAAGGTCAAAGTAGAAACAAGATCTCCTAAGGGTCCTAGCTGCAGTTTGGAATTGCACGAACAAGAAGGATAGGTACTGCTGTAGGCCGAAAAGTTACCTGGATCCTACACACGCCTTAAAGCCTCACATTCAAGCTCCAAATCCAAAACAGCATCATAATCTTTCACCTCATCTCTGTATTTACCAACGGCATGGTAGCACGAGCCACACAAAGACAATCCGTCGATGTTAAAGCTTTCAATACCTGGATCCCATATTATGTACATGCTTGTTGTAGCAGTCCAAGGGTAACTTGCTGAGAGGCCAATGCACTCAATGGAGTTTGTGTGAGCATTTAAAGTGTTGACCACCTTCCCAGACACTATGTTTACCATATAGGCAGAGCCATCTGTAGAACCAGTGATAGCAATTGCTGAATCGGAAGTTATTGACAGGCATGGCAGTTCTTCAATGTGATATGGATGACCTCTAACAGTATGTATGCTTTCCCTAGTTTTTGGATTCCATATCCACAATGATACATCATCAGAGCCAGTACAAATAAGTTCACCATCAGGTGTGAAATTATCGCAAGTGACGCTGCTAGCATGACCAGAGAATGTATTCAGCCATGCACGTGTGTCAGCATTCCACAACCATACGTTATAATCATCTAATCCTGCTAATATCAAGTGTCCTCTAGGATGCCGTCTGAGCCACTCAATGCCACCTCCAGACCCTTCAAGGGTACCCAAAAGTCCACCTGATAATGTGTCCCATACTTGTACCAGTCCATCAAGACTTCCAGATGCAAGTAACTTCCCATCATAACTAAAAGCTAAGGTAGAAACAGTATCCCCATCCTCTTTGTCAGCCTCCCAGACAACTTCAACCATACCATTGAAGAAGGTATTGCACGTTCCCCAACTGAAACGCATCAATGTAGGAAATGTAAACAAAGAATGCTTATGATTGTCCAACCATGCTTTAGTCTCAGTATTCCCAGGGTATCCAGACCCAAAGTTCCTATACATATCCTCAACTGTTTCATCCATAACCCAATTACGCAAGTCTTGGTCTCTAGTCACCTTAGCAACTATACTCACTTCGCTGACAACTGGGTAAAGGCTATCAGCTTTCTTGGCAACAACAAATTTCACACTAGGAAATCTTTCAGACAACTTGATTCTATATTTCTCTGCATCTCCAATAGTATCGACAGAGATCTCTGTTAATAGAACTCCGAGATCAAGTACCTTCCTGTCAAGGTCCATAGCTGAATTATGGGATATTTCATTGAAGTTAACTTTCGTCCTTCCTAACATTTTAGCTGAGAGCTTCTTTGGGTCTATAACATCAACTTCCCAACCAATAGAATCATCAACTTTTAAATTTTCAAACAACTCTTCCCGCTTCTCCTCTTTCAGATTCTTTGAATCTTTCTGAGGAAGAAACTGAGTGAGAGGCTTCCTCTCAAGCTCTGATATTTGGTATGGTACACCTGGATCCCATACCACAAAATCATCTTGTATATCTTTGAAGCAAATCTCAAGTTCATGCTTGTGAATTTCGAGCTCACTTGCAGCATCAGCCTGTGCCTTCTTAACCTCTTCCAGATCATTGGACTCCTTAGCTTTAATAATCTTCTGCTCTAATATTAGTTTCTCTTTCAACTTGGCTGCGGCCTTTTCTTTCCTCAGTTTCTCTTCCTTCTGTGGCTCTGGACTTGGGGAAATCATAAGCGTGACTTCTTGGGTGATAGATTTTGCTGAAGATTTCACTAAATGATTTGTTCTTGGGACTTGTTTAGTTGCTAAAGCTTCATATTTTCCTTGTTTTCCTCCCAATGCAACAAGAGGAGCGGATGTTTCTTGTTTTCCTCCTGATGTAGCAAGAGGTGCATATACTTCTATATTTTGTGTCGTTTGAGAGAGAACCCTTGGTTTTCTATCCATGTAAGGAGAAACAATTGGTGCTTCCTCACCAGGGCCAAGCGACCACTCATCCAACGTCCCCAACCTCCTGAGAGTATTGTTTTCTGAGACCACAG